>JAEBUT010000051.1:104028-333418 GCA_020011035.1 Amanita subjunquillea | reverse complement strand
ATGCAGAGCGGACTTGCGGACATGTGGGCCTGCGTGGTGATGCGACTGGTTCGACTTTGATTACGTGCGGTAATACGCAATGGAGCGGATGCGCGTTCCGGTGGTGGCGGTGCTGGCGTGGTGCATTGAACCGGTTTGTAGCGGTTACTGACTTTGCTTCTGAGACGTGGATGTCCATGGGACACGGCGACCTCCACGTGTGCAACGGACCTGGCTTCTTTTGTCGTTGCGTGGGAATGGACCTGGCTTCTTTTGTCGTCTCTGTCGCTTTTTCTCTATCTTTCTTCTCTCACCAATGTCCCCTTCCCCATCATTCAGCACCCCGATGACGAAATCGCGGCCGCGGAGGCACGCCTAGCTCAAGAGGAGGAAGAGCGAAAAATGCGAGAGGCGGCGGCGGCAAAACGTCGCGAAGAGGACCGTCGCCGCATCGCGGAATTGAAGGCTCGTAAGGAGGCCGAAGAGCGAGCACAGGCGGAGAAGGAGGCGGCAGAGCAGCGCGCGCGAGAGGAGGAGCAGCGCCGGAAGGAGGAAGAACGACGTCGAGAGGAAGCACAGAGGAGGCGGCGAAGAAGGAGGCGGAGGCGGCGGCGGAACGAGCGCGGCGCGTACTGGAAGAACAAACCCGTGCGCAGCAAGAATCGAGGGTGAAACCGCGTCTGAAAGGTAAATCCAAAGCCCGCGGCCCAAGCCCCTGTCGAGTCGGGTCCGTCCGTGCTGCGGCGGCTATCACGGAGAAGGCAGTCTTGGCGACCGATTCGCGCCATGCTCAGCGACATGGTCATAGCGAACGAGATGGAGGCGGCGGGCGCGGCAGCAGCGTCAAAAACGAGCGAGGCAGAGAGCGCGGAGCGGAAGCTGGGCCGTCGAAGCGGTCGAAATCGAGCACACCAAACGAGCAGGCTTGCAACAGGTAAAATCGTTTGCGCTTCTTTAATATTTTTAGCGGATGTTGACGGAGGCTATAGGTGCGTGCGCTTAAACGTGGCTTGCTATCCGCAGGGCAAACGCCAAAAGCAAGGCGTGCATGGGGTGTCGAGACGTGCGGCATTCCTGCAAAATCGACGGGAGTGTCCGTGGCTGGGCGGAGCGCGAAGAAGGTGGTGAAGTCACGGGCAGTGGTAGTCTTGAGCGACGCAACGGAGGAAGAAGAAGCCGAGGCCATTAGGAGCGACGAGAGGAAGCAGGCAACTTGGGCAGAAGCACCCCGGAAGGCATTCGGATTTTCAGGCAGCTCGAAGAGCAGTCAATGCGCTCCTTCACCGCATGTTGGTCATGCAAACCACGCAGGCGAGCCTGCTCTATAAAATCCGGGACATAGCGCACGACACGCGCCACGCCACGTACTCATTACTGGACTTCTTCTGTCCACCGCCGGTTGATCCTGTGGCGCAAGTTGGGAGTTTTGGAGCGACCGCGGAGCAAGAACTTGTGGAAAGGGCAGGGCGCAACGAGTGGTCGGAAGCGGAACCCGCGGGCGCGAACGAGGCGGAGGCGGAGGCGAGTGCGGGAATGGTTGGTGCGGAAGAGCAGAGCGCGGACGACGCGATCGCGGGTGATGCGGTCATGAGCTCGCCAGCCTCGCCAACCGCGTAATACTTTGTAGCTGTTTCGTCGTGGACCTGAGAATGTCGTACGTTTGTTTTGCGTTTTTTGGGGGACTTCGTAAGTAAATTAGGTAAGCAAAATTTAAGAGGTAAGAAGCGCGGAATAAGTGTAAGCGGAAAAAACATAGATGAAACGCAACAGGAACGGAATAGTCCTGGGGCGGAATAGTACTTAAAACAAATGCTACAAATAGAAATAGCAGAGAATTAGCGCGCATGAAGGAAAGAAATAGCGGAAGTGCTTAATCATCTCCTGACTCGTCCATAACGGAGTCCGAGTCTGCTTGGTAAAAGCCGAGCTCCTCTTCTTCTTCCGTAGCTTCCTCGGGTTGGTCGTCATCCCCTTGCGAGTGCGAGTTAAACATCTCCCGCATGCGCTCCTCCGATGCGTCTAATTTTCGTTCGTCAGGTACCGTTAGCCTTTGCCTTGCGAAGTAAGGGATGACTCTAAATGCCGCGTAGGGGCGGTCGAGTACCGTTCCGTCGAGCTCGCAAAGCACGTACGCTCCTCCACGATTACGATATAAGACCACATAGGGGCCTATGTAGCGGGGGCGCATTTTCCGGTTCAGTGACTTTTCTATTGCGGTATTGCGAACTAAAACTAAAGCGCCACGTTGGAAATCGAAGTTGCGGATGACTGTTGGGTGCTCCTTTTCAAATCGTTTGGCCGCCGCTACACGCGCTGCGTAGACCTTCCCTTTTAGAGCTTCCGTTTGCGCATGTCGCTTCTGCAATTCCGTGGCGCGCCGGGCGATTAAATCAGTAGTAGAGAGGAAAGCATCGGGCGGCGGTAGCAAGTAGGTGGCCTCCGTGATGTCGAGCGGAAGCAGCGGGTGCGTTCCTGTTACCGCGAAGTAAGGTGATACGCCCATGCGCCGTCTTGCTGTGACCCGTTCCGACCAGAATACCGAGTGTAAGGCCGGAGCCCAATTAGATCCTTCGCTTGCTTTGACCAACGCCTGTCGGACGTCGTAGTGACTGCGTTCGACTATACCGTTAGCGCGGGAATTGTAACCAGAGATGCGGATGTGATTGATGTGGTATTTCTTCGCTAGATGCGCAACAGCGCGGATAATGGGAGATCCGTTGTCCGTCACGATTTCCACCAGACTCCCCCAGCGACAAATAAGGTCTTCGAATATCCAATCTCCAATGGCGTTGGCGGTTTCCCGGCGGAGTGCGCGGTACTCGGGGTAGTGCGTAAGCGAACAACGGGCTTGGATAAGATATTTGTATTGATTTGACGGTGGGAGGTGCATGGTATCCAAGTAGACTTTCGCGAAGATGGGAGCTGGTTCGGCAACGACGGGCAGAATACGGTATAGCTGTAATTGTCGGGACTGGCATGCGCGACATGACTTGATGTACCATTTAATGTCGTCTTGCATCTGTGGCCACCAAAACCGTTGCATGATGATCGAGCGGGTAGCGTAGTATCCGCGGTGCCCTAAATTGTCGTGGCAGCTAACCAGTACGCGTGCCCGTTTGTGCGGATCTAAAACGATCCGATGCGCTCCGCTCCTATCTTTTAACCACAGCGTATCATCTTTTATGAAGAACCTGGTACAGTACCGCATGAACCGAGCGTGTTCTTCGTCCGACATATTGTCGGGTCGCTCCAACTTCTCAAGGAACCGTTTTGCCAGCTGCAGCCTTTCTTCGTCCCTCGAGGCGGTCTCGCTTCTCCACGGGAATATCCCCTCATAGGAATTATCTTCCTCTCCTTCTGGTACCTGTGCCCTTTTATGCTCCGGTGGTGGCGTATCTGAATCGGTCAAGAAGATGGTCGGAAGCGGACTCTTACGCTTTTCCGCGATCGTTCCTAGACCTGTTCCGGGCGCTACCCTAGGTGATGCGGAATCTTTGATTTCCGGAGCGGTTGCTGATCTGGTCGCTTTGCGAAGGCCCTGTAGGGCGCGTTGTTGATTTGATGCATGAATCCGTAAAGGTTGTCAATCCAATCGTCGAATTGTCATCTTCCTTGCTATCCGGTTCCTCGTCCAATGGTTGCCGCGGGCGTCTGGATAATCCGTCGGGTGCGTGAAGTCGGCCCGGCACGTGAACTAACTTGAAATGGAAGGTCAGGATTGACAAAATCCATCGGTTGATGGATGCTGATGGGGCGATGTCCGGATTCTTGAGCATGTCCTTAATATAGCGCGCGTCGACTTCCACGATGAGATTACGGACTCCTATAAGATAAAGCTTGAGTGCTTTCAACGCGCGGAACAGACCATATATTTCTAGCTTTGGCTGCGAGAAGCGTGCTTCCCGCTCATTCAGGGTAATCGATCCGAAGCGGTTGTAATACCGGACTGAAGGCTTGTCAGGGTCGCATTGGCATAAGAAGAACCCAACTGCAATCCATGACGTATCCACGGCCAGAATGACGGGTGCGTCAGACTTGTAGTCGATGGGGCGTAGTGCGGGTGATGCTATTAGCGCTTGCTTGAGCGATTCCTGCGCAGCAATTTCCTCCGCTCCGAATGTGAACGGAACGTCCTTCCTAGTTAGCGCTACCAGCGGACTTGCCTTGCGCGCAAAGTTCTTAATGAAGATTCGTGCCACTCCTACGGTTCCTAAAAACGCTCGGACCTCGGATAGCGACGTGCACGGGGCCCAGTTCTTCACCGCTGCGAGGAGCTCCTTCTCCGGTTTGCGACCTTCGTACGTGCATAGATGGCCAACGACCGTAATGGAGGGGGCGCATAGCACAAGTTTCTTCCCGGAGAACGTTCCACCGGCATACTTCATGCGCTGCACAACCCGGTTCAGACCCTGGAAATGTTCCCATATGAAGCGTCAAATGCCGGGGTTGTCCAGTATGGTTTCATAGGTGTCGTCGTCCTGCTCATAGCGCGTCGGAGGTCCTTTTACCGGTACGTCGTCGATGTAAGGTATAGTTAGTTCCGGTATTTCAGGCTGCAATATGCAAGTGACGTCGTCGTGGAATATTGGTACCGAGTTCGTCCATCCCATTGGCAGAGTTGTGAGTCGCATTGCTCCGAACGGCGTCTGGAAGGTGGTTAGGTCTTGGGAGTCCTCTGCAAGTGGGTGCTCATCGTATCCGACGAAGAGGTCCAACATAGCGCCGCATGCGCGACCTGCGAAGTTCTCCGCTAGGTGTTCCGGGATTGGCATAACACCTGAGTGTCGGATCGTGACCGCGTTAAGTGGCTCCAGCGAGTGCACCAGGCGGAGTTTGCCCGTCTTCTTCAGCACACAGAACCAGCGGGACCGATAAGAGGAATTGGAGGGCTCGTAGACGCCTGCGCCGATTTTTGTGTGGATGATGTCGCAGATTTGGTCATAAAGGCCCGGCGGAATCGGAATGTTGCGCTGTACCCATGGCGTATGCGGCACTGTTGGAATCTCCACCGGTGGAAAGAATTCGGTCTTGAATTTTCCTCGCTCGCTATCATCCCAGGCAAACGCCTGCTCGTGTTTTGTTATAAATTCGTGCATTAACTTGATTTCTTGGGGCCACAGGAACTCATTACCGTGCTCTTTCTCCAGTGTTCTCTTGCGCTCTTCTGTATAACGCCTGTATGGCGTAAACTTGGGTGGTCTCGTGCTTAACTTGGGTAACTCGGCGAGCAGATCGCCCTTAATTTCTCGAACAATTCGGAACTCCTTGGGTAGCTGGCTGATGACCGGCTTGACTTTCTTAGCAACAGGTTTATATTTTTTCTTTTGTGCGGATAGGAAGACGGGTGATACGTTGTCATGGTGCGGATTTGTAGCGGTATTAAGCTTGCGCGGAGCGGTAGTAGCGGAAGCGGTGGTAGCGAAAGCGGAAGTAGGTTTTTGGGTAGCGGAAGTGGCATGGTTGGTGCGGAAGATGGTGGCGTTAAGATAGGCTTGCGTGAGCGGATCGTAGTTGTCCGCTTGGACTTCTTGCAGACTTATCGCGGCACCAAGGTAGAGACGAGCAAGTTGGTTATTTGAATCGAGTGTGGTATATACATTTTTGGCGGACGGTAAAGACGAAACGGAAGAATACGCTTGAATATCTATGGGTTTCCTGGTATGCGGGTCAATAGTCAAGATACAGGTTACCTCTCCATGAGTGTCCATCAGTTCCTCGAGGTCATCCGAAAATCCTCCCTTGCTTCTTCGCGCATGTTGTATTTTGGACGGCCGCGGGGCATAGTTGGAACCGTTACTATTTTGTCACTGTTAGGGTCGTGAATGGTGATGGTCTGGTCCTCGTTTCCATAGTTGTGGGTTACCGACCGTGTCAATACGTCGAATGGACGGCCTAACAAGATATCGTAAGCGGGCGAGCGGATGACATGTACCTGGAAATATAAGTTGATGTCACTGATGCGGAACGGGATGTTGTTGGCGATTCCTAGCGACGTATCGACTTCCCCGTTAGCGGCCTCCATGTCTATTTTGATGGTTGGGTTGAACGGAATTCCGAGTCTGTTGCAGATGGCTTCCGACATACAGATGATCGAGCATCCTGGATCTACTACACATTCCACCTCGGCGCGCTCGTCTATTAATCCTTGTACGCAGCGGATTGCATGCGATTCCTTGGCAACACGTAAGCGGGGCTTGTCCGGTCCTTCCATGCTATAAAACGCTTCTGCCATGTCGGGCATGACGTAGATTTCGCGCACTGTGTTGGGGTCGTAAAAGTGTGCGTCGGTGAAGTTGGTGCTAGCCATGGGCGCAGGTGCGGGTGCGGAAGCGGGAGCAGGGATCCGACGCGGAGTTAGGTACTCGCGGAGCTTGGCGCGGATCTCTGGGGAGACCGCTAATAACTCCTCATAACTGACGTGCGCTGCATGATGCTGCAAAGTGCGTTTGAAAAGGTGTTGTACCAACTGCTCATTTTGCGCAGGTGCCATGGTGGTGTATGAAGGTCCGCTATTTTTAGGTGCGGATCCGAACGGGCGGTCTAATGGCGGCTGGTAATTCGCGTCACGGGCATCGGAGAACGGATGGATGGTCGCCTGCTGTTTTGCTACCTCTGGCGATATGATCTCCGTAGCTTTTTCTGCGTCCTTAGTTCCAGCGGGAACTGTCTCTTTGCCTTTTGCACGCGGCGGAATTTCTACTCGATCTAGAACCACCTTCTTCTTTTTCGTCTGCAGTGCTACCATTCTTTGCTGTAGCTGCGCTAGTTCTTCTTTGTCTTCTGCGTCTTCGACTGTGCTCCTATACGACATAACGGGGGCGGCCACGGTGGCGATGGCGGGCGGTGGCGTATTGCTTTGGGTGGTGTAGTACATGGCGGGGCGGATGTTGGCTGGTGGCGGTGGCGCTTCGGCTCGTCGATTGTACTCGTCAATGTTGTCTTTCATCATATTCGTTTGATTAAAACGTGGGAAGTAATTACCCGTTGGTGCGATGATGCGCCCTTCCGTATTCTTTAGAATTTTCCCACTCGTCATATATTTGTCCACTTCCGGGCAGCGGCTTATGAAATGCGCTGTGTCACCGCAAAAGTTGCAAGCGCGGAACCCGCTCGGCTGTGCGGGCTGAGACTGTCCTACCGGAATAGCGTTAGCGCTGGTTGCGGGGGAAGAGTACGTGCGGAACTGCGGAGTGGATGGCGGAGCGCGGTACGCTAGTGCCTGTGTTAGCGATTGTACCATACTTTGCCCTAATTTCTCCAGCATTGCCGCCATCTCTTCTTGCTTTACGTATGTATTTGCGGGGGGCTCGTATTTGACTGTAGGAGGTGCGGGGGACTCTGATTTAATGGCGTACGACAGAAGCGCGGCTTTATTAATTAGTTTATCGTAAAAGGACTGCCCTTGGATGACTTCCTGCACCGCTGCTAACATTTGTTCCAGCGAGAACGGGTCGCCGCGGTGTACATTCGGGTACTGGCTGCGCATCCATCTATACATTTCAGTTGCGACGTCTACCTGGAAGCCCTTGAAAAAGAATTTGCTTTGCTGGCGCACTGATAACCGGTCGTGGCTGACGAGATACTTCGTGATTACCAGGAATCTCTGGTAATAGCTACATAGACTTTCCGCGGTCTTGACTCCGAGCCTAAGCGTTTCTTCGATCAACCGATCCAAATGGTCTTGCGTGTATTGCCGTTCGTTGATGACTCCGCTGTACAGCATCCGTATTGATTCTTTGAAGGCATCGTAAGTTGCGGGCGCAGAGAAGGTTTCGACGTTTCCCCAAAGCTCATACTCGGTGTCCTCCAAGTAGCGCAGCGCATACGTCTTCTTTTCTTGGTCCGCTGTGACCGCAGTTTCCCGGAATAGCAACTCTAGTTCCGCGAAGTACCTGGGAAGGCGGCGCGGCTGAGTCGAATCAAAGCGGGGCGCAGACTGGCTGTACTGCGCTGGCATGGATTTGTTTGAGGGCGGGGCTTGATTCATTGCGGAAGATATAGCGGGTGGGACGAAAGCTGTGGGATTGGTGGTGAAATACGGGTTTATGGGCAGTGCGGAACTTGGCAAGTCTTGGCTACTGGACTTGATACTGCTGTGCGGAGGCGAGGGGTGCGGGCTGGGCGGAAGCGATGACGGTGATGACGAAAGAGGGCTACTGGAGCGGTCGCTGTCCTGGTGGTTGTCTACGGGCGGCAAGATATCCTCCGAATCGCGGAATGTACTTTGATCCGCTGTCTCTGAGTTATGTGACAAGGAAGCGGAGGCTTGTGTGAGCAACCTGTTGATGTTTTCCGTTCGCTGGAATTCTGGAGATAGCCCTAGCTTGCGGCGAGATTGGCGACCGAAGGTGCTAGTGTGTTTGAATATTTCCGTTAGCGCTCGGCTGGGGTCCTGTTGTAACAGCTGCTGTGCGGTTTCTGCTCCTTGCTTCAACGATTTGTACCAATCTGCTACGACGTTACCGGTAGATGGTGATGCTGTCAAGTGTCCGGGAAATACCCATTCGCGAGGCGATTCTGGTGGGGTTGACGGCTGAATTTTCTTCAAAAAGCCTCACTGGGGCAGCCAATATAATAACACTCTTCACTATTGGAGCGACAGGAAGACCAGGGATAGGTTGTGAGCTAGTTGAGAATGTCCCGTTAATCCGTGTCAGAATACACACTGTGCGGATATGCAATACGTAGCGGAAGTGAGCGGATGCGCCCGGAGCGGATCTTTGTAGCGCGCGCTGCGTATGCGATGCACCGGATAGCGTGCGTCAGAAGGCGGATGAATCACGTGGCCACGGCGCAAGGCGATAGATAGTGGTTGTCGCTACCGATGTCGAGGGCGGATATGGATGACAGTAGTGGACCGCGGGTGACAACGGCTGACGATGCAGGAGTAGGCAAAGACTTTTAGGAGAAAGAGAGCGAGCATGACTTTAATGAGATTTGAGCGGATAACTACGTGGGTATGATGATTTCTACTACGAAACAAGATGGTTTATATACATTTTTCTACTTACTGACGCGAATGTACTCTGAAATCTTCTTCTCCTCGTGGACGCGTGGCGTTTCCAAATCCATTAACTTGAAAGGCGCTGTCTCATCCGGTTTAGTGCGCGAGCATTTTCCTTGCAATTTTCGTTCGGCGTGCAACTCCGTAGCAAAACCCTGACCGTATTGGCGTCGTGCCTAAGGGCGTCTAGCATAATGAAAGCGTCGGCCGATGATCGACCGCCGGTGTCTTATCGATAAGCGCTGATGGATTCCCTGGTAGCCATGAACCTGTTCCCTGAACTCGACCCTTCCTGCCCGATGTAGTCGTTTTGTTGTATTTCTTTGATCGACGCAACAAGCCGTGAAGATTTCGTTCCGTTGTCTCGGGTGGGCTATTGGCTTTACCCACTGATCGTAGGTGCATGCGGCTAACAGATCCTGAGCGCGGTAGTCGGAAGGCGGACTTGCCTATCGTGGAAGGGGCGGTGTGGAAATGTCGCATGCGGTTGTACGAGTGACTTGCAGTACTCGCTGGTAACGCGGAAGGGTGCAGCTATGACTGCTACTATTGAGCGGCTTGCGCTGCGTATGACCGATGTGCGGCTCTGGATGCGTGCGGCTGTGCGAGCGCTGCGTACCTCCTAAGATATCAGCCAGATCTTTAGTGACGAGTTCAGTGCATGTGTATAACCCTAGTAACAATAGAACTTCTCTCGCATAGCATGGTGCCTATATGTGACGAGGTTGCTACATGGTTACAGCGGGACACCGCTCATCACCGTCTGATAAAGTTTGTGATCTCCTGTGCTTTTGGGTGCATTCTTGACATGAATGTCCATCTGCAGCTCTTATTATACCATTTTCACCCAAAACATGGTATGCTTCCTTTGTCACTTCTTCAGTCTCTAATAGTCAGATTCTGATTTGACAAGGATCCAGTCATTCTAATAGATTCTTGAACAAATGCCTGCCATATTTGTCTTCTGCTGACCTTTCCCACATTTAAATTTTGATTTTGTGAGACACAGAAGGCATCATTCCAGAATTCAGTGTAGGCTGAAGTAGATGCATGAAAATTGTATGCACCACTCAGGACAGCAGAGGTAAATGATCAATCAACCCACAAACTTTGTCCAATTTTTACATATTTGGCAGAGTTAAGGTAGGTTCTTTCTGGTTGGTCCAGAAAGCCAGTAGGTGACCTCTCATGGTCTGCATAATAAATGGTATTGCATGTGTCACAAGAGCCTGCTAAAACTGGAACATTTTCATAGGCTTTGAAACCTTTGATGAGAGTGACATATGGTATATCCCTTGGCTTGGTGTTCAGGAGCAAAGAGCGTGGATTACATTTCTGTGTCTGGCATACAACAGCATCAGGACATATGACATGTATAGGCTCTATTGCATTGTGGGACACAGGCTTTGTTTTTCCATCAAGTTTTAATAGCTTGGCCAATCTATCAAGCTTCATGGCCAATGCAATTGTAACTTGCTCTTGCATTCCAAATGCCATATTGTCCTCCCTTAGCAGGAATGCATCCCCTGGTTCCTCCAATTTTTTTCTCAATGATCTTGCAAGGACTCTGATCCAAGCACTGGAATTTGTGGACCTCTCTTCTCTGTACTTCTTCACTTGCTGGCATCTATGCAGTTTTAACAGCTGCACATTTTCTGTCAAACTCAATAGTATGACAAGGACACTGGACAATGAGATAGTTGAGTTAAAGTTTTGCATGACAAAATTGCTAAATTGTTGGAAGGTTATATCTGGGAATGGGCTTTCAGTCAATCCTGAAGCACCAACTCTTGGTATACATGCAAGCAGAACAAATGCTCCCAACCAAGTCTGTGTCAAGTACACAATCCTGAAAATGGGCATGAAAAACAAACTGCATATTTCAAAAACAAGTTCAGATGATAATATATTTCAAGCCTTACTAATTCTTCTTCTTCTTGGATTTCTTTCCTTTGACTTCTTCTTCTTTGGCATCATCCTTCTTTCCCTTCTTTCCCTTCTTTCCATCCTTTGCCTCCTTCCCTCTTTTTCCTTTATTATTCTTGCCCTTTCCATCCCTGTCCTCATACCACTGTGCTAAGTCATAAAATTGGTATGATACCCCCTCCATCCCCCAAACTTCAGAATCAGTAGGAGAGTCCAGATCATTCTGCAACCATTTTTGCATATCAGGGTAGTTGGAGACCTTAGGAAACAACTTCTTGTAGTGTGAGTACCACATGGATTTAGAAACCACCATGTCAATAATATCTTGACCTGCAGGTTTCCTACCTTTCCACTGCCCAGCTTGAACCAAGTTTGTAAGAGTTGAGAAGGCCCTGATGATGGTTTGATATTTCAAGTAAGCAACCCTCACACCATCACGCTCAGATGAAACATCAGGATCCCTTAACAGATGACCAGGGATCCCAAGTAGTGTTGCTATCTCTCTCCTTGAAAGGGTCCCAGATTGTGTCATGGCCTGACTTACAGGACCCACAGCAACACTAGGAGTGTGGGAATGTAAAACATTTGATGGATTGTCATCCTCCTACAGGTTTTTCAGTATGGCCAAAATAAAGATCAATCAGAAACTTTACTAGAGCTATGACAAGGGAATATTCCCCATTGTCATTGGACCAGGTAACTATTGTTGTATGGAATATTGTCAGATTTACTTGGAGAAAAATGGCCAACTCACTCTTGACAGGGGAGTATCTGTCAGCCAGTTCTGTAAGGACAGGAGTCATGGTCTTATTAGCTTCAATTTTGATGACCATCTTAGGCTTGGTGGATGATGGGCTCTCCCCAAGCATATAAACTTTCACTTTCCCAACCAATGGCCCAATCTCCATCTCTGTTACTTTCTCTGCATCAGCCAAGTTGAAAACATTTCCTTCAGCTCTCCCATGCAAAATCCCCTTTGTGGTAGATGAAGATCCATGTGGGGAGGACTACCCATGTGGATACCTATAACTTTGTTATCAGTCCAGGTAGAATAAATGTGAAACTTCCATCACCATGGTCATTAAACACATTTCCAGGAATATTATCATTGTTCTCCAGTGTCTGATTATGAGTTAAATATTAGCCCTCAATCAAGTACAGGGCAAGATTGACCCTACCTGCTGTTCTGTTCCATCAATATATTCTAATGCCTCCTCCTCTAACTCATCAACAGCTCCAAGGCTCTATTTTGTTTAGCAGCTAGTCCAAATGTGACAAATTGCAACACACCTCTTTCTCCTTCCCTTTTCCTAACTTATTCTCACTCTCATTTGTTTTCCCCACATCCCCAACATCCTCAATGCCTTCTCTTTCATTCTTGTCAAGATCCTGGTATAGTAAAACTAAGATCCAGGTAATAAGGTTTGTATTATCATAACTCACCTCCACTGATTTATCTGTAGTATCCTCCTCATCAATCTCCTCATCAATCTCATCCTCACTGGTGGTCCTTTCCTCCTGTTCATATTCACCCCCTGAATCATCTGATTCAATCACAGAATCTCTATGAGCATGTGTGACTTGTTGCTTGGGCTTGCTTTGTAACAGTAGCTGGCCTGAGCATGGACATGCTGGAGGGGCAATAGGTATACCACTGGCTTCAAGAATTTCTTCAGAACTACAATTTGTCAAGGTAGGGTGGTGAACAAATACAAGTATATTACAGGTATATTAAATACATATAGAGATTAAATCCAGATTGATTTCCAAGGGTGTGGGGTGGACGTGGGTGGTGTGGATGAATCACCAAGGGTGGGGATGGGTGGACAAGAGTGTGGGGGTGGTGGATGAGGTTGGGGATGGGTGGACAAGAGTGTGGGGGTGGTGGATGAGGTTGGGGATGGGTGGACAAGAGTGTGGGGTGGTGGATGAGGTTGGGGATGGGTGGACAAGAGTGTGGGGGTGGTGGATGAGGTTGGGGATGGGTGGACAAGAGTGTGGGGGTGGTGGATGAGGTTGGGGATGGGTTGACAAGGGTGTGGGGTGGGCGTGGGCAGTGCAGGTGAGGTGCTGAAGGTGGGCATGGGTCAATGAGTGGTGCGCGGTGGGCGCGGGGTGGTGTGAGTGAAATATGGTGATGCGCTATACGACAGGCAAAACCCAAAACCAAACCTCTCTTGTGCGCGAGCACACCTTCAGTGAAGGACCGAAGTGTTATTCGAAGCAGGGTCAAGGCAGGGGGAAGGGAGAAACACAAGTCTCGAACAGCTGGGGGCGAGTCCTAGGAGGTTCTCAGACTTGGCCAACAGTTTCAAATCCGAATGGTGTTGGGGATGTTGTAAACGAAGTGAGTACCAGTCAGGGTTGGTGATCTCGAGGTGACGGGGTGGGGTCGAAGGTGATTGAACATTATCGAGTGTGGCAAGGAGAATGATTGTGGCTGATGAGGAAGACGAGGCAAAGACGCAGCAGAATCTTGAGGCAAGGGAGGACGCAAGGCGAGTGCAGGCTGAGTCAAGGACAATACTAGGGACCGAAACGAAACTCAGAGGCGGCCAAACTCGCAGCAAGACTCAGAGGGGAGGGAAGCAAGGTCAAGACTTCTTCTCTGCTTTTCGACTAAGATATGCACAGGCTTATATATCTATCAATATGTCATATGGGGGAAACTCGAAACTCAGTCCAATATCTGTAATTTTGTAAGGTCCACTTGACCACCATCTTCTCGAAGCACAATCGAAGCACAACGATGGGAACAGGTCCATGACAACGGAAATGCGCATGTGCACCAGGCACCGACCAGGAATACTTCTCCACCGACATCGCCGACGTTCGCAACTCCCAACAAGCACTCCACGGATCTTTGGGTTTCTCGGTCGAAGTTGCTTGTGACTGGATAGCGACGCACCGCCCGCGTTGCGATGCCTTCGTGGTTTCTAGGCCTCGTACTTGTGACAGAGCAGGTCCTCGAGCTGGGGATGGTGTGTCAAGTCCGCTGGGAGTCGTGCTACATGCCAAGTCGAATAATATGGCATCAACTGGTGTGCTGGAATGAGCCTTGAATGCAGCACGCCTTCTCGATTGATGACCGCGTATCGTCCGAGGGTTTGTCCGACAATGATTAGTGGTCCTCTGGGTTCTATCTCCTTTCGGTAGCCTTCCTGCACTGCGACTGTGATGATCCTCCACACAACCTGACCAACAACAAATGTGGTGCTCCCTGCAGAGGCGAGCTCTTCTAATCGAATGCAGCTGTTGATTAATTCAAGGTGGAACCGGCTTCGACTGTATGGGTCCCTCGGCGCACGCAGGGCAGATGCCTCGTCCGGGTCGTGAAACACAGGTTCTAAGCCTCCTCAAGCACTGATCTGACATGTCAACATGGTTCACCTCTCCTCTGTGACCATCCTCGAGTTTCCGAATTGCATTCCTATCGAGTCTAGGATGGATATACCGGCACGCTCGGACGCTGGTAGCTGCAAGAAGGCTGCTCCTGGGGTAAGCGAGATGAAGTTGTCATGTGTTGGCGGTTCGACTGGGCTCGGAGGGACATCTACCATGGAAGAGTCCGGATCTACTGTTGGAGGTTTGGCGCGATCGGATATCCTTGCCGCGAGCAATGAATGAGCTGGCACTGAGAGTCGTTTGATCAGTGTCAATGACTGTATGGTCGAGGGGGTTCCATTCATCCTTGGTCGAGTCATGTATGCTTCGGCTGGTTGGTTGTGAGCGTCTCTGGGGCCATGAGAGGGTGGGCACCTTGTCCTTATGTCGGGCGAGGCACTAGGCACCCATTTTCGCCGAATTTGCAATCTGGTGGGGCCCTAGTGACTGAACTGAGGTCGTTGTGATGTAGCCGGGTAGCGCGGAACGGAGACTGTCTAGGGGTCGAGAGAGGTTTCAGGTATCTGCTAAGACTGAGGAGACCGGATCGAAGACCCCTTCTAGTCTCGAGGGCTTCGACCTTCCTTCGCTGGGGTCTGCTGGCACTACGGACTTCGACCGCGGGCGGAATGCTTCGACTAGGTTTGGATGGCTTCGTGTAGGGCTGAATCGGGCTAGTGCAGGTACTGGCGCGTCCCAGGCGTATCAATGGATGAGGGGGGTGGGTTTATGATGGTGGGCATGGGTGGACAAGGGTGTGGGTGTGGATGAATTACCGAGGTGGCAGGTGAGTCATTGAAGGTAGGTGTGGGTCAATGAGGGGTGCGCGGTGGGCGCAGGTGGTGTGAATAAAATACAGATGAGGGGGATGGGTTTATGACATGGGTGTGGGTGGACAAGGGTGTGGGGCAGGCGTGGGCGGTGTGGATGTGTTACCAAGGGTGGGCATGGGTCAACAAGGGCGCGAGGTGGGCATGGATGAAATATGGATGAGGGGGGTGGATTTACAATGGTGGACATGGGTGGACAAGGGTGCAGGGCAGGCGTGGGTGGTGTGGATGTGTTACTGAGGGCAGGCATGGGTCAACAAGGGTGCAAGGTGGGCGTGGATGAAATACAGATGAGGGGGGTGGGTTTATGACAGTGGACGTGGGTGGACAAGGGTGCAGGGCAGGCGTGAGCAGTGCAAATGTGTTACTGAGGGTGGGCGTGGGTCAACAAGGGTGTGAGGTGGGCATGGATGAATTACCATGGGTGGGCATTGGTTGACAATGGTGCAGGGTGGGCGTGGGCATTGCAGGCAAGCCATCAAAGGCAGGGATGGGTCGTTGGTGGTGTAGTTGAATTTTGGGCGAGTTGCTGAAGGCAGGGATGAGTCATAGGTGGTGTTGTTGAGTGGTGGTGAGTTGACAAGAGCACAGGGTGGGCGTTGATGATGCAAGTGTGTTTGAGGAGTGCACGGGTGATTTTCTGATGGTGAGTAAGTCGTCAAGGGGAACAGCGAGGATGGGGAGGGGAGAACCTGGTCAGTACTCATAAGAAGAACAAATAAAACCACTCATGGTTTTAGATGTTCTCTGACAGCAGGTAAAAGGGTGGTGGGCATGGGCATCGTGGTTGTGAGGGTGGGTAATACATGGTAAAGTGGGCACATTTGGGCGCATTTGCATGTGAGGGTGTTGGTGGGGTGTGGCACAGTGGAAAAATGCGGTGGGGGTGGTGGATTGAGTCAAGAAAGCAAGGGAGAGAGGAGGAGGTACATACCTGGGGGTGTTGGCAGCTGCTGCGTCTTCTTTTGCTCAAGCGGCTGAAGTCTTCCTGTTGAAAACATCATTCAAGTGATACAAAATGGAAATGGGTGGGCCATACCTGTTCCCCTTGCCTCGCTTGCTCATTGTCACCTTGTCAATGGCATCATCTGATGTGTCATCATCCCTCTTCTTTCTCCCTTTTGTCTTCCTCTTGTGCTCAGGGCTGGCTTGAGCAGAGATGGTTGATATTGTCCTCTTGCAACCTTTTTGCAATGGCAAGGTGGCAGCAGCTAGTGTCATCACATGAGTGACATGCCCATGGCACACATGTGGCATCACATCAACTGAATGTAGCACTGCCAAATAGAAATATATGTAAACAAGGCCAAGGGTTACATTTATGTACATTTCTTATAATACTTTCTAATATATGTGATATATTCCTATCAGACTCCAATTAGTCCAATTTGACTCTGCTCCCAGTCCATTGGACTGTGTCTGATATTGTCCAATTTGACTCCTATGAAATGGTCAGACTGGGATCGGAGTCAAATTGGAGTGCAATTGGAATTTTACTGCCATTCTATTAATGAGTTTTTTTCATTGGAGTCCGATCAGAATAGGGGGGGGGACAGTAAAGAGCTCCTCTGAGTCTGTATCATCATCATCTGTAAGACTGATGATGGAATCCGAGTCATTGCCATCCATGTCTTCAAGATTGCTTGAGAAATCTGATGTAGGTATATCCATGTCATCAAGATCACTTGAGAAACCTGAAGTAGGTATTGCAGATGGTGAGGAGGGGATATCACCAGGAAATGTCAATGGCAAATGATCACAACCATTGGCAGATGTTGCTTTACTTGGGGCAAAGTCCTTTTCTGTAAAAATGCTTGGGTTGAGAGGATATATACCGGTTTTCACAAATGCTTTCTGGACAATGGCTGGAGTTATGTCACTGCAAATTGACATGTAATATGGAATGAAATTGTAGTGGTCTATGTTGATGCCTTGGCAAGCTAATTTACTGCTGAGTTTTGACCATCCACATTGAACAGTTGAGAAAACACCAACGTCAAGTGGCTGTGTCATGTGGGTCATCTTGGATGGTAACCCAATAATGACCAGGTTATGGGTATATGCAACATCTTTAATGGGATCTGTTTCATGAGAATCATGACCATCAAGTGTGAGCACAAATGGCTTGCCATTAACCCAGTGTTTTTCTGCCTCAGTGGCAAAAAGTTTAAACCAGTGCTCTGCAATTTCTCAATCAGTCCAACCACTCTCCAATGTAGCAATACTATAGTTTCTTTATAGGAATTACCAACAATAAACAAATATGAGGAGCACATACCCAAGGACACCAGAATAGAGTTCAGGTTGTTCTCTAGGATCAGGAAGTGGACCATTTTTTACTACGAAGTATGGCTTCATAAGATAGCCAGCAGCATTTGCACATTCAAGAATGGTTACAAGCTCAAGATTATTGCTATGTTGTCGGTAATGATTTGCATCTTGCTGCGAAAAAATAAACTTTTGTCCATCCCCCTTCCTCCCACCACCAAGCTGTCCACCTTTCTCATCCATGTTCCAATGGTGTTCTGGAGGAATTGGACCATAATTTTCTTCGACATATTGATGAAGCTTAAAATAATGACTGATAGTCTCCAGATTAAAATTTCTGGCACATTTCAGATCTAGATGTTGAGGTTTACCAAGCTGGAGTGCGTCCTTATGATGTGCAAGAAAGGCATAGTGCCAATTGTCACCTGGAACTTTGCCAGAAATGAGGTAGGCATGATGGCGAATGTCACATGAATGGAATGGGTTTGCAACAGAAGAATTTAGAGTGCACCAGTCCACAAGAGTCATTTCTTGGGTGGGTGTGAGGAGCTGGTGCTGGCTCGCTACTTTGGCTCATGCCTGGTGTTTTCCATTCCAACAATCACTAAGTGTCCGACATGAGACCTAAAGTCAATACTGTCATGAGTCTTGATTAAGCATGTGTTAATGAATACTTACATTCATGGCTTTTGCAGCTTGGGATATGGAGCCATAAGTGCCATTGCTTACACCATCAACTGCCTCTTGAAGCTGAGTCTCATACTCAGGATCTTGACTGGACTGCAATTTGCCCCATGCCCAGATTGGATGGTCAGCAGGCATGGAGAGCTGGCACCAGACACAGTAGGCAAGATGTGACCATGATGCAGTTCAATGGCCAGACGTGATTGTGACACAGAAGTTGGCCAAGATGCACTGACTGCAAACAATTGGTGAGACATGTCAAAACGTGTCCACTGATGTTTGAACTCCGATTCAGCAGCTCTGGCAGGTGTGACATTTGTCAGCTCATTTCCTTACTTGGGTGATAAGGACTGATCATGCAAAATTGTGGGCTCCCACTTGAAGTTCTTGCATATTTGACTTGGATACCATTTGTCACATATACTGAAATACCTCCATGGAATTATAGCACAAGGGAGGAGCTGGCAAGGGTGCATTGTAGTGTGCAGGTAAGTAAGGAAATTTTGAAAAGGTGAGCTGACACACTGTGTTGGCTTGCTCAATCCATCTTCATTGCCCTTTGGTTTCTTGCACAACTCCTCAATGCTCTTGTTTGAGCTCATTGACTTTGTGCACTTACAACTTGATTGGGTTGATTGCAAAGGTGGGGAGTGGGGCATAGCGTGGGATGTTGATGAGTGGGAAGGCATGTGGTGCGTGATGTGTGACGCGTGACATGCCACCTCAGCATGCATTGGGCACAACAGTGTTGCTTCACATGACAATCAACAAAGACGTATTCCACACCATGGTGTGACATGTGACTCAAACCTATATAAGCAACAGTGCCCTAACCACGCCCCCCGACTGGGATTCCTCTGGACTCCCAGGACTTCCTGGCAATGGCAGTCCTCAGGAGTCCTGGGGAATCACCAGGAATGTCCAGGAATGGACGACTGTTTGCTGGCCATTCCACAGTTGAAAGCAGATATCTGAGCCTCGGTTTCAGTCCTGGGAACTCCCAGGAAGGTCCAGGACTCCACCAGGACTCCACTGGGAATGGGGGGGGGAGTGTAAAGTGCTCGGAAAGGCCCCAATTCTGCTTCAATCTGTTCTCATGTGAAAGGACCTATGTACCTGCCTTTACTGAATTCTAGGTTTACCATTTCTGAGAAGGTGTCAATGTGCAGGGCTATGGATGGGTGATTTTTGGGGTAAAGGCCTGTGTTACTCATGGAATACCAGCTTTGAAGCTGTAAATTAAACTATAGGGTATCATAGGGTATTGAGCCAGTAAACCTGTTTCTAAGAGGTCTTTATGCCAAAGATCATGAACATATGGTGTAAGTGCTTTGTCCCTATGCATTAGGAGACTGTGCAGGAGGGCATTGCTGAGCCTCATGCTTGGCAGAGCCACAGCCTGAGCACTTGTGGCTATTGGGGTGGTCTCCTCTGCTGCAACCCTTGGGGACATTGCCAGTCCAGGCAGATGGGTTTTCTATGAGGGTTAATGAGCTGCCTGCTCTCCTCCTTGGAACATCTTGTGGCCTTACGGCTCCATGTTACTGCCACTTTGCATTCACTGATCTTGTGTGGGTGTTGGAGTACTTTACACTCCCCCCCCAATACCGCGCGGAATCCGTGTGGAATCCGCACCATTCCGTGCATTTGACCTTTGTGCTGCATTTGGCAGTGTGGCTCCGTGTCTGTTCCTCATCCATTCCGCATGGAATGTGCACAGAACGCGGAATTTCCGCGGAATGGCCGTGTGGAATATTCCGTGCGGACTCCGCACAGCCTCCTCACATAACGTTCACCGTGACAGGTCACACCCCTGCTCAATCCCACTGTTGCCATGACTTGCACCCGGTCGCAGCCCAGCATCACCACCATATCACCACCCAAGTCGAGGAGTGGTAGAAAACGGGCCATATCAGCAGCATCCGACCGATCGGCAAAGAAGAGAGCCGCGAAGAAGCAGCAGAAGGATGGAGATGAAGAGGAGATGCCTGTTGCATCGAAGGGCAAGGGTATATGGTGCATGGTCTTCTTTTTTTATCTAACAAACTCACTCATTTTTGCAGAAAAACCTCTGCTGCCCGTACTCGTGAAGACGAGACTGCCTCTAGAGCTGAAACAAGTGGGGGTGCTCTCGCTGCATAAGTAATTTCTCCTTTTTGTCAAACCTTCCTCACGAAAACACCTCCTTGCCCTCCTACGTCAACCGTTGCCCCACCTTCACAATCTCGGAAATGCCGCCTCACCCTCGGAAACCGTTGCCCTGCCGTTCACGACCTCGCAAACGCCGCCTTGCCCTTGCAAACACCTCGTTGCCCTCCTACATCAACCATTGCCCCCGCCCTCGCAAACACCTCGTCACCCTCCTACATCAACCATTGCCCCGCCCTTGCCACCACTGCACACCACTGCCACCTGACGCCGTCGCCCTCCTACGTCAACCGTCACCCCACCCTCGCAACCTCGCAAACGCCGCCTTGCCCTCCTACGTCAATCGTCACCCCGCCCTCGCAACCTCGCAAATGCCTCCCATGTCAAACATCGCCCCACCCTCCTACACCAACCGTCGCCCCGCCCTCACAACCTCGCAAACGCCGCCTCGCCCTCCTACATCAACTGTCGCCCCACCCTCGCAACCTCGCAAACGCCGCCTCGCCCTCCTACGTCAATTGTTGTCCCACCCTCCTACGTCAACCATTGCCCCGCCCTCGCAACCTCGCAAACACCACGTCGCCAATGCCATGTCGCCCTCCTACATCAACCCTTGCCCCGCCCTTGCAACCTCGCAAACGCCGCCTCGCCCTCCTACATCAACCATCGCCCTGCCCTCACAACCTCGCAACAAATGCCGCCTCGCCCTCCTATGTCAACCATCACCCCACCCTCGCAACCTCGCAAACGCCGCCTCGCCCTCCCAAACACCACGTCGCGCCGCCTTCCCTCCTACATCAACCCTTGCCCTGCCCTCGCAATCTCGCAAACGCCGCCTCGCCCTCCTACGTCAACTGTCACCCTGCCCTTGCAACCTTGCAAACACAAATGCCGCCTTGCCCTCCTACATCAACCTCGCAAATGCTGCCTCGCCCCTCCTATGTCAACCATCACCCTGCCCTTGCAACCTCGCAAACACAAACGCCACCTCGCCCTCCTACATCAACCATCACCCCACCCTCGCAACCTCGCAAACACCACGTTGCCCTTGCAAACACCACGTCCCCCTCACAAACACTGCCTCGCCCTTGCAAATGCCTCCTCGCCCTCCTATGTCAACCATCGCCCCACCCTCGCAACCTCACAAACACCAAATGCCTCCTTGCCCTCCTATGTCAACTGTTGCCCCACCATGCAACCACTCTACTGCCCTTGCTGCCTACGTACCCTCTACTTATCATATATCTATTTATTTATTATGAAATATTTAAATGTAACTAATGTCTCCAGTGCCTTGCAAGTCCTTGAAAGCAGTGGTATTACTGTTGCTCCACCTGAGCAACCATGTTCAGCAACAGTTGCTTTTTTGAAGACCAAACCAAGCCAGTCAACAGGACATGTGCGACGTACTCAAGAAATACAAGGTAATTACTATTATTAGTGTAAGTCAGTAGTACCTTCCACTAACAAATTGAAGCCCTACCTTCTGAAGATGAGGGAAGCAGTGGGAGTGAGTATGAGCAATCCAGCAGCAGCAGTGCAAGTGAAGAAGAGGAGAGTGAGGTGAGCAAGAGTGCTGAGAAGAGTGAAAGTGAGGCAGAAAGTGGAAAGTCCAAGGTGACAGCCATATCCAGTTAAATAAGGACTTTATTCATAGTTGGGCAGATTGATACTCCTGAGGAGAAGGAAGAAGCAGCCAACATAGTTGGATTGTCTCAGGTATGTTTTATGTATAAATTAGCAACATCCAGCCATAATTTGGTTCAGGTTACTATCTCAGAGAAGGATAATGAGGATAATGGTGGAAATGGGGGATTTGAGGTATTTCTTATGATGTTGGCCTTTTAATAATGTTCTTTACATTGACAAGGTTGATGGGAGTTCCCCTGCCAATTTATTTGGTCAAGGTGAAGGTGAGTTATCTTAAAATCATTCAATAGCTAATTTATAGCTCACATGGCAAATCCTTCAGATCTTCAAGGTGCTTCTCGCACCACAGGAGGCCTTTTTTGTGGAAAGGCCCATGGTAATGTTTTTAATGTTGGGGATGCTGAGGATGCTTTACAAAGTGACATTGGATCATTGGATGGGAAAATCAAGGTTTTCAGTCTTGGAGATGATCCTTCTTCCAAGAAGGCTCAAATGACAGTAAGGGTAAAGGTGAAGGGAACACTGACCCCAGTCCTGACTCAATTTGCAAAGCTCTATTCACCTGTCAAAAGTAAGTGGTTCATTCATTTCCTTTGCCTGTCATAATCACTTTGTTTTACAGGTAAGAGGATCTTTGTGTATGAAGATGGTGATTGGAGTGTCAAAGGCAGCTTCAAGGTTGCATTGGAAGGTAATGATCCAATTTCCTGGGAAAGAGAAAGTGGGGCGTATATCCTTTATGTTGCCTTGGTGTGTAACTGTTCATGTTCAAATAGAAATGTGACTGAAATTACTCTATTCAGGAGAATGAAAGTGAACTCACACCTTTGGTCACAGATTCTGAGGCCAAGTCATCTGGTGCTCCTGCACCTTCTCAGCCTGCTGTTCAGCCAGGTTCTGGCTACAAGAGGGAACTTGTGGCATTGTTAAACATCCCTAGCCACTTGCTCAGGGATGCTGCTAGCAAGACTGATGCAGGACTGCGCTTATATTATTCAAAATATCAGGCCTGCCTTAGAGCCCTGTCACTCTCAGAGAGTATGGCCACTACAGGTGCATGGGAGATAAAAAAGCCATCTGACACAGAAATTGTGGAGTTGTTTATTGGCAAAACCATGTGGCATGAGCATCTCAAGAAGCAATTTAGCAGAGTTCCAAAGTATCCTGAGATGCAACAGTGGTTGAATGATGAGGAGGATGCACTTCCAGATGTTGAGATTTGGGGGAAGAGAAAACTTCACATTCCTTCAAAGACCTGAAGAACTGGTTGGATGAGAAGGATCAAAGGGCTAAAGCAAAGGGCAAGGGCAAAGCAAAGGAGGATGAGAATGACAAGAAGAGGAAGAAGAAGAAAGAGAAGAAGGATGGCCTAAGCTCAAAGAAGCACTTGACTAGGAGCAAGGGAAAGATGTAAGCAGATATGTAAATGAACAGAGTTCTGTAGTTCAATGTAACAGTATTGGCTTTCTTTTCAGACTATGCAGGTTGATTTTCATGTTCCAAGGTCTACATGAATTATGGGGGATACTGGCCATGCTACTATTTATTCCTTGGTCTCTGCAGCTCCAGTGAATGAGAGGCCATTCCCAGACATAACATTCAGGGCATTCAGCACTTTTATTGAGCAGAACTTTAGCTCATCAATTTCATTGACAAGTGTCCTGGTGATTTTGTTCAGCATAACAGAAAATGTGCAGCTGTTGAGTCTGCATGGGCGTCAGCAGAAAAAAAAGTTTATGAAAGAAAGGTCCACAACTGCCACTTCATGGATAAAAGCCCTTGCACGACCACTAAGGAAAAGGCTTGAACAAGATAATAATTATCTAATTGATGAGCAGGACATGGATGATGAGCAAATTACAGTGGCAGTGGCATTGCAACTTGATAAATTGGCCAAATTGCTCAAACTTTACCCATATAATAAGTCAGGTCATTTTACTGGCAAGCTGAAGCCCATCTCACACAAAGACATACAACCTATCCATGTTATATGTCCAGAAGCTGTTGTATGTGAGACAAATACATGCAAACCACATTCTCTTCCTATGTCTACAAAGATAAGAGACATACCTTTGGTCACTTTAGTCAAAGACTTTGGTGTTTATGAAGATGTGCAAGTATTATCTGGGCATTGTCAGCATTGCAAGACAACATACTATGCAGATCATGAGCGTACACCTTCAAATCAACCACCCCAGTATGATAGGGTGTACCTCAACTCAGCAAAATACATAAAGATTGGTCACAATTTATGGGTTGATCGACAGTTTACATCTGCAGTTATGAATGGTGTATATAACTTTCATGCATCCACTGCAGCATATACAGCATTCTGGAATGATGTCTTTAGCAATAAAGTGACATCCTCTGGTAAAGTGAGCCACAGACAAGTATGGCATGCTTTTGTCCAGGAGTCAATAAGATTCATGGGGTCCATGTCTGACCTTGACTTGAGTATGAGAGACAATCTAGCCATTGATGAAGTGAAAAAGGAAGCCTATCAAGTACTGGGAGAAGGTGGTTTGATTAGGGCAGCCAATGGGCATGCCTGTAGTGAATGCACACAGGAGTACAGGAGTGTTGGAGGTGCAGTCCAAGCAAGTGCATCACCAGTAAAAATGGTTGTATTGGATGGAATTGTAATGGGCCCTACAATATGTGCATATAAAGACTGCACATCCAAGTTGCTGAATGCTCGTGGAGGAGTATACTGTGCATTACATGAAGATATGTATGGAGCAGTGTGTCATGTTGCTAACTGCTCAAACATGAAGGTCCAGGGCACTTTGGCCTGTCAGCATCACCAGGGAAAGTGGGACAGATATATGAGAAACCACAGGCAGAGGAACCTGGATGGATATAAAAGGGCAATTAGGCGGTCAGATGATACTTGGCCATGGATGCAAGCCAATCAACAGGTGCAACAGCCACATGATGTGGAAACTGGCACAAGTAGCAACAAAGATGCCTTTGTGCCATCTAGATACTACTGTGTTGAAACCATATGTACTCCATGTGGGTTGTTGTGGCATGGGCCAAATTTGCAAAGTCTGAGTCACCAACCAATATCTTGGACTTCTTAGAACATGTGTATCCAAGTGATGACTCAAGACCAGACTATATTTGTATTGATAAGGCTTGCCTTGTGTTGCGATCTAGTATTGCCAATGACAGTTGGGAGAGATGGAGACAGACAAGCAGGTTTATTGTTGACTCATATCACTACACAAACCATCGTGCAACAGATGCTCTTTGCTGCAAATGGTGCAACCCATCCCCATCAAATGGTTTAGCACCAAACCTAGTTGTCACAGGTACCAATAATAATGGAGAGCCCTATCAGAGGCATGCATTTAATACTCAGGCTTGTGAGCAATTAAATGCATGGCTAGGTGGATTTGAATCAATCCTAAGGAGGATGACACCTGAAAATTTTGATTGGTTCCTGCACACAATGATATCCTATCATACTGTCAAGGTTTTGCAAAGGCAGGAAAACATGCAGAATTATACTGAAAGTAGTGAATCTGACAGTAATGATAGTGAGTAGTGGTGATGGTGATAGTAGTGGGTAGTTGGCTGTGATGATTGATAGTAACAAACAATTGACTGTAATGATCTGATTATTGTAACAAAATGTACCTATATAAATGAAATGAAACTTGGTCTAGACTCCTCCTGTCACAGACTGTTTTGTAGTTAGTCATAAACATTTATTTGTTACTTGTTGTTGTAATAGATTCCACATGGAATCATTCCATGCATATTCCTTGTGGATTCCGCACGGAATGCTTATGTAAGCCAAGTCATTTATTACATTTTAATGTAATGACACCCCATTCCACACGGAATCTGCACGGATTCCACACGGAAAGGGGGGGGAGTGTAAAGTACTGGGGTGTTGGCCCAGGCAGATAGTACATGCTGTGAGTGGTTTCTTCTTATTTCTCTGCCCCCTGCCATATCTGGCCAGGGAGGCAGACATGAGCATTTGCACTTGTACTGAGGAGGGGATGGCAACCTATCTCACCTGCTGTGCTTGTTCTGGGCATGGTATCTCTTTGATGATCTTGCTGGGGATGGAGATCTGTTGTGGGATGCTCTCAGGTTGGTCTGCAAAACCAACCACCATGGGGAGAGCAAATGTGCCCAGTCCATAGTTGGTGATGAGGGGGGGGGGGAGTGAGTGGAGTTGCAAGCAAATGTAAGATGAGCCTGTTATGTGATGTTAAGAGTTGTAGGTTCCAGGGCAATCAAAGGCCCCATAAATGCATGTTATAACGTGGCAGACCCAATGCAGGGGTGATTTGCCCATGACCATTGATGTTTTCAATGTGGTCATGTTGTAACAAGGGTGGTTTACCCATGATTTGTTCAACCTGCAGTTAGGATGGTGGGTGATGGTAAATCATGCCTGTTATGAGCAGTTCTGGTGGCTACATCATATGTCCAGTGGGATAATGTGTGTAGGGCATTGCACAATTGATGCGATGTGAGGTCAAGTGGAAGGACCAGTCAGCATGTTACCTGCATATGACTTAATAAGCTCTTACAATTGCTGATTGGTGTCCAGTCATGGTGATGCACAATTGTATTGTGAGCAGCCTAGGCAGGCTGAATTTGGAGATGTCAAAGCTCCATGTGTCCATCCATTTTCTCCTGACTGTGGCTTGGTACTCAATGAAAGCCATGTCTTGGATTATGTCAGCTGCATCCTTTGGTAGTCAAGCTTGCTGAAGAATTTGATGAGTGCTCTTATGTGCTGCTCAAGCCATTTTTCTCTCTTGAGGGTGTCAATGTATCCTTTGGATGCAAAGGATACCCATCAGCAAGCACATTCTTGGATGCTTTGGTGGTGGCTACCAAACAAAGCTGAATGGTGCCTGCATCACCCAAGACTATCCAAAGGCGCTGTTGGAGGTTGAGGTGGTGGCTGTGAAGCCTTGGTGAGCCCCCTCTGCTGAAATACCACAGTTCAATGTATTCAAACTTGGCTGCTTTTTGGCATGCATACTCCAAAGCTCTGGGGATTCTGCAATTGGGACCATTATCCCCTTGGGAACTCTTTGATCTTCTTGTTTGTGGGCTGCTCATCTTCTTCTCCCTCAGGATTGGGGCCCTCTGTCCTGCCTGATATCTTTGTTCCTTTGGTTGGGTTCCTCTCCTGGGTGGGCTGCTCTGCTGTTGGCCCAGCTACTCTGCCACCCAGGCTTTGTGTCTGTGCTGTCTGTTACAGACAATGCCCTTGTCGTGGTTTGTTCTAAGTCAACAGTGACAAGCAGAGTCTCGGTCCACTCCCAGCCACTGGACAATAGGTCTGGATGCTAAGTCAAATGGTGACAGAGGTCTGAAGAATGATGGAAAGAAGAGTGTTGAAGTCAATCATTGTTGGGAGCAAAACTTGTCTAAGTTGGAACTGAGGTTACTCTACAGTACATGGGTTTATATACATTTGGAGAACAATGGAGACTATAAAATGGAACAAAGCTGTGGTTACCTGAGAAAGGAAATATGAAGGTAACTATGAAAAGGGATAGTGTCCAGGCTGTACAATGTGCAGTTAATGAATAATGGTGATGAAAATGAAGTGGTCCGCTGAAATGAGAGGCAAATGAAGAGGAACTGTAACATTACCCCCTTTGTATGCAAGAAGTCACCAACTTCTACCATGAGTTTGTCCACCCATGATCCTGCCTTGATTCCAGCCATTCAATGATGTTCTTGACACCTTTCTCCACCATTTCCATTCGCCACTGCACTGTTTGAATTGCGCACTGTAGTTGCTTTGCTTGGGCAAGCATGGCGTCTTGTTCATTATATGTGAGTGAGTGGGGGTCAGTAGTGAGGGAGAGGGTGGTGACAAAATTGAGTGGTTCAGAGAACATCATAAAGTAGGTGACAAAGGTGGCGAGGTTCTCACCTGACATTGTCAAGCATAGTGTTACAGGATTGGATGATGGGAATATGCATGGGAGAGATGGGGGCAGCAACAGCTACAGCAAGTTCTTCAGGATGCTCATGGAGCACGGGGAGGTCAGTGAATTCAAAGTTGTTGAGGGTGGTGGTGGTGGTGATGAAGACCTCAAGTGGGAGGTCATGGGTGATGGCAGCAAAGGAGGAGACATCAATGTAGTAATGGCCACATGCAGTGACCAACAGAGCGAAGGAGAGGGCAACAAAGTAGGCAATGGCAACAAGGGGAGACATTTGTTTAAGCATGTGGATTGGAGGACATCCACGCTGTTGGGAGTGCTTTTATTCTTAATTGAACACCTTGTCATCCCAATTGACTGTCCAGAGCTCTCCATCTGTGGACCGGTAAGTTGCTGTGGATGCTCTGATGCTGGGAACATATTTGAGTTCTTCATCAGACTCTTCTGATTCACTTAGCTCATTCATGGTAGTGGTGGAAACTTTGTTCTCAGAATCTGTACCTGTCTCAGGAGTGACATCCTGTGGCACAATACTTTGGGTGAATTGGTATAGTGGGTCCATCCATGGTGTCAATGTGTCCAGGAACTCAAGGCTCTTGAGTGCTCTATTGAGGTTTGAGATTGTGTTGGGGATCCATCAAGTAACAACCCATCTGTAGATTTCTATCTCTTTACTTGCAAGTTCCAATTGTAAATCAAAGACTGCCAGATTTTCCTGGCAAAGGGCCATTCTGGTGTACATGTTGTTTGTATGGTTTAAGGGTCTGTTGGGTGATGGGAGGTAGGGTGACATTGCATCTAGATAATATGGTAGTTCTTCTGGATCAAATGTAAGATCCATATATTTCGGTACGTAGTGTAATCAGGTGTTGAATGGGATTTCAATGTGTCCTTGTGGGTGTGCCAAATGTCCAGTGGAAAGTCTGGGAGTTTTGTATGCAGTTAATCAAGTTGCTAAGGTTCAGATGAAGTTGATTAAGCGAGGTGGTTCTAAGGGAGTGACTGGAGGATGACAAATGGGAAATGTGATGATTCATCCTTTAAAGCTTTCATAGGGTTTTGGGAATATTGTCCTCAAGTGGAGCAATATTTCTTTGTGTATCACATGTTTTGTTGAGAGTTTGGTGGTTGTGATAGTGAGACATGAGGTTTCACAGTTGTCTTCTGAGTTTATATGCTAGTAAGATGTCCACAGTGTTGCTCAAATTGCACTCAGGTTCCCAGGAGTTGTCATTCGGACTGTATCCTTTCCATTTAACCAAATACTGATATCCTGCTCTGTGTTTTTGATGTGTGAGAATCACTTCCACTTCAAACTCTTCTTGTCCATTTACAAGATCAGGAGGAGGAGTCATGTAATTTGGTCTATGCATTTCAGTTTCCCTACTGACAATGGTTCCGGTCTAGCCTCAGCGTGTGGACCAAAATAATAATTATATTGGTTGATTGCCAAATGTAGATAGGCGGTCATTGAATCAGACCATCCAAACCCTATCTCAACATGCCCTAGATCCCTGTTAACGATTGCTTGGATCATCGGCCATCCGTTGGTACCATTGACACTAGTTCGCACATGGAATCCAACCCATTTGTTGTGATGGACTACTTTGAATTTGACAAGTCGATCAGACTGGTAGTTTGGATCGATCTGATTTATCCAGTGTGCTGTGGGGAATGCAGGCCACTCAAATTGATTCCACAGTTCTTCCTTAAACAGAACTAGGTAACAGTAACTGGGAATTTCAGGTGCCATGCAATCGAAGATTTTGACCACTGTTTGTACTTGTTGCTGGAAGCGCCGATTGGGATGATTACCAGGGAGATTAAGCCTGATTTGGCAAATTTCTCAACCAAGGAACCTGGTTAAATTATCACCCCTAGATGTGCCCACTGTGTACTGTCCAAACCCGTTGCCTCGTAACCGGTACATTTCTTCCCAGCCATGCATTCCATGTTCTCAAGTGGATACATGAATCCATTCAAGTTCCAGCATCATTGTTGTTTCAATGATAGCGGTACTCTCTCGGTATGCTGGTTGCCAAGACAGAATTTTGTCAACTGTTGGAAATGCTGGCCAGTTGAATGCATCCCAGTACCTATGTTTGATTAGGATCAGGTAACAATAACCTGGGATTTGGTTATGCAGGAACGCAGTGCAGGGTCTTTTGAAGTATTGGTCCGCTCCTGCATCCCATTTGATTGCACCCATGTGTTTATGATCTGTGTTATGGTTGGCCAAGCTGGCCAATCGAACATATGATAAAATTCTTTCTTGAACAGGTACATGTAACAGTACCCACTCCTTTGCCATGGTTGCTCCTCTTGGACATCCGTGACAGGCACACTTGGTAATTTCGGACGGATTAATGTTTTGACCCAATTGTCCGTGTATGTGAGATCTTCCCCCATGAGTTTGAGGAAGTCCACTAGTCCTACTAACGGGTATGTGCCAGGGTTGCTCTTCATTACGAGTGGTGAAACCAGGAAAGGTGTGTTGCACCTGGTTTGGAAGTCCTTCCTCTTTAGGCAGGCCTTCATGTAGGGATCGAGTTGTTTCCCATCCAATCATTCCTGGTTGGTGATCTCCGCGGTCACCCTGTTATAGCTACAGGTTTTAATGTTCCCATTTTCAGCATGCATCAGCCAATTCCTTTCTTTTGCTGACAGAACCAAACTGTTGTGGTGCAAAGTGATAATATTCCAGCCCATCAACAAGAGCTGGATATTTGATGGCATATCAAATAGTCGTTGGCGGATCTCCAATTTGGGATCCATGTCATTAAGCAGCCCTTCCAGGGTCTGCCTGTCCTTCTCCATCTGGGCAAGCTCTTGCTCCACCCATTTCTGATACTGGCACTCATCCCGGCATTGCCTGAGTAACTCTTCCCAGGCCTCCTCCTGAATGCGGAGGGATTCCTGTTCCAGCTGCCACAGCTGAAACGCATGTTGTTGTTGTTGGAGACGACGCTCCCTGTGCTGCGCCTTGCACCATGTGTAGTAAGCCCGTACGTGGGCGTCCCATTGCCTGTTGTTGGTAGAAACTATGACCAACTGAGTGATTTCTTCTGCGCACTCCTGCACCCATTTGATTCCAAATCGCTTACCAGCCTGCACGAGAGTGAGGCCAGTGTGGGGGATGATGTAGTTGAATAAAGAAGCCATTGTTGCTTCCCTAATGTCACCTTAGACCTTTTTAAGTAAAAAGGCTGTTGACTCTTCTTCTATATTTGCACATCCTAATGCGAATATTCTTTGATGCAGTCAATAACGCACCTGCACTCAATTCTTGGATTTAGTTCCACCAAATGACCCAATAGTGTGGTGCCCGGGGTTTCACTCGAGTGTCCTCATGCTCAGATCATTAGATCTGATACATGATTGGTATCTCGAGACTGTTCTCCTTGCTACACAGCACGCTAGAGGACTGCCTTCACTCATTCCTGAGTTTTTCAAGACAAATGGTGTATTCTGCTGACCAGTGCCTGCCCGCACTTTCAATCACACGGAGATACTCTTGTCCGAATGCCTTTTGTAGACAGTAACCTTTTGGTAGTAGTCCCTGATGATGATCAAGGAGTCTATCTGCTGTCGGCATCAATGGTGGTCCTCAAGAGCTGCTCAGTAGTCACGTGGTGTAACATGTACCAAGGTCAGTCACACAGACTTGAGGGAACTTGTTGAGAGCACGCACAACAGCGAGCAAATGATGCCTGAGGTGGTTGCAAATGACAGCAAGAGGTGTGGTAGAAAGACTCTAGATTATGTTAGGACTAATCCCACACAACCACAGGTCTCACATAGAGAGGAGGAGGAGAAGAGAATGTATTGACACAGTAGACCAGTAAGCTGGGTAAGAGCAAACTATCTAGAGTCTTAGGACTCCTACCTACGGATATGCCCTCCTTATATACCTTTGCCTGTGGTCCATGCACACAGACTACACTGCCTCTAAGGCTGTGTACGCGCAGCAATGGCCTAGACCTCTTCATAGCCAGACTCATCTGGACCCCTATGCCTAGACCTTTGTACAGCCACCCATGGCTTACCTAACCGGTCCTTCCATAACAGATCCCCCCAAGCCCCTATGCATATTGGTATACCTTCCAGCATCCATAGGCCTCCAGATAAAATATAGAAAAATAAGAGAAAATGTCCAGAGTCATAACAGTCACAACACCACATGCAGGCTTTGCTTCGCGAGTTCACCTGTGGATAGCAGGGCAATGATAGTCGCTTGCACCTAAAAATTCCATCAGCGTGGTACACAAGAACTGGAAATAAATTTACTGGTCACATGCTTGCTCGTTTGGAGTACTGGACTTGGACTGCTTGGAGGGCCCCGCTTCAGTCCCTGTGCTTTCTGCTCATGCTCGCTTTTGACTTTGTTTCCGTGCTCTCGCAGCCTCCATCTTTTTTGCCATCACCAGGTCACTAAGGGCCGCAGGATCACTCGCTAACATGGCCTTCTCGGGCACACGCACTGCAGTATGGACAGAAGAAAAGTCCACAGGACTCAGACTGCAGGCCCTAGACTTGCCCTTCGGATGAGGCTGTGGGTGTGCCCCTTGTTGCAATTGAGTCTGTTCTTCTTGCAAATGCCGCAGATGTTCTGCAGCTACTCGCAACGCTTCTTCCCATTTTCTTTGTGCCTTGCGACAGTCTACCTCCTCCCATGCATGACGCTCCACAGCTTCTTTCTCCACATGACGCCTGGCCTCTTCACAAGCTTGCTGGTCAGCCACCTTTCGTTCTTTCAGATCCAAGATCCGCTGGCACTCTTCTTCACAATGCTGTGTCATGGCCTCTTCATGCAAACATCGCTCCTTGTCCTCCTGTAATAAACGCGCCTCCGCAGCAGTGATCTCCTCATCAAAATAAAATTCAGTGGGCGTAGAGGGAGAGGACATGTTGGGAAGGGAAGCAAGGAATGAGAACAAGACAAGAGGCAACAGACACAGTACTTTACACTGCCCCACATAGTCCCGTGGGACTCCCAGGACTTCCCGGGACTTACCAGGACTCCTGGCTCAGTCCTGGCATTTCCTGCATTTTGAATGGGACACTACCAGGACTCCTGGCTCAGTCCTGGCATGGTCCTGGTGCAGTCCTGGTCATGTCAACCAGGGAAGATATTCAATAATTTACATCCCTACCATACAAATAACAGTAAACAGCTATATTACACTGCCCACAATGCAAATAACAGTAAATATTGCCATTGTCCTGGCCCAGTCCTGGTCAACTACACTGCCTCCCATGGTCAACTAACCTGTATATCAGTACTTTACACTATACTACCATACAAATAACAATAAATACACAATATATAGGCACATTACACTGTCCCATCAGACAAATAGTAGTCAACTAACCACTTCTACATTTTCCCACAGTCAGAATAGCTTCCTGTGCATATTCTCACTCTTCCTTCATTTCCCACAGAATGACCACTTTCTTTATGAGTTCCCACACTATACTAAACTTTCCCACAGCCAATTTAACCCCACAAACCAACTTTGTGTATGAATTCCCACACTGGACTCAATTTTCCCACAGTCAAATTAACTTCCTACACCAAACCAACTTCTCACCCCATTTTCAATAACAGACATGCAACTTCCAACACAGGAAAAATGAAAGGTCCTCACAATTGCCATACCAGCCATCTGGTGATCATGATTTGAGTTCTGGGTTCCTGTCTCATTCATCAATTGTTACTTATGTCCATTTGAATTTCCAACACAAAAAATAAAGGTCTTCACAATTGCCATACCAGCCATCTGGTGATCATGGTTTGAGTTCTGGGTTCCCATCTCATTTGTTAATTGTTACTTATGCCCATTTGACAGTTGACATCCAATTTCCAACACAGAAAACAATAAAGGTTTTCACAATTGCCATACCAGCCACCTGGTGATCATGGTTTGAGTTCTGGTGATCATCATGGTTTGAGTTCTGGGTTCCTGTCTCATTCATCAATTGACATCCAATTTCCAACACAGAAAAAATAAAAGGGGTGTTCTATTTTGTTAACTAAGTGACAGTGTAAATATATCAACCTGAATATGCCTCCTATCTCCACCATGACTGAGCCATGGTGGTCTAATGGTAGTGATGGTGTGGTGAGTGGACAGCATAGGCAATGTGGCAGGTGGTAGGATGGGCATTGGGTGTCCTGGGGCAAGGCTGGTAGTGGAAAAGTGCATGATGGTGGTGAGGTGTTGTGTGTTGTGAGTGGCTAGGTAATATCATTGCTGACTAATTGATCAGGTGATTAGTCTCAGCCAGTCTCAGCCAAGGTAGTGTAAAAGTGGATTTTTATTTTTATTTTATTTAAATAATGTACAATCAGTTGTGTTTATACAGTTATTGATACATTTATTCACTGTGGGACAATGAGGTAGGGTAGCAGAAACAAGGGCAAGAGGTGAGAGGGTGAGAGGGCAACAGGGCAACAGGGCAACAGGGCAACAGGGTGAGAGGCAACAGGGCAACAGAGTGAGAGGGTGACAGGCAAGAGGGTGACAGGCAAGAGGGTGGTAAATGGGCAAGAGGCAAGAGGGGGAGAGGGCAACAGGCAAGAGGGCAAATGGGCAAGAGGGCGACAGGCAACAGGTGAGAGGGGACAGGCAAATGGGCAAGAGGGCAGGGCGAGAGGGCAAACGGGCAATAGGTGAGAGGGCGACAGGTGAGAGGGGGATGGGCAAACAGGCAAACGGGCGAGAGGGCAGGGCAAGAGGGCAAACAAGCAAGAGGGGGAGAGGGCAGGGTGAGAGAGCAAATGGGCAAGAGGGGAGAGGTGAATGGTGAGAGGGCGAGAGGGGGAGAGGGCAAACAGCGAGAGGGAGAGGGGAGAGGGCAAACAGCAAGAGGGCAAACAGCTTTTGTTATTAGTTGTGTTGTCAACTCATTACATATATGTTTTTCTTTTTTTGTTTGGTTTTCTTTAGGTTACTTTATATAACCTATGTACAGCTTTATATGGCAGTGCTGTTTAGTCACATTGTGTAGTCTGACACTACGCAGATCAATAAGATTTTCTATGCGAAAAAAAAAAAAAAAAAAAAAAAGAGAGGGCAAACGGCGAGAGGGCGAGTGGGAGAGGGCAAATGGCAAACGGGCAAGAGGCGAGAGGGCAAGGAAAATGAGCAAGAGGGGGAGAGGGCAAATGGGCAAACGGGCGAGAGGCAAGAGGGCAAGGCGAACAAGAGGGGGAGAGGGCAAACAGATGAGAGGCGAGAGGGCAAGGCAAACGAGCGAGAGGGGGAGAGGGCGAACGGGCGAGAGGGGGAGAGGGCGAATGGCGAGAGGGCGAACGGCAAGAGGGCAAGAGGGCAAGAGGGCAAGAGGGCAAGAGGGGGAGAGGGGAGAGGAGAGAGGAGAGAGGGCAAATGGCGAGAGGGGGAGAGGGCAAATGGCGAGAGGGCGAACGGCGAGAGGGCAAGAGGGCAAGAGGGCAAGAGGGCAAGAGGGCAAGAGGGCAAGAGGGGAGAGGAGAGAGGGCAAATGGCGAGAGGGGGAGAGGGCAAATGGCGAGAGGGGGAGAGGGCGAACGGGCGAGAGGCGAGAGGGCAAGGCGAACGGGCGAACGGGCGGGGAGCGAATGGGCGAGAGGGCAAGGCGAACAGGCAAACGAGCGAGAGGCGAGAGGGGGAGAGGGCGAAAGGGCGAACAGGCGAACAGGTGAACGGGCGAATGGGCGAACGGGCGGACGAGTGAACGGGCGGACGAGCGAACGGGCGAGAGGCGAGAGGGGGAGAGGGCGAAAGGGCGAACGGGCGAACGGGCGAGAGGAGAGAGGGCAAGGCGAACGAGCGAGAGGGGGAAAAGGCGAACGAGCGAGAGGGGGAGAGGGGGAGAGCGCGAGAGGCGAGAGGGCAAGGCGAATGGGAGAGGTAGGGACTGGGTGGTGAGTGGAGGGGGTTCATCGTGGGCGTGGAGCGGTGGTAGGTGCGTTGGTAGATGGCGGAGGCGACGGGCGTCAGCAGTGTGTCGGGCAGGTGACAGATCACGTGTGACACGTCACATTGAATCAACGGCGCGTCGTGCGCGCATTTGACCGTTCACGTGACTGAATAGCCCAGCATATATAGCTGGGCTCGTTCAGCGACGGGACTCCCCAGGACTCCCGGGACCTTGGGCTCCCAGGAATCCCGGGACCTTGGGCTCCCCAGGAATCCCGGGAATGCCCGGGGGCATGGCCAGGACTCCCTGTAGGGTCCTGGTCAAGTCCCGGGTTTTTTTGGCAGCGAAAATTGGTTTTGACAGCCACCAGCCAGTCCCGGGAATTCCCGGGAATTCCCGGGACTGGGCCGGGAGTCCAGTGGGACTATGTGGGGCACCGTAAAGAGCTCACCATGAAGTGGAAATACAATGAGTCGAAGGCACCAGTGCGCCAATATCAACCCAGCAATAAAGTCTATCTGAGCACTGCAAATCTCCCTACCCTGCGCGTCACCAAGAAATTGGACGGCAAATTTGTGGGACCCCTGGAGGTCATAAAGAAAATTGGGCAGTCGGCATACCAGTTAAAGATTCCAGCGTCCTGGAAAATCTACAATGTATTCAACGAAGTCCACCTTAAACCGTATAAGGAACCAGTTTTTCCTGGTCAAAAGGAAAAAGTGGCCTCACGCAAAGAGGTGCAAATGGTGGAAGAGTCACAGGATGATGAATACGAAGTAGAAGAAGTTATGGACAGCCGCGTCAGTGGGTGTGGCGGTGGACGTCTGGAGTACCTCATCAAGTGGAAAAATTATCCAGTCGAGGAATCAACTTGGGAACCGGCAGAAAACCTAGGCAACACCAAAAAGGAGGTGCAGAAATTCCATAAGGCAAACCCTAGTGCACCCAGGCGGATGGTCAATGTGCGCGACATTAGCACGAGTTTCCGAAAGTGGCAGAATCACACCGCAATCCCTATAGCAAAGCGGCTGTATGGGTGGGGAGGACGGCAAGTTTGAGCGCGAATATTTAGAAAAGCTCAAACGAAATTGGCAGTGCTGGAAAGGCGACCAGCGGGACATATATGCCGAAGAAGACGTGTGGCATGAGTTCGTCAGGAACTCAGAATGATTTTTATGACATGCGTGGCTTCCCGGGACGTGAAGCCTTAAGGGGGGGGTCATGTTACGATACTGGACACTTTCTTGTATTTTTCTCTATTTTTCTATATTTTATCTGGAGGCCTACGGACCCTTGGAGGGATACCAATATGCATAGGGGCTTGGGGGGATCCGTTATGGAAGGACCAGTTAGGTAAGCCATGGGTGGCTGTATGAAGGTCTAGGCATAGGGGTCCGGGCGAGTCTGGCTATGGAGGGGTCTAGGCTGTTGCTGCGCGTACACAGCCTTGGAGGCAGTGTAGTCTGTGCGCACAGACCAGGACCAAAGGTATATAAGGAGGGCGTATCCGTAGGTAGGAGTCCTAAGACTCTAGATAGTTTGCTCTTACCCAGCTTACTGGTCTACTGTGTCAATACTACTCCGTTTCCCTCTCCCCCCTTTGTGAGACCTGTGGTTGTGTGGGATTCGTCCTAACAAAGGGTTTAGAGTAACACATGGTGCATTGTGTCATTTTTAGATGTGCTAGTTCATGTGCAGCTAGTGCTTCTTCTCTTGCTTTGTGTAGCTGTTTCAGATGTGCATCTGGAGTGGGTGCATTGGTGCATTTTACTACTTCTGGTAGCACTAAGGAAGGCAACAAAGTATGGTTAGATTCCAGAAATCTCTGAATACCATATGAAACATGAAAACTTGCCCCTAAATGAGAAGGACTGTTCTCTATAGAAAAAGTTCTAGGACCAGTGACATACAGACTAAAATTACCCAGCCAATGGTGAATCCATCCAGTGTTTCATGCTGCACTCCTTATGCCCTACAAGGAAACTGATGCACATGGACCAAATAAAATGAGACCACCTCCTGACCTCATCAATGGACAAGAAGAGTATGAAGTTGAAGTGATCATCATGCATTGCAAGAAAGGAAACTTGTATCAATATCTTGTCAAATGGAAAGGTCATAACATGTCACACAACACCTGGGAACTTGAACACAACTTGACAAATGTGGAAGAACTTCTAGAGGCATATAAAAGCAGAAGACAACTCCACTAGCCCCAGCAATCTTTGCATCACTAAACAAACCTATACTTTATGACTTCTCACTCATCCTTGCCCATTGCACACATCTACTCCACATACCATGCAGTCAATGAACAAGGACAATCCCTTAACCCTTACATTGCTAGGCTTGCCACTACACCCCCCAGGCTTATTAACCCACATGATGATACCCCTTCCAACTTCAACCCTAATGACATCATGCTGGAGTCACATCTCTCACAGACCAATGACCCTTGTAGTCCCACTATGCTGACACCCACCTCAGCCACCACCACCCAAATCCCCTCCTCACCCATGTGAGAAGATTTACCAGCAGGAACTACATGATCAGATACTAGTCATGTGGTACCTGAGAGTCATCATGGACACATTCCATTGGATGCTTCAATGGATACCAAAGATGGCACCCAAAACAGTCCAGCAGATGGCAGCCAAGCTACCAGCAGTAGCTGAATGAATATTCTACATCAGATGGAAGCTAGAGGTCCACAAACGATTCCAACTCAAGGAACTCATGGATTTTCAGGAGCTTTTATCACTTGTTCTACCTATCCACAAATAATTGGTCAAATTAGGAGAACCTGTGCTTTCACCCAGATCAAACTGGATCAAGCAATCATTGTTTGTCTTGCACAAGTCTGGAGAATACTTTCCAGCAAACCACACACCATTGCCATCAGACAGATCGCAATTGAGCATACAAACTTTGACTGCACTCACCTTGTCAAAACTTTCATCAACATCAATCACCTAGTGTGGGAACTCACTGAGTCCATCCAAACCAATCTCAATCAGCTTGCCCTGGATCTCCTCCACCACCTATTAATAACCAACATTAAACACTACATCATTGATGCCATCAAACTTGTTTGAGCTAACCACATATGCATCCTGCCTCAAACAAATGATGTCAAGAACCTGATCAAGATCAACTCCTGGTTCAACCCCATTTACTGCATCCCTAACTGACATGAGATAATTGACATCTCCAACAAAATTCAGGATCAAATTGGTGACATCCTTGGACAGATAGAAGAAGCACAGAACAAGACCCTCACCACTGCTAGTTTAGTCAATGACAAATTCCCACCAAGGCCAACCACCATGCTGCACACTATCCTTAATGGAGACAAGACACAGGTCTGTACAATGGTAGCCAAATGCAAAATATCTCAATATACACACTTGTTACAAGTTTATTGACTATGTTGCTTTGAACACCTCTTCTTCTGATAGTGCAAGAATGTACTGAGCAGTCTTCCTATACCAAAATGGTTCCCCTGCCTTCTTTGTACCCTTCTTTGTACCCTTGATTGCCTGCCTCACACCCTCACTGTCTGCTTTGCAAAAATTGTCCCCAAAGTGTCTGGGACAACAAAAAGATTACTTATCTTTCTATTTATTATTGATTGAAGATGTTTCATCCCAGTGACATTAAGCTTGAGTGATGTTTGAACATCCTCCAAACCTTTAATCTTTATAGCATGGTTGGTAGCTGTAGTTGCCTGCAAAGCAATAAGATGTGAGATGAGAAGCCAGATTGGGAAATTCTGGGTTGGTGCAGGAAAGAATCAAATGATGGAAAGACAGGAGACAGTGGCTGGAGGTAGCATGATGTTTTGCTCTTGATGGACAATGCTAAGTGGCCTGAGAAACATTTTGTGTTGGAAGTGAACCAAATTTCAAGAGTAGTGGAGTGGTTATCAAGAGACTCAATAGTAAAGGTCTGGGAAGAAGTTTTCAAGAATTTGTGAAGGTGATTTTCAAATGTCCTTCCAGTGAGTGCAGCACCATCACAGCAGCCTTTAATGGCACAGTAAAACTCATATGCAGAACCTGCCCTTTGTTTGTCCAGGACATCCATCATCTCTGAGAAAGCCCAGTCCAAAATGGGCTCCATGAGAAAGCTGTTCCACAACCAATCCTCAGACAATGGACATATTTGGAATGTGTGGTGGATCACTGTTTCACCTCCCACCCTCATGTTGATGATAGTATGAGACAAGTTGTCAGTCTGGCCAATTGCATGCCTGATCTTGTCTTTGGCTGAGCTCAGATGATGAGGAAATACTGCCACTGCAAAACATTCACAAGGTATGTTCCCACAAATATAGGAAGCTTCCTGAAGTCACTTGAGAGTGATGTCATTGCTTTGCAGGAGCAACCTATAAATTGTAAGCAGGCAAATTGATCAAGTGGAATGCATGAACAATGCAACAACAAGTTTTTCTCACAACCATGGCTTCATCATAAACATCCCATGCAGATCCCCAACTCTTTGAGTAAGCCACCTTTGGTCTTTGTTCTTTTTTGGTGAAGAAGTTAGCAGTATGTGATATTCCTTATGACAAAAGAGATAGTTATTAGGTTGACAGACTGTATCATCAGCATTGACAAGTGTAAGAATGTCATCAGCATCATCAGATAGCCCCGGTGCGCCCAGAGGGTGCACAGTATTACCAATAATGAAGACCATGCCATCCATATCCTGAAACATGATTGGTTGGGCAAGAATGATGCAAAGGATGAAGATGGAATGCAACATGCATGTTTTGTTGGTTGGAAGTGACAGTCAAATACCAATAATGGTGCTCACTGATACCCAGCTGACCTGAGAAGAGGGCACTTCCATCCATGCCCTTTTTCCTCTTGTTAAAGATGTCTTGGTACCCCACTCATTTCGGAAGAGCATCAACCATGGCATGCGAAGCTTCTCCTTCAACTGGAGGACAGTCAGGTCCACGTACCAAATGGTATAGGGGAAAATTGCTGTGGCTTCGTTTGGAAGATGAGTAGTCAGAATCAATGACCATGGCAGCATCGTTGTCATTGTCCACATTGTTGCCATCCACAACATTGCTGTCATCATTGTCATTGTCATTGTCGTCATCCATAACATTGTCATCATTGTCCACAACATCATTGTCATCGCCCAAAACACTGTCTTTGTCCATGACATCAGAAGATGAGGGTTGGCAGGCACCTAAAACCAGTTGGGGCACTAGACTGTCAACAAGGTCTAGGTCAAGACCAGTGCTCCTCTCATGCAAGAATGCAGATTTCATGGCAAGAACATCCTCTGGCACATATTCAAACTGCCAATCACCTGCCCAACACCCACTGCTGCCACCTACTGCCCTGTTTATTTAGTCAATATCTTGGAATGGAACTGTTCAATTTACATAATTTATTTTTTGTTGGAAAGCCTAGGTTTACATCTACCAGGCATCAATGAGTTTATATTTTTAGGGGATGTACTTATGTAGATATAGGGCAATCAAAACAATGACACCAATCATAGCAACACTTCTTCACCCCCCTATTATAAGCTTTTTATAGCAAATCCTGTGAGGTGTGTTTGGCTCAATAATATTGATTTTCCCACAGTATCAAAATGTGAGAATTTTGACATGACCTATCCAACCCTGACCTCAAATACATAAACCAAATAACTATAAACATAGTACATCATTAGATATTTGGTGATTTTCTCCCAGAGAACCAGCAATGGAAACATGAAAGTCAAAATCATGGTGTATAGTATTAGCATCAAGTGTGGATGGAGTGAATCTGACCCTGATCATAATAAGCATATACATGTAAAGAATATGATAGTCACAGCAAAGAGCAGGCAGTCTGCTGTATTTCTAGTGCCTGTTCCTTTTTGGACCACATGAAGGTAGTCTGAGGCAATGATTTTGTGGACTGGTGAAATATGACATGTTGTCATCATGTAAGAAAAGTAGTATGTGGCAATGATTATTACTTTTTGGATTGTGGGAAAATATAACATGTTGGTGACATATGACAAATGTAGTCTGTGATTGAATAGAGCATGTGGGAAGTACAGGTATTCAATACTCAGGCTTGTGAACAATTAAATGCATGGCTAGGTGTTATCATTGACTTGTACAAATATTGAGTTTATCATGTAGTAGATGAGGACCTCAGTCATTTGCAATATTGTAGTAATTGTTGCTCCCTGTGAGTTTAAAGAAAATCAAATATGAGTAATTCACGTGAAGAAAGCAAATGCATGCACCAAAATGATTCTACATACTTGTAGTCCTCATGGTGAACTTGGAGTCTACTTTAATGTACATGTGTAAGAAATTAATTTAACTGTGGGAAAATTATGACAGTGTGGGAATCTGCACAGGAAGGTGTTCTATGGGGGTAAAAGTGCTAATATGTTCCCTGATTGATATGCCAGGACTGGGCTAGGTGGGATACTGTCAAGTATTGTAAGGCAACTCTAGTTTATGCAGATTCCATGTGGAATCCACATGGAACCCACACAGAACCCACACAGATTCCATGCAGACAGGGGGGGCACTGCAAAGTACTGCTTAAATGTGGCATATCAGCATTGTCACACACAAACAGAAAAGATATGGTTATATCTCAGGAAGTCCTTTGTTTACACATATTTGTATGCCATCACTAGCATCAGATTTAAACCCTCTACAAATTTCATTAATAGAGCATGTCATGAATCTGACTTTGGTGTGTCAGAGTGCAGTGGCTGTGCTAAAAATGCGAAATCCTTGTAGTATTTTGCATTTATCTCAGTGAATAGCATGTTTACACTTATTTGATTTTCATATTCTTAGTCAACTTCACTCCTACATTTTTTGTTAATAGGTCATGTGACAATTTTCGCTTTTTGAAACTGTGGGAAATGTGACACCAATTGTGACATGTGCAAAAAGAGTGCCATACTTTTGTCAACTATATGCACATCTGATCTTATCTAATTTATGTACTCAACCTATATCCAATCTTATCTACATTACTACAACTAATCTACTTATGTAATCTGCTCATATCCAATCTTATCTACTCTATCTACTTTATTGGGCCAGCTTACTAATCAAATTACGAGGGGGAATGGCAGAAACTGGGTACTGGTGGCTGTCCTTATATACCTGTCAAATGTCAGGCCACCTGCTCAATGGTCATGTGATATGTGTCATGTGTCACACATTGTGGCCAAATTGGTCTGGAGTGAGGATGGAGTCCACATGGAGCCCAGGCAGTCCAAGTCCTTGTGATTCCAGGGAAAGTCCAGGTAATTTGTGTGGACTCCACATGAAGTCCATGTGGAGTCCATGCTCATTTTGGCTGTGTTTTGGCTGTAATCATTTTAGCCTGGACTGAGCCTGGAGTCCAGTGGACTAAGAGCTCACTTGGTTTTATTTTTGTGAGGCAATTTCTGTAGCTTTTGATTGAAAAGCTTGTAATTGTAATTCCTCTGGTTCATGTACTGTTGATCCTTTCCAACAAGATCCCCAGACATCATGAAAAAGTTCAATGACTCATTTTTCCAATTTATCTCTGGATTGTGGTATTTCAACCAATCATGTCCTAAGAACATATCCATCTTTCCTAATGCTGAGAATCCAAACTCCATTGATTCACAATGGTCTATCCTGAGTTTCAATTCTACCATCTCTTCTAAATCTCCTCCCACATTCCATGTACTGTCTGCATTAAAGACTGGAATAGGTAGCTTCTTTGTATTTATTATTAACTGGCAACTGACTAGATAACTGACTACTGATGAAACACTAGTCAAATGCAGTTATAACCCTTGTTGAACAGTGCTCAGAGTGATAGATGTTGATGATAGTAAGTCTATTATGTATAGCAAAGTTCTCAAATGTACAGTATTCCTGTACATCTAAGGCATATGGTGCTGTAAGGTGGTCCAAAGAGCTCAACCCAGAGCTATTCAAATATGTTCTGACGGAGTTTTTGCCTGAAGTCATCGTTCACTCACAGAGTCAGGACGAGGAACAAGTTCGTGGACACTATGATCGTAAGGACATCGTTTTGTTGTGGGACATCGCTGACATTGACCAGGCGGTGATGACTTTTATTCTTGGTCAGTGAAGGGTTGAATAATCGAAATCTAAGCTTCACTGAGCGGTAGAAATATCAGGTTCCTTGGCCCTCGCATGGTTTACACTTCCGGCATCATACTCAATCCAGATATTGAAGAGTCGTTGGAAACATTGCAGGACAACAAGTTGGCAGTTGTCTGCAATAAGCTGGATCTCAAATCTAATGATAGGCGCGTTCGACGTTGCCTGCCCTGGTCCCTCCTTTGACATTTCGACATAGGGTTCTTGATATTGGTTGCGGATGGGGAACGCTTGTCGCATATGCTGCCAAGAACTTTGGGTGCGATGTTACGGGTGTAACATTGGGAAAGAATCAGGCGAAATTTGGAGAGGAAAGGATTCAAAAGAATGGTGTATGTGCCCACGATATACCATCTGCTCACTTGATTTCATGCAGGAACAGGTCTCGGATCGGGCCAGGATCCTATGTTGTGACTATCGCGATATACCTGCTGCGAAAGGTGCCTATACGAAGATTGTTAGCTTGGAGATGGCTGAGGTGTGTTTACTTGGCGGCGTTTTCCGCTCATTAATTTCTTTCTACAGCATGTTGGCGTCCGTCGTTACTCGACTTTCTTGAATCAAGTATATGACATGTTGGACGATGATGGTATCTTTGTCCTGCAGGTCGCAGGAATTCGTCCGAGTTGGCAATATGAAGACCTGGTTTGGTGAGTACACCCTTTTTCCTCGCTCAACGAAATTTGACGGCAGAATCAGGGGTCTTTTCATGAATAAATACATATTCCCTGGTGCTGACGCGTCTTGCTCTCTTGGATGGGTAATCAATAAGGTGCAACTGCCTCCGCTTTCAGAGTTGCCTAGTGCTGACTGCCATAGCTTGAAGCTGCTGGTTTCGAAATCAAGAACGCTGACGTACTCGGCGTGCATTATTCTGCCACTATTTACAGGTGGTATCAGAATTGGGTTAGTAATAAGGAAAAGGTAATTGAAAAGTACGGCGAACGCTGGTACAGAATATGGGTTTTCTTCCTGGAGTATAGCACCATCATCAGTCGGTATGGTGATTTTCCTGTGGTCGATTTTTTCCGACTTATTGTGCCAATAGCCAAGGAAGTGCATCAGTCTTCCAAATTACCATGCACAAAAACCTTAATGCATACCATCGCATCAAGGGCGTTGCAAACCATGCGTCTATCCATGTTACACTAGACAAAGAGCCAATGTAAGCTCTCGGTTTTTGTATGACGAACAGCTAACTGCATAGCGCGCAGCCTCATTAAATAGTGAAATCTTTTGCTTAGACTACATACCCTTACGCTAATTCATTCCACCTACATGGGATCTGTGAATAGTGATTTGATGGTGCCTTCTTTATGCTGTGATAGATAAAGCAGGCTTGCCTCATCGCCAGGGAACGTGGCAGCCCACTTGTCTTATCTTCGTCTCCATGTCATGTCTACCGTTCCAACCAAGAGCTTCTGCCAACCTTGCGGCAGCGCGTCCCAACGCACGATATGTATGCCCATTCACCACGATTTTCCACTCTCCACCNTCCTTCTCCCTTCCCCCCCCCCCCCCCCCCCCCCCCCCCCCCCCCCCCCGGACGGTTAAAGAGGAACCTGGGAACCATGTACCATCTGTGGCAAGTGTGCGATCTCATGGTGGTGTGGTTGTGCCGGGAGGTCCCGGGTGCGGGGGGCCTGCAACAGCAGTGGCCAGAAGTCTTCTCCTTTTTTTTGTGGGATGTCGCCATCGGCGCCGGAAGCTCTCCTCGATTCGGCCCCCTGGCAAGCAGCTTTGTGATACCTTAATCGTTCCTGCTACACTCGCTCCCTTGGCTCACTAGTCCCTTGTACTTCTTAGCTTTCCGGCCCCAGGATGCGCTAGGGCACAGCCCGATGCCATGCCCCTACCATCCCTCGTCCTGTGGTGTGGTGCCTACCTCGGACTCGCCACCTTTATGTGACCATTTGCGCTCCAGCTATGTACCCCACTCGGCCTCAGCAACATCTGTATATGGGCCAGTCGTAGTGTTCATCAGGAGTACCAGAAGATAACCTGAACATAAGCTGTGTCAGAATCGCTCGGCCCTTGTCCTGGAATTACACGTGCAATACAACTCTTCTCCGTTCCGGCCATTTTTCGTCTGTAGCCTTATCAAATTCGGTGACTTTTCCACGCACTTGGGGGTTTTATTTGCTTTTGCGATATCTCTCCTGTTTGAGTTGACCGTAGGAGCCGTGCTACTTTTCCATCCCGGGTTCATTTGCAGAGGTATACGCTGCGCCCACTGGCTCTGTTGCCGATACTGATCGCGCTCTTCGATAAGGGGTTTTATTGCGTGCGTTCGGTAAGCCCGTCTCTGATGAACTGTGTGTGTCCACCTCTGTCTCTCTTTTAAATGTATACCCCCTATCACAACCTTCCATCCCCATGTCCTTCTAGAGTTTAATCCAGTTTCCAATATTTACGACCATTGCTTGCTCTCCACATTCGATTTGATCACCTCTAAAACATTCTCTTTCTTGTGCACATCTTCATTACGCATCCCTTTCGTATATCACTCGCACCTTGATTCTCGTGCGCCTTCTAGATATTTTCGCTCCAGTGGCTGGAGCATTCACCGAGACTCTTGTGCTGCTCAACTGTTGCATCACTTAGCAACAAACAACAACTGCGGGCACTTTTGTCTCATAACCCATTGTATGCCTCTGCTCCATCTGTCTCCACCCCCCCCCTTCCCCCTCTTTTCTGTCACTCCAACTGTTTTCGTGCCATGCTGCATCTTCATCTACAGGGTTGCTGTTGATTGTCCCCACTTGTTCTTTCCCTTCTGCTGTTCATGTGTGCTCTGCTTGCCCTACACATGTCGTTCCTACATAGTCGGTAGGATTGTCAATTGATTGAACCTGCTTGCCTGTTTCTTTTTGCCACTTCTCGCCATCGTACTCATGGCAATACTGCCGTACAACGGATCTAACAAGCACTTGATCATGATATGCATTATGGTATCGTGATGGTTTTATGCTGATCATAGCAGTTGATTATTACTGTCTAGCTAGGGCCTATAAACCCACAATCAGTTCAGCAAATTTCCCTAGTATTTTCGTTTGTGTATTCCTGCTTTGCAGAATTTGCTCCCATGCCTATGATACATACTCACCTATGGTGCTCCCCCAACCACTGTGATTCGGAGTGCTTTTTTTTTACATCATACATAATATAGTCGAGTAGCTGGTCCTTGTTATGCCACCTTCCTACTCCCCCCCCGTGCACACATCATGTCCTCTACTTGTTCATCTTCTTTCTTTTCACACTCTTTTCCCCCCTTATTTTTTTCCCCCCTTTTCTTCTTAGTAACAACCCTCAGTATCATGTTTTGCCGCTTCTTTCCCCCTCCCCCGCCCTGGCCTGACCCTAGCATTTCCCCTGCATTCAACCGGCCCATGTCTCATCTGCTCTTCTCAGTGGCCCCCCTTCCAATATCCCTCACTAGCACATTGGTCCCTGTGGTTGATCATATATATGTCCTTTGCCATCTTCTTGGTGCCCTGTATTTTAATGGTAGTGCAACCATCAACACAACACAAAACTTTCCAACCAAATTTCATGGTAGGCACAGATACCCCACCATGTTGCAATTCAACAAGTCAGATTCACAATCTGGGTAGCCACAGTACTGACACTAATCAATACCAGAAAAGTGGGATCCAGGATATGACTTACTATATGTCCTGTTACAATACCATCATTACAATCATTTTTGACAGGAGCACAATCCTCAAGAATATTTGTCTGGAATTGCTGTGTTACTGAACGATCTCCATCATGCCTATAATTGCTGATGGATCTATGGCACTAGTTGCCAGTTGTGCTCTCTCTATACTTCTGTGTACACTCATTACAGCTATGTTGCATTGATCCAGTAATGACACTCTCCTACAATGAATGGAATGCCACACTCAAACAGGCATGCCAATTACAGCGATCCATTGAAACCCTGCAATGGTAAGTTGAAACAGCAAAAAAGGACATGGAGAATATAGTCAAATGGCTAGAATCTCAATGAGACCATGGATGGACATTCTCAAGTTGGTAGAAGTCAGCAACTTCTCACATACAAAGGGGGTAGTGTTACAGTCTTCATCTTCTTTTTCCTATTTTTAACTAGTTATCTTATCATCCATATCTACTGCACATGGACAGCATCTCCTTTGATCACTACCTTCACATTTCCTTTCTTAGGTCTCTTCCTTTTTTGTCTTCATTGTTCTCTGGCAGTATATAAACTCTCATGTACTGTTGTATATCCTTAGTTCCAACTTAATTGAATCTTGTCCTCATCATCTTGAACAATCTTGAGCACTCTGCTCTTTGTCATTGTGCTCATCCTCTTTTTAACCTTTGTCATCATCAGACTTAGTGTCCAAACTCTTTGTCCAGTAGGCTGGGAGCAGACCAAGACTCTGCTTGTTGCTGTTGACTTAGAATGAACTATGTTGAGGACATCAACCCTAACACAGATGTTGAGGAAATTGCTGGATCTAGAGGATTCCCTCCCTCTGTCCACTAGGGAACTGACAGCCATTACAACATCCAAGACATAATGGTGTGGATGTTTCTCACCATGACCCAGCTGCACCTGAGTGAGGGCATGACTGCCTGGTTCTGGTGGATGGTGTGCCATGTTTTTGAGAGGTTGGGTCTCTTCTCAAGCACCCTATCTCAATTGGGCTTTAAAAATGAAGGAGGAATTGGGCATACATCCACCTGATTTGTTCACAAAGGGGAATTTTTACTCAACAACATAGTCCTGCACTTCTTCAAGTGTGGACTTACAGGCAAGGACTGCAATTCCCTCTTTAGGGATTTTGTGAGGTGCTACATCATGAGCATAGAGACACCACCCAAGCCAGATTGGAGCATGGCCATTCCAGTCCTGAGGGTCTCAAGACCCTCCATGTCCCAATGAGAAAAAAACTAAGGCAAAGAGAGGGAGAACCCTCACTGAGTGCATTGAAGGGGGGTCTGGACACAACCAGAGGGCAGACCACCCACTCCTCTCTTCCAACAAGGGACCTCCAGCTGGATGTGTTAATAGTCCCTCAGCTTTGGCCAATGCTGGGCCTAATCCTTGAGGGAGCCCTTGTTTCTACAATGTTGTTTCTTGCTGATGCACATATCTATATGTGCATCTCTATATAATTTGTTATTTGCTATTTTATTGTTTGTGTGCATGACCTTATGTTGCACACCAAAAGTATTAGATAAGCATCTTTTACTTTTCTTCTTGTTACTTGCGCTACACACTCCAATAAAATTGGTCCAGTGTACAGTGCATCATGAGAACTAAGTAAAGAAAACCAATAACCTTTACACTTTTTTACACTACCATTAGTAGTGTAGTGCCTGAACCAAAACAAGATATCTACTAAAGATGTCTTTTGGTCCTCTGAGGAAACCTTCACATAAGTGAAAGGAAGACCTCTCAAACTCCCCATCAAATACATGGGAAAGTTCACCTGTATTTGTCCTGCACTCAGTAAGTATGAGTACCCAGGAAAGCGCTAAGCCTTCTGATGACCAATATGTCACCAAGAGAAGTGTGAGTACTTCTCAAAACAAGGCTAGATTGTCACTGTCAATGAATAGCTGTAAGTCAGCATTAGAGATGCCAACAAGGGTCTCTGTGGCAAGGCAGTGTTGAAAATGGTGATGACACATCACATATAAACATCCACAAACACTTATACATAGACCAAAATGTACATATGATACTATAGATCATCTTTACTTGGTGGCAGTTACCTTAGTTTCTGATATTTCTCCTTCTTTTGCTTAGAGTTCATTCCAAAATGTGTTGTATGACTGGGGCACAATCTAGTGGACACCAAAACTCACACCTTGGTTGGAGCAAACTGTCGATAGCCCAGTCCAGGCGTGCCTCCATGACATCGAGCACATCACCTACATTTCTTTGTCAGTGTACGTGACGCGATGTTGACCCGGTGGTGACATACCATTGAATTCAATTTTTCCTTCGAAATAGGCATCATGGAAGACCTGCATCGGAATCTTCTCTCTGCCGTTGTATTTACTTCTGAGGTCAACATCCTTGATTGTAATGTATTCTTCGATGTTTTTGCCTGGCAGTTGCACTTTCTCGTTCCTCCTAGAACCAAAAAAACTCTTGAGAGTCCAATACGCGATGGTCGTTGGAAGACCAGTTAAGATGACAAGGAAAACATAGGTCTTGAATCCCCCGCGATTCACGAATGGGAAGATGGACTTGAGCACATATGGGACAGCGAGGACGAAGGCAGCAAGATGAAGATTGTTGAAGGAGCCATTCCCCTCTGCCAGGCCGACTAAAGGAGCGTTTTTGATAGCTGGGAACGTCGTGACCCGCACCGAGGTGGAAGACATGCTAGAGAGCCTGGTTCGACTGAGAAATGCCACGACTTTTATTTCCGTAAATGCATTTGTCCCTGTTTGTTTGGTACAGTATTTGCCATCACGGTAACCACATCCTCAAGCGACCCTCCACAAACCAGCCAAGGTGAGCCTACACATGCTGCTGGCTGTTGAAATCGCCCATGTGGAGAGATGGGATACCTGCGGATGTCATTATCTTGTGGCCTGATGGAAATATAGGATGGATGTTTTCGGTGAAGACTGGATGACGTATCGCAGCGGCTTCGTGGAACAATATGCTGACGTTCAATTTTGTCACCCTTTTTGCAATTGAAATAGATGGTATGTCCACAGATTCTCCATACATGCGATGGTATCTAACATTATATGGGTGTAGAAAGTTGAAATTGACTCCTTCTCTGGCTATCGAATTTATCCCAGCAAAGGAAAGCTTTTTGTCCGGGGAGACAGCAAAGTACGGCGAGCTTATTCCTTGAGTTCGCAATTAATCACGCAAATACCAGGTTTTCCGTTTTGCCTCCTCGAAAAATGCATCACTCTTTCTACAACGCAAGAATCCCCGCAAAATCGCCTGGACTCAACTCTATCGCCGTATGCACAAGAAGGGAATTACAGAGGAAGTTGCCAAGAAGCGTTCGCGTCGAACTGTAAAGCACGAACGTGGCATCGTTGGTCTCGATCTGGCCTCCATTGGCGCGAAACGGAACCAAACTACTGCCGAAAGACAGAAACAACGGTTGGCAGCGATTTCAAAGGCCAAGTCTGAGAAGAAAGAGAAGGAATCCAAGAAGGCCAAGGTGTGTGAACCCGCTGATATGTTTTTTATAAATGCTCCAAGCAAATTTCAGCCTGCAACACGGCCTGCAGCACCATCTGGCCCTAAGGTATCGAAGCAACAGATGAAGGGTGGAAAAGGTGGTCGATAGACTGCAAGACGGTATCACATATCCTGTACACAACTCTACGATTATCACCTGTGCATGATGTATCTTTCCTCATGCAAGACTAACAAGTACCTGGCAGGAGAAATTAATACTACGATGCATAGATAGTACAACACACAGGGTAAGGAGGGAAAGTCATAAGTAAAAACGGTTCATTTATGTAGCGCCTTTATGACCGTAACAACGATGATGACGATGATGACGGCTACGGCCACACTGATTATAATGCGCATCTGTCCATGTGCGGTGAATAGAAGACTTTCTGAACCAGGAATGTGTCACACCTTCATGTCTTTCCACCTGTCACGCAATGAATTTGTCATGGAACCAAAATGTAGTAACTGCGGAACTCACCACATATTCTATACGGCATAAATGTTGAGTAAGTAGACTTAAGAGTAGCGAAATATTACGCACTTTGCGAACACGATTCGCACCGCGACGAAAGCCTTGCGCTGATACGGCAAGGTTGTCTAAAAAGCCGTGTCAGACCCAGAGAGCCATTGGACTAGTGACGGGCTGGCTAACCTGTCTTGTCCTGAAGCTCATCCAACGCCACTCCTCTCTTTGCGACCTGTGAGATGTTATCCCTCATGATGCCGACGGTGTCGTCAATCTGGGCCTGGATTGCAGCGGTCTTTGAGTTGGCCTGGCTTGGGCCAGCGGTTGAGGAGCCAGCGCGGGGAAGATAAGGGTCGTATGGCTCGGACCTGGAAAGAACATGAGCTTGGGAGGGGCGGCAAGAAACGAACTGACATGGTGAGAAGAGAGGGCAACGGGTGTGACAAGTGTGACAAGGCAGTGCGACTGCTGTCGACTGTGATGTCCGCCACCGGACAAAAGCCGTCCAATCTCAAGGCCCACCTTGCAAATGCCTACAGTGAGCTCGGAAAGGAGCTTGCGTCCACCAAAATCCGCGTCGTTGGCAACTACACTCTCGGCAAGGCCATCGGAGAAGGTAATGAGTCTCCTGCAAATCCCGCAATGCTCATCTGTCCTAGGTGCATACGGCAAGGTCCGCCTAGGAACCCACCGTCTGACCTCCGCACGGGTCGCCATCAAGCAGATTCCAAAGTCCATGTCCGCCGCCCTCACACGTGAAATTCACCACCATCGTCAATTACATCATCCCCATGTCACCCAAATGTACGAGGTCATTGCCACAGAGTCCTCCATCTGGATCGTTACGGAACTCTGCTGTGGCGGTGAGCTCTTTGACTACCTCGTCGAAAAAGGACGATTGTCGGAGGATGAAGCAAAGATCATCTTTGGTCAACTCTGCCTCGCGGTCGCTTATTTGCATGACAAAGGCATAGTCCATCGCGATCTCAAACTTGAAAATGTCCTGCTTGACGAACACTGCCGTGTCAAGCTGGGTGACTTTGGCTTCACCCGGGAGTATGAACGTGGCTCTTACATGGAAACCTTCTGTGGCACCACAGGTTATGCTGCGCCAGAGATGTTACAGAGGAAAAAGTATATGGGCCCCGGTATGCTCTCATGATTACTGGCCATGTGCATCACCGACTATTCCTCAGAGGTTGATGTTTGGTCATTGGGGGTCATACTTTACTGCCTTTTGACTGGCACGCTTCCGTTCGATGACGACGACGAGGACATAATGCGCGCAAAAATCATTCAAGGTGAATACGACGACCCAGAGTGGTTATCTCCAGGTATAGACCATTTTCCGAATTGTAATGTCTGGCTAATTCCCACAAGAATCGCGTGATCTTTTTAAGAATATACTCGAGAAGGATGTTTCAAAAAGGTTTACCATACCTCAAATACTTGCTCACCCGTGGTTTACCTCGCGAACTCCTCACTACGAACCGGGGCCTGCTGCACTCAGTCCTTTGGATATAGAATCAAGAACTGATTCACCTATTAAAATGCCATGGCCGACCTCGGGCGATGATACACAGCAGTCGTCTACTACCTCCGCTTCTTCTGCTGAGTCAGGATCACCAGTTATACCCACATCATCCACCCCCACGACACCGGAAGATGTCCTTGACGACCCTTTCAATGACGTTAACAATCCTCCACCACCAGATAAGCCGTTGCAAGCTTCACATCGAAACTCGAGCGAGTCCACTTTGCGAAAGACATTGTCTAGCCAGTCCGACCAAGAGTCGCTATATGCCAAACCCTCCAAAGGAAGTCGTCATCCGGAAACAGTCCCAGAGGAGGAAACGGACAAGTTTAAGCCAACCCGTTCATCATCACCGTCCCCTCGTAGAAATTCAACCTGCTCGAAGGTGCCACCTGTGTATCCACTTCGCACACCTGCCCGCACCAAACGCCGTTCTGTCTCGTCCACCCTATCGGATCCCTCTTCCCCCACGAGAGACAGAGTCTCGACTCCCCTTCCCTTGCCTCGAACCCAAGACATTAACTTTGTGTCTTTGCTTAGTGCCCCAACGCCCATCATCTTCTCTGCTTCACTAGAACGCGAGCTACTCAATCTACTGAGCGCGCTTGGCTTTGATACAGCTCAAATAGTTCATTCCGTTCTTACTGATGCCTGTGATGCGACGGGTGCAGTATGGTGGCTGCTCAAGAAACGCATAGAGAAACGGATGCTTGAAGAAGGAGATCAAAGGAGTTTCATGACCTCTCTTATCGAGGCGCACCTGAAAGAGTCAAAAAGCTCAGACGACGATATGTTTGAGGTGAACACAAAGACAACGGAAGAGCGGAGGACTCGCCATCGAGATACAGGTGTACAGGTGGATGTCTCGGCCCCAAGCAGCCAACGCGTCACCCCTCAATTAGCTTTTGTTCCAGCCACACCGACGTCCATCGCCAGGCCTTCCACGCCTCCTCGGCCCCCTACGCCAACGAAGACGCCATTGCTTTCGCCTTCTTCAACCGTAACGGGTGAAAGCTCAGGACGTTCTCATCCCACTAGTCCCGCTACAAGGGATCGCGAGTCCAAAAAAAACAAGCCTCGGTCTGGTAGTGTCAGCATCATGCAACGGGCGACAACTGCCCTTGAGGCTGCGGGTCTCGTTCGTAAGAAGTCGACTGAAGGTGTCAAAGAAGAGAGGGACCGATCCAAGGAACTCGAAAGAAGAGCTTTAAGTGGTGAAGAATTACGCAGTTCCCATTGCAGTGGATCTTCAAAATTGACGAAGTCGCCTCCCCTGCGACCTCTTAAACCAACAACGCCACCCCACGATAAGCTCGCTTCTGTTGGTTCGTCGTGGGTTTTGACAGAGTCCAAAAGTTCTTTACCCGAACAAAGACCGGAGCCACCTGCTCATACGGAGAATGAAGTGATGCATTCACTCTCCGCGCCGAATATATCGGAGTTGAAGCAATCCAGCAAAGGAAGAAGCAGCTTGCGCAGTCGTCCAAATCTCCTTAATGCCTTCCGATTGTGGTTTCACGAAGATAGGAAGGGTAAGAGAAAGGAGACAACAACTCCAGGGCAAACATATCATCGTCCGTCCACATCTCAAGGATTCGGCGCGGGCGCCGGCAAGAGACGAGGAAGCAACTCAAGCGGCAAAGTCACGGCACGTATTGGACACCGGGCTCAGCGTCCATCCCTTTCCTCCCGACGATCGAGCAGCGTCAATTCTCGGCGATCATCTGTTACATCTAATCAAATAGTCTTGCTGGACTCACCTCAGCAACTGCCTGCAAAGCGTTCCCTTGGAAATCATACTCCCAACTCGGACAAAGCGGGGGGCGGTGAACTATCTTCCAGGCCATCGTCAATCCACAGCTTTTCAATGCAGCGTCATCGTAAATCGCCCTCGGCTAGTTCCATAAGTTCGGCTCATTTTAGAACGGCATCGCCACTACAAAAGTACCACCGGCGAGGAGGCTCGGGGTCTTCTACGCGCGTAGTGCGTCAAGTACACACGACCCCTCGCGCAGTACACATACGAACAAGTTCAGCCACATCTTCTATCCACTCGGCACCCTCGTCCCGCCCTGCCTCGTTTTATGAAGCGTCAGAGGGCGAAGGTCAGAAACAGATGTCGGCGTCGCCAGTCAAATTACGGTCACGACGGGCCAGCGACGACACCAATACTTCTCGGCGATCAAGTAATGCCGTTAATACCACCACTACATTTATTGCACAGAAGCGCCAGGCGCCCTTCATGAGCCCAATTTCTCATTCCTATAGTGGCCCTTTTACGCGTTCCAGTTGGAAAAAGTCCTGGGGACTTGAACCGCCTGGCTGGCAGACTCGAACAACCCATACTCCAGTTCAAGTCCTATCCATCTCTCCCGCTAATGATTCCTCTATTCGCGATGTTTTTTCAGGTCGTCAGTCCCTGAGTCTTGGGGATGATAGCGACTGGATCGACGAAGACGACGAGATACCTTCCTTTGCAGGAGGTCTTGGGCAACTCAGTACAACCTTGGCTGCGGCAGGATCATTCGCAACAAATATACACCAAGCAGAATCCACCTTTGCCCTATCCCCAGCCCCACAGACGCGCGCGCAGCGGTGCAACAAGCGAGCCAATCGCAACTCTGCGCCATCCGCAATATCAAGACAGAAGCAGGGCGTCGTTCCTTCTGAACGTCATCCACAGTTACCGTCTGATAACACTACTGAAACGCGCACATCAAGAAGGCAGCTTCCTTCTGTGCGTCCCGGCCCAGCATTTAAACATGCTATACAGGAAGAAGACGAGGGAGAAGAGGAGTGACTTGCTTTCATTGTATTTCGTACTTTATCGTTGCATAGCATCTGTAAGCTTACAGACGGTAGGACTTTGTCCAGGATATCATTACTTTTCATCGATACCCCTTTTTTCCTTTTCGTTTCAGTAGGGGAACTTTCACTTTCCGTGCATCGAAGACTAAATTGGACTTAGCTGGATTGGTGCAGGCGCAATTTTAATTTCAGATGTAATATACAGAATCATAAAACGAAGTCCCCAACACCAGTAATTCTACCATGTAGAGAGCAGCGTTTGTGCACATTCCTGATACTCGTCAGACATTTTTCCAGCCACATAATTCAAGTTACCTTTAAGCGATTCAAGTTATACACATAGGCAACGTTGACTATCGTTTTGAGCCGCCTACGACAGTCCGCCTTTGTCATGGTATATTGGTAGTTACCAGAACAGGGACAGTTGCGTGAGATGTTGTCGGATTGTATCTGCTGGCATTTCGAACAGCGCAAATCTTGCTGAGAGAATGTCAGCTCGAGATGGTGCACCACTTCGATGAGACTGAATTCGATGCTAATTCTGTCATATTCACCACCACAATTAGAGCAAAGCCATTTCGGGTTGACATCGAGGTTGTTAGGAAGTAATTCGGCGTCCCTACAAAAGTCGAAATCCCTCGGTGCATCGCAGTGCCGACAGGGTACGTTCGAGAGTTTCAGGGGCTCACAGGGATTCCGAAAAACGGCGTCGCTAGCGAACTCTCGAGTTCCAACTAACTCCAAGAGATTGCGCTTCAAAATACTGATTTCAACTTGGCAGTCCTTCGCAAGTGCGAAGACAGCACAAATAAATTTGACGTATTCTAAGGGTGGATTTGTGAAATGAAGATAGGAACCCGGGAGAGTCGGAAACTCCCATTCTGCAGCCGTCTCTGCATCCAACGTTGCATTTTCATAACGTTCCAGGATACCGCCCACGGTTTTGAGTAGTTTGCGAGTGAGCCTTCGAGCAATGAATTCGATCGTAAATTCTGCCTCCTCAACCTTTCCAGTTTCATGCTGAGTTGGTTCAGGTGTATTGTCGTGAATAAATTTTAATGGTAGTCGTCCTCTTGCGTTGAGCCTTTGGCGAATCTTGTAAAGTTCCAACATATAGTACTGAACTATGCTATCGAACTCATCTTGGACTGGTTGGGGTAGGAACTGTCCGATATTCCATCTCATTTCAATCGACAATTCTTTTGGAAGCTCCGTCGTAAGAGGATCTTCGCAAACTATAGCTGCCATGTTGGCGGTATCCATGAAAAGTAAAAAGTCGTAGAAGCGATCTGTGTGCAGATAGATATGCTGGAATAACTCGTGCGCTGTCACAGCTGTCGTTATATACGTTGCATATGCGTGCGCAGTCCCTGGAGGTTTGGAAGTGGCCAATAGAATGCGACCGAAGTCAGCATAAACGACCTGAGAACCAAGTCTTTTGAACTCCGCGAGCATTTGGATAAAAGTCTTCCGCATCAAGCCCAATATGAATCGATGCATGCATGGATCGTGCATGCATGACGTGTTGGAGCTTATCCATCGCCAAAAGTGATCAATGGCAATAGTGGATGGGCAGTCAAAATTGCTTTGGATCTTGTCCAGCAGCCATGTTTTAACCATTGCCCTGAGGATAGAGAATGTCTGAGGTGGAATATTCGACCTGCCCAACGTCAGATCGCGAGGTGCTTCATCGTTTGCATATTCTTTGATCGTTCTGGAGACCGAGTCGAACATTGTCGAACCACCACTACCTTCGAGCTCGTTGACAAAGACAGATTGGAGGACCGAATTGACTGCCAGATTTCCAACCGACAATTCAAGACATACGTTGGCGTGCATTCCAGGCGATATAAAATCTGTTTTCGGCATTTCTTCAACCGCTTTCTGGTCGACTTCTGCACCGCCAAGATCAGGCTTGTCGCCTGGCGCCCACCACAAGACCATATCTTGTTCCGAGAGTCGCCGTGCGAACGTAATGTCGGCTAGCAAGAGTGGCTGATCACCTTCGATATGGCCGATAGGAACATCATAGTATTCGGACATTAATATCAAGCGATCAATCCATGGGCCAAGAGACAGGTAGCGACCAAGCATTTTGGAAGCAACATGGGCTTGCCAAGGGAATACGTCAAGGCTGTGAGGTGCTTTCGCTTTCGACATGGAGAGAACAGGAAATTTGTCTAGTTTGGGAACGAGTTTCTCGAAATGAGACAAATCCTTTGTGGATGAGATAACTACGGTCATGGACTTATCTTCCAACAGTCCCAGCTCTCGGGATATAGCTTTGAGAGCTGTCACCTCATTTGCATGATAAGCTGACGTGAACTCCCTGCTCGATGGATATTCAATAGAGTCGCAAGCGCCGTAGGCTTTTCGCCGCTTCGGCAACATTTCCGCATATAATTCGCTCAATCGAGCGACGGGCTGTCGGCGGGTGGCAGGGTCAACCAGATGCAATTTCACTGCTCCCGTCGGGGCAAAGAGGGCAAAGACGTGAAGTGGCGCGCTTGCAGAACATGCGTGGTAAACGAAAATGTATTTCCCGTCTTTGCCCCCATTCATGTATTTATGCCGGTTCGAGGCAGACGGGCCATCCAACTGACTGAGGTCGAAACCAATGTTCTGTGCTCTGTTGAGAGTTAAGCCTGGTTCATTTGTTACACAAGCCTTGCCTATCCTTAGGATGGCGCGAATTTCAAGCGGTATCTGGACAGCCCTAAGCTGCATCTAAGATGACACGGATACGGTAACTAGCTTACCTGAAGTTCATATACGCCGTCGACGTTGGGATCATTCATCAAGTTGATGAAGTGTTCCTGGTTCTCCTGATATACATGTTCGCCAACAGAGATCCTGTAGAGATTCACACAGGGCGCATCGTGTGGCAAATGACGGGTTACTTTCTCAACTAAATACAACTCATTGCGGAATATGTCGCTGGGCTGCTTCTTGAAATGCAGGAAGAATTCCCTTGGTATGCGAAGAGGCACGGAAACGAGCGCTCCGTCGACTGAAAACCAAAGAATGAATCGTCCGGGTGTAGAACTAGCGCGGATTTGAACAACATCCCATCGTCGATTTGCGTTCATTCGGACGTTCCTGAACATTGTAGGAATCGCGATACTGGTATCACGACCAAGGCGGATATTAAGTCTGTGCTTCCATTTGCTTCGCATGACACGGATCCATCCAGGATAGTCAATGGTAGGATCTGGTGCGTGAGGACTATCATCGTCATGCTCAGGTTGTAACTCCATTGATGAATCCACATTGCGTTTGATCAGAGATTTGCTCATGGACACGGCACTTCCGATGTCTTCTATGTCAATGGGTTGTGTTTCTTGCCCAAGGATATCCCTGCTAGAGCGATTGAAAAAATCGGTGACTTTGTTCTGCTTGAATTTATCAACCTGTCCAACAACCCGGCGTTGCAACCAATCGGGATGTCGAACACGTGGTACTGGGTTAGGAACTTTCTGCATAGCAGCAGGGATGGTGATAAGCTTTTGAATAACGGACCCTAAACGCTCTTTGTAGTATTCCCAGTCTAGAATTGAACGCAAGTCGAAATTGGAAAGACTGTTGTCCTTCAACCATTTTCGGAGGTATGTGCGTTTGACATTGTCCTCAGTGGAGAATATCGCAACAGGAATTGCTCGTTCCGTGACGGGAGCGCCAGAGGGGCGAGCTGAAATGATGAATTTGCATGCCAAACCCTTATCTTTAACCATTTGATCACCCAGAAACTCCGCCAAACGCTTGGCAGTGCTGATAGAAGTTGATTTCTGTCCCGCATACTCCGACAGAGTCTTGGACATGCTTCTATTTTCTGCAATGAGTTCAATAAGTTCTTCATCTTCAAGATTTTCCGCTTTTGTGCAAATGACGTCCAACCACTGATCTGCTACTTGTGCAACAGCCGCATAACATTCCTGTGTAGTAGAACCTAGTAGAAACTTTTCAAATAATTGTGATTGGAATATTTTGATAAGCTGTAGCTCGCCGCGGCGTTTGACTTCGAACCCTTTGAGTTCTGCCAGTGAACCATCGTCGTTGAATACTGCGTATCGCTTCTTTAATAATTTATCTTCCTCCTTTGAAGAGGGAAGGATCATTGCTTTGTACGGGCCGTCAAGTTCGAAGAAGATGGAATTCTCGCTATGTATGGCGTATTCGCCAGTTTCGTGATTGAGGTCGTGATACTGGTGGTTGGTAAACTTCGCATGTACCAAGTGATTGAGCATGGTGCAGGGATATGAGAATGCGATTGCCTTGCCATTTTTGAGCTTAAACTTGAAATTTTCTGGAAAAACGCCTGGAAGCATGCACCAGATACCGTCTGTATCCAGTTCCAATGGACGACCAATCTGTTCCACAAGGGCACGCGCCATCTGAATGATAGTCGCGCCAGTTAAGCAGGTGATACCAGCCATTTCCATCGAATGCCAGCGAGCACCCTTGCGCATCACGTATCCGTAGAACGAATTTAGGATACACTTATGCGCAAGCTGCAGTGAATCATATATGACTATCATTTTTTTCGCCTCATCAACTTCCGCAATTGTCTTGTTGTCTTGTAACGCTGCATCAAGATTTTTCTTCCACGTTTTGTGAAGGCCCTTGTACTCGTATCGTCTGTCTCGGAACCGGCGGACTGTGTCAACATAGAATGGATTTTCCCGTTGACATACGATAGCTTCACGTGTTTCTACCTTAGTATCCTTTGTCTTCTTATAAACCTTTCTTGAATAATCGCTCAAACGCTTGTGCAATATTGCGGTCTGTTCTGCCTCCGTGAGTTCGTGAAATCTCCGTTCGGGACCTCCTGCACGTTTTGGAGAAAACTTTTCTTGATTCAGGGCGAACTTGATCATGTTGAACTCATCTCTCTGTGCCGGGAAGAATTCCCCTCGCCAAGCCCAATTGAGGCGCCTATCGCACTCCTTCCCTGGTCGGTTGTAGTCGCATACGGCACATACCGACTCATCGACCATGGAATCTGGCTGTAGCCGATTGGACAACATGATGTTCGGGTACATGGCTGCGACATCTAGGTGATAGATGAGAGGCTTGTCGTGACGTCTGGGATTGTCGCGCATGATTTCAAGAGACTGACGAATGGACGCTTTGACTTCTTCATAATTTGTAACGTCATCAAGAGAGCTTTTTGATTCTTCAACAATGCAGAATATTAGGGCTGCATCAAGTTCGTCTATTAACTGTAATATTTGTAAGATGATAAGTCAGAGGACGGAATGGATTGGAATACGAGCCTTCTGTGCTGCGGCTGGCACTATTTTGAACTCGGTTGGGATATCACTTCGAAACACTCCTGCTTCTAAAGCTTCGACATGGCCACCAACGTAAGTCTCAGAAGCAAGGAGATGTCCCTCATACATTTTTCCATGGGAATCCTCATGCTTGTTTGGCATGATGATTCCTGCACGGTAAGCTTCAACCTGGGAAGCATCAGAAAAAGGTAGATGCGTTGGTAACTGGTACGTACCATGAGTAGGGTTTCACAAAGCGTCCCACTTCCTTTTCGAAGAACCTCATCCGGATTCAGAGGAATGATGTTACATAATGAAAAAATGAAAGGGTGGACGTATTTCATATAAAGATAATATGTCGCAACTGCATCCGAGACGGAGTACTGGGCCAGAGTCTGAGGTTGCTCTGAAGCGTAGCTAGGCAGAAAGCCTTGGTGTGAGTCATGCAAGATTAGTGAAATAGGGCTTACGCAGTCATCAATTCTGGATCGAGTTCAATGGGATGGTAACCCAGCTTAGCGGTGGTGACGGCTTTAAGACCTTGACTTCCTTGGGGAAGATAAGAATCCCTTTTCACCCAACGAAAACAATCCATGTGGACACAAGTGCGACTTTTGTACTCGTCATCTGAATCTTTCGCGAATCCGGTTTCCAGGAACATGTCGATACCGTTGACTTTTGCACGGGCTTCGAGGAATGGAAAGTCAAAAAAGTCACCGTTGAATGTCGCCATTACAGTTGGTTTTACATCTTGCACATGTGAGAAGAAACGAGAAATGGTGGCAGCCTACAGCATGATTCATTTCAATATTCGCATGAAAAAACTTAGTGATACCTCGTTCGGCTCATTAAATATAATGAATGGGCCTTCGTACCCTTCCTTGGGCGTATACTCGAAGTCCTCAATGTCTTCGCTGACAATTTCTCGATTAGTTATCAGGTAACCTTGACCATCAACCATGTAAGAGATCATCATAACTTGATCTGTATTCTGGTCTGGAAACTTGAGGGGAGTCTTTGTCGTTTCGATATCGAAAGCCAAAACTACGGGATCGGCACGTTTGACGCGCTCAGCTATATGAAGGAAGGAAGGCTGGCCTGAATTGAATGTGACAGCATACCATAGCCCCACGCGAACGTCATTATCGATAGCAACACGTAGGTAATATGGGACGTCAAATTCTCTGGCGTCGATGATGCACTCTCGAGGATCTTTATCCTTCAACGAGGTGGTTGGTTTCATTCGATCGGTCATCTCATTCCAAGCATCGTCTTCTATCTCGATGTCCATGTTCGCCCCGCCATTTCCGAACGTGGAATTGATGACATCCGCGAAAGCATCTACAGCGTCACGCTTAGCGCCGTTCGCCAACGCCAATGGCATGATGTCTCGCCTGACAGTCAGGAGATCAGATATATTCCTGAAACGGAGCTGAAGATAGAGCCTCCGGTGACCCATAAGATGGTTTGGCAACTTCAAGTCTTCTTTGTATTGGCGGACGATGCGATAAATCATGCCTTCGAAGGTCTTCTTCAGCCATTCCTCAACCATGCTCTCCGTGCCGTACTGCATCCACGTTAATATGGGATGATTCGATTGAATATATTGCATCCAGCTCACCTTACAGGCGATGACGAAGTAGGGCTCGTACTGGAACGTACATTTGAACATTGTGCCATCATCATGAATGAAGTAGTAATCAACAGCGGCCCTTCCAGAAGGCCAGTCTGGGTCTTTGACCAGCGTCTACGGAATGTATAAGTGTCGTCGCGTAGCTCACTAGTAGATATCATACTGGATGCATGTTGATTAGCCACCCCTCTTTCCGTTCCCCTTCTTGAACCTTTCCAAAGCCAAATTTCTCGTCAATTTCGTCGCTGAGGGAAACTCGTTCGAAGCGCTCTGCCAGCTGCGTGCCGTCATCTTCGCGCACAGGAGCGGGGTCTTTGGGGGTATTTGCCCCACCACCACGACCTCTACCGCGGCCTCCTCTCCAATACCCACGAGAGCCACCTCTGTATGTGCCTCTTCCTCTGCTGCGTGCTGTGAGTCCGAATCCCCTACCTCTGCCCATTGGACTTGCAAATGCGTTGTGACAAGACGCGTCTGTCACACGGGTGACGTTATGTGTTTGTCTCTGCTTGTTAAACGATTGTAATACGTTGCAGGATTGTCTCGCGCTGCATTGCCAACTAACCACACCTCCAGGCAGTTATGTGAGCTGCTCGTGTCTTTCTGCGCATGGCATCCTGAAATTCTCTAGGGTTTCTGTTCTGGTACAGTCCTCAGAAATTGCAAGGGCAAGCCTTCACACATCCATACCCTGGTACTGGCACCTATACGGACTTCCTTGCATATCCTTGTATCCGGTTCTTGCATACGCATATTTCGTCAAGTATGATACCTGGTTAGTCAGCGAAGAATGGACTTTCCTAGCTTGCGTGGCACTGGGAGCTGGGCATGCATTGAGTTTTCTCGTCACAAAATGGAATGCAGGCGCACGGGCTTGGATAACGACCAAAAAGGTGAGATGCGTTTCTCTTGTGTAGCCTCCCATAATCTCTTTTCATCAGGCACGTTCACTAGAGGACGCGAATTGTGTTTGTATCGTTCCGCACTCACATCGTGGTCAAGGCGAAATTGTACCTCTAGAGAAGAAGTATGTCAAAGATTCCACGCACTATACCTTCAACTACCAGCGTGATACGTACGCGGTTTCAAAATCCTCGCCGCTCACATTCTCGCGCTTACCCTACCCGTCTGCTACCCAGCCCCAATTACAAGAATTTGTTCAGCCTAAGGGGCTGGAGGATAGTGAACTTTCATCCTTGCCGTCCTTATATGGCTGGAACGAGTTTGATATCCCCATTCCATCTTTCTCCGAGTTGTTTGGCGAGCATGCAACAGCGCCATTCTTCGTTTTTCAAGTGTTTTGTGTCGCGTTATGGTGCCTGGACGAGTATTGGTATTACAGCATTTTCACGCTATTCATGCTTATCGTATTCGAGTGCACCGTTGTCTGGCAGGTAAGATAAACTCAAGAATGGATGCTAGACACTGACCACCATGCATAGCGAGTGAGAACTCTGACAGAGTTCCGCACAATGTCGATCACACCATTCCCTATTCGCTGTTACCGCGATTCCAGATGGGTGGATATACAGACCGACAAGTTATTGCCGGGCGATGTCATCTCTATTGGTATGTGTTTCTTTTTTCAATCTGTAGACGTGTTACAAATCAGAAATAGTACGCCAGCAGACCGAAACCATAGTCCCGGCTGATATTTTGCTGATCCATGGAACATGTATTGTCAATGAAGCTATGCTATCAGGAGAATCCACACCTCTGTTGAAGGAATCTATCCTGTTATTGGATCCCAGGGAACGGTTCAATATTGATGGTGCCCATAAAAACTATGTTCTGTTTGGTGGAACGAAGATTCTTCAAGCTAGCACATCCGGCGAACTAGTTTCACCCATAAAGACGCCTGATCAAGGTTGCCTCGGTGTTGTAATGAGAACCGGATTTGGCACGGCGCAAGGCCAGTTAGTTCGGACAATGATATTCTCAACTGAACGGGTGACTGCGAATAATTTGGAGTCGTTTCTCTTCATCGGGTTTCTCCTAATTTTTGCCATCGCCGCGAGTTGGTATGTATGGGTGAAAGGTAAGCGATTCGAGATATCACAGTAATGGTGTCTGAATCTGTACAGGCGTTGAGCGCGATTTGAAAAAATCGAAACTACTTCTGGATTGCATTCTCATCGTGACAAGTGTCGTACCCCCAGAGTTACCTATGGAATTGTCACTGGCAGTCAATGCTTCATTGGTAGCTTTATCCAAGTTCGGTATGTTGCGCGCTCGTCAAATGTGACAACAAATTCATTTTGGATTAGCAATATTCTGCACGGAACCTTTCCGAATTCCGTACGCCGGGAGGGTTGACGTATGCTGTTTTGACAAGACTGGAACTATAACCGCAGAAAATCTTGTCTTGGAAGGCGTTGTAGGAGTGGAGTAAGCAATTATAATCACTATAACTAATCATAATCACTGACCATTGCTCCGCTCCAAGTCCCGACGATCACAAAAAACTAGTCAATGTAAAAGAGACTTCTCGGGAGACGACGCTCTGCCTCGCAGCAGCACATGCATTGGTAAAGCTAGACGATGGAACAGTCGTCGGAGATCCTATGGAAAAAACGACATTGGATGCAATGGCATGGTCATTAGGGAAAGGTGCGCCACAATTCCGTAATTTTCTATGATTTATTGACACAAGACAAGGCGATACGATTGCCCCCTCTGAGAATGCTGGCCCCCACCGGATTCAAATTGCGATTCGCCGACGTTTTCAATTCTCATCAGCGCTCAAACGTATGTCAACCGTTTCGACCACGTCAGCAGGTAAAACCCTCGTTGCCGTCAAGGGGGCACCCGAAACGATTAAGAATATGCTGGCAAACATACCCGACTTGTATGACGAGACATATAAATGGTATACACGCAAAGGCAGTCGAGTTCTTGCCCTGGGAGTAAAAGAAATGGAAATGATGTCGAATGCCAAGGCAGGTCGGATTTCGTTGATTTATGAACAAGGACTCACGAACCCACAGATCAATAAGTTACCAAGGGAGCAAGTTGAAAGTTCGCTCTCCTTCGCTGGCTTTCTCGTTTTCCACTGTCCGCTTAAATCCGATGCTGTCGAAGCACTACTCATGCTGGCCGATTCTTCTCATAGAGTAAGCTGCAATGTTCCGAGCGTCCTTAATTTGTGATTGAAGTGTTACAGTGCATCATGATTACAGGCGATAACCCATTAACTGCTGTACACGTCGCACGCGATGTTGAGATAGTCGACAGGGAAGTTCTCATATTGGATCTGAGAGAATATCCTCGTAACGAAGCAGGTTCGTATAACGACCTTTCAAGACCTGGACTGACCTTTCCGCCAGATCTCATATGGCGAACCGTGGATGAGAGAACAATTATCCCTGTTGATCCGTCTTTACCTCTCGACGAAGACCTTTTCGACAAGTATGACATATGTGTCACGGGTGCTGCACTGAAGCAATTCCAGTCCCGCACAAGCTGGGATATTCTTGTGCAGAATACATGGGTATATGCACGTGTTTCTCCTTCCCAAAAGGAGTTTATTCTCACCACGTTCAAATCGCTTGGATATACAACGCTTATGGCAGGAGATGGCACGAATGATGTTGGCGCTTTGAAGCAAGCTCACATTGGTATTGCTTTACTGGATGGAACGCCGGAAGACCTGCAGAAAATCGCGGAACGCCAGAAATTGGAGAGAATCAAGAGTGTCTACCAGAGTCAGTTGAAGATATCCGCAAAGTTCAATCAACCACCACCGCCAGTACCCCCGACCATTGCACATTTGCTCCCAGACGCCGTGCAAGCTCAACAGCGCGCAGTTGCTGACTTACAGGTCGCCAGGCAAAGAAATCCGATGGAACGGGTAAAGACATTTATTTGAGTTCGAAGGTAGAGCAGGCGACTCACTATTAATACAGTTCGATCTTGGTGCAATCACGGACAAGCTGGCGGACATGGAAGGCGCAGATGAAGTTCCCAAGATAAAACTTGGAGATGCATCTTGTGCAGCCCCCTTCACTTCCAAGCTGTCTCATGTCTCTGCTAGTGAGTTACTCCTTCATGGCCCTCGCATCCCATTGATGGTAATATTTAGTCACGCATATCATCCGACAAGGGCGTTGCACGCTTGTAGCAACCATCCAAATGTACAAGATTCTTGCTCTTAATTGTCTAATCACAGCATGGAGTCTAAGTGTGCAATACCTGGACGGAATTAAGTTCGGAGACTACCAGGTCACGATCACGGGAATGTTAATGTCCGTATGTTTCTTGTGTATTTCTCGTGCCAAAGTATGTTCTCTGCCACATCACCCGGAAAAGATTCTGAAACGACTGGCACAGCCTGTGGAAAAGCTGTCAAGAGAACGACCGTTAAGCAACATTTTCAATTTCTATGTATTGCTGTCTGTTCTACTCCAATTCGCCCTCCATATCGTGTCAATGATATACATCACCAACCTCTCATACCAGTTCGAAGAGTAGGATCTCATCAATCTTTCACCGACTGCTTACTTAGGACATAATAGACGTGGTCCCATTGATTTGGAGGCCAAGTTTGAACCAAACCTTCTAAACACAGCCATTTATCTCCTTGGTCTATCTCAACAGGTCTCTACATTCGCCATTAACTTTCAGGTCAGTATCAAAGTTTCATCGACAACACTCGTTAATTTAAGTAGGGCCGACCATTCCGCGAAGGGATCCGAGAGAACTCGGCACTTTGGTGGGGTCTGGTCGGTGCAAGCGCGGTGGCTTTCTCCGGCTCCACAGATTTCATGCCAGAACTCAATCGCTGGCTGCAGATCGTAGAGATGGAAGCGTCTGTGAGTGACATTTATGACACCAGAGATCAATCCAACTGAAATGAGCCTGACCAGTTCAAAGTTCGGCTGACTGCAGTCATGATACTGGACTTTGGTGGATGCTGGGTAGTTGAGGTTGTGTGCAAATATTTGTTTGCTACCTTGGAACCGAGACCAATGGTGACCAAAGGCCGAGAACGGAGGGAAGCGAGAAGGAGGCTGCAAGAACAGCTTAAGCAACGGGCAGATGCTGAGAGAAAGTCACAGTGATGTTCATGTTTCTGACTTACAATCCATTAATATAAATAGATAATTATCCTCCTCCCTCTCATATGAGTTGATCGTGATGTAAAACTCTCGCAAAAGACGGAAGGAATTCAGGATAAATATGGAGGCGTGACCTAGACAGCCTGTATCTATCCATCGCCCTCGCCCAGGACGCTTTCCATAATGCCCTGCTCATAATCCTTCTGGAGATCGACAATAAAAATTTCTAATGCGTCGCCTTCAAGAACCGATGCTAGATTCATGATGGTGCGTCCGATTCGATGGTCTGTGACACGATCCTTCGAAACGGATAATCAGCGGCCTTATTTACATCTTATCTCCACATACCTGAGGATAATTGTAGGTTCTAATTTTCTCGCTCCTGTCGACTGTGCGAACAAGACTTTTACGCGTAGCACGGCGCTCTTCCATATCTCGCAATAGCTTTTGATCCATGAGCCGACCATGTAGAACTTGAAATGCACGACGCCTGTTCTATCAAAGTTAAGTTTGATGAGCTTCGCTGACATATTAGACTTTTGTACCTGGTGTTGACTTCGTTCATCTTGCATGGAAACAGTAATTCCACTCGGAATATGCGTCAAACGGACAGCAGATTCCGTTTTGTTGACATGCTGTATGATGAATGAGTGCTGAGTGGCTTGCTTAACCAGATTAACTTGCCTGCCCGCCAGCACCACGAGCACGCATCACCTCAACCTTGACGTCTTCCATAGAAAATAGTTCGTCCTCGCCATTAGACTCAGATTCCTCTGCAAGAGGCAACACCTGCAATAATCAGAAATTTGCGGCAGCTAGCTAGGGAAAGTACCCACAATAACTGCGACTGTGCTGGTATGCAACCTTCCCTGGGATTCCGTGGCCGGCACTCTCTGTACTCTATGCACTCCGCTTTCCCATCGAAGGCCATCATAGGCACCTTCACCCTTGAACTCCACTATAGCGTCCTTCATGCCGCCTTCGTCCGTGTCGCTCTTGGAAACAATGACAGTTTTCCATCGTTTGCTGTTGGCCAATCTTAAGTACATTCTTAACAGGTCGGAAAGGAAGAGGCTAGATTCGGATCCACCAACACCGGATTTGAGCTCCATGAGCGCAGACATTTGTTTAGTGGTTGACGGTGGAATAAGTAGGGATGGAAAGGTGCAGCTCAACATATCTGACAGTGTTTGAGAGATACTTGTGTATTCATCCTCTGCTAAAGTACGCATAGCAGGATCAGAATCGCCAAGAAGAGACGTTGTTTCTGCAAGCAACTACTATGGACAAGAATGAGTTGCAGTATAGGATAAAGGGATGAACAGACCTGACGTGCATCGTTCCATTTGTTCCATGCATCCTGCAAGGCTTCAGTCTCTTTCAGTTGTTTGAGAAGCTTGACATCGTCTCTCGTGCTCATATCCGGCGTAAGCTACAAAGTTGGTATAATCGCTTGGAAAGACAAGCGCAAGGCACACCTGAGACTGAAGAGAAGCGCGCTCTTGGATTTTCTTGTGGACGACGCGTAAAAGTCGCGCGTTTCCATCTTCTAATCCCTGCGAGGCAGAGCGCTTTACTACAGTGGCATATCTTCGGTGAGCGGACAAAGCGCGGCTCCTGAGTGCGGCCAAGTGTGGCATAAAGGCTGGCAACAAACACGCTCACAACTCATAGGTTTGTTCCCCTGCGAGCATGAACCTTTTCCTTGCGGCCTTTGGCGACGACAATCACAATCTGCCGCCAGGAACCCCGCCTATGCGTACGTATATAGATTCACTCTGAATGCCATAGCTCATCACATTGGCTTCCAGAAAAATTCGAGGGTCCTTGGTTTACCACTCAACTCACAATCTCTGCAACCATAGGAATCACCTCCTTTCTCTTATTTTCATACTGTAGGACTCGATGGCCGTTATCATTCGCACCCCGGACGAAACTCAAAGGCACGCGGCGCGTAGAATCTGTATCTCATACCTTCATTAACTTCTTTCCATACAGGCTTCTCCCCACACGAGGCCCATTCACATCAAGCCTTCTTCGGTTGGCTGATGCCGACGATTAGAACATCCGAATTCACCGTACTGCAAATTGTTGGGTTGGACGCTGCAGTGGTCAGTGAAGGTTTCTATTGCTTCGAGGTGTATGCTGACGTACCAAACAGCTGTTGAACTTTTACAAAATGTCGTTCTACTTGTTTTCCGTGTGCTCGCTTTTTGCTGTTACGATTCTCATGCCCCTCAATTGGAAGGTATGTCTCATATTCTTGGACACACCTCCCCGAATCACATTCCAATATTTGAATCAAGCACAACAAATTACTTGAAGATGAATGGAGCGGTGGTGACGAGGATGATTGGCCAAGTCTTCAAGCTCTTCCAATGTTATCTTTGTTCACCTTCTCCAAACAATCCATCTCCAATTCGACATCTCCAAATAAACTTGGAAATCACACAGACATACATTTCCCGGGAAAAGACTGGCTTGATCTAATATCTGACGCGGACAGTTACCTCACTATGCATTTGGTGTTCACGTATCTTTTCACTATTCTCGCTCTATACTTCTCTATCAAAATTACCGTCGGTTCATTCGCACGCGCCAGCTTTTCTCCTTGGAACTTGTCCACTCTGTTCCTGCTCGAACCATTCTTGTTACGGACTTACCTCTTCACCTTCAAGGAGAGCGTCCTTTGGCAGAATATTTCGAAAACATGGGTCTCGCGGTGGAAAGCGTCAACGTGTGCAGAGAAGTCGGTAGCCTGAAGGAATTGCTGGATATGCGCACCGTCGCTCTATTAGAACTAGAGAGGGCCTGGGTCAAGTACGTTGGTAACCCCAGCACGGTTGAGGAATATAATCCAGAAGAGGCGTCACTTACTGCCCTCGACACCGAAAGTGGATCAAACCTAGCGCAACAAGGGCACTTCGTCATCCCCCACCGTAGACGGCCAACGATGCGCCCCCATTTATTCAAACCCAAGGTTGACGCCCTTGAATATCTCGAAGCTCAATTCAAGCTGGCTGACGAGCAAGTCAGGAAAAGACGCAAGAGTGGCAGGTACAAAGCCACCCAGTCTGCTTTTGTAACTTTCGAGAAAATGTCTTCTGCGCAAATCGCTGTTCAAGTTGTCCACGCAGCAAGCCCGTCGCAATTGACTAGTCACCTTGCACCTGAACCGAGGGACATCGTATGGACGAATATGTCCCTTTCCACCGTGAACCTACGTGTCAGGGACTTATTCGTCCTGTCTTTAATGGGATTGCTATTCTTCTTCTGGGTTTTCCCCATCACTGGCCTTGCAAGCTTGCTGAGTTACAAAGAGATTAAAAAAGCCATGCCCTGGCTGGGGGAAATGATCGACGCAAATGACAGGGTCAGAGTCATTGTGCAGAATTCGTTACCATCGATGGCTATGATTCTGCTCAATGCACTGCTCCCTTTCATATTGGAAGGTGAATGTTTAATTTATGGGATACACTACTACTACTGCTTACGTCTTCCTAAGCCTTAACCTACATCCAAGGGTACAAAGCGAGAAGTTGGATTGAATATTCCTTGCTCAAGAAGTGCGCGCCTGTGTCCGCATCCCTTTCATTTTTTGCTAAGAATCCTCAGATACTTTCTCTTCCTCCTGGTCAATGTGGTCTTTATATTTTTACTTGCGAGTACGTATTGGCAGCTTGTTCGCGATCTCGCGAATTCTCCTGCCAAAGTACCCGAGAAGCTGGCAACTGCATTACAGACTGGTCGCGCAAGGTTACTTTGTACCTTCAAATTGCACTGAGATTGAACTGACCGACAGAATAGACACTTCTTCCTTTCATACGTGATTCTACAAGGTTCGTTTTTATCAATGGCGAGATTACAAATTTCTCATTTAAATAGGGCTGGGCATTACGCCTTTGCAACTCCTCAATCTTGGCATTGTCATTCCTCGTGCGTTTATGCGAATTTTTGTCACCCGAACGCCCAGAGGTATTTTCAATTCGATAGAAATGCGATTGATCGCTCTGAATGCGGACTAGATTTTGCCGAACTTAACGCACCGCCTATGATCAACTATGGGGTCGTCTATCCGCAAGCGATCCTGATGTTCGTCATCACGCTATTATACAGCGTCGTCCAACCCTTAATCGTCGTATTCGGTGCCATCTACTTCGGAATCAATTATATAGTTTACAAATATAAACTTCTGTTTGGTCAGTCTGCACGTCCGTTGCTTCACCACAACTAACCTTGTATCCAGTCTTTTACAAGCCATACGAATCTCAAGGCCAAGCATGGCCAATAACGTTCATGAGATGTATCTGGGGTGTCATCATCTACCTGCTGTTCATGATTGGCATATTCACCTTACGACAATCATACATCCTCTCGTCTCTCCTAGCTCCCCTACTTTTTGGTACGATGGTGTGGACCTGGTATGTCGAGAGGGCTTTTAGACCACTGAACCAATATGTTAGTTTGAGTTCCGTGTTTGAAGTGGAACGGGGGGCAGATATAGCTGAAGTCATGATGCTTAGAGAAGGACATCCTGTGACGTGGTCGCAAAGGTGCGCCAACATTCTTTCTATATAAACGTCATTTAAATGAATTCTGGAACAGCCATTTGAGCAGAAGAAGGTATGCGCAGAATGATGACACCCTATACGTTGCACCCGAAGATGAAAGAACAGATTATGTACGCTTTCCTGACACAAATTCGGCACCTGCATACCTAACATGAGTACCAGTCTCAACCACCCATGGCAAATTGGTACAGTGGAGTGCTCAAGTACGCAAACCGTTCATACGTATTGAACCCTCGCTGACGAACTACATAGCACGGGCAAAAAACGATATGGACATCCTGCCCTTAATGGTGTTCTACCTGAGCCCTGGCTACCACTCAAGAAGGGCCAAACTTTAGTCAACAGCTCTGCCCGAAACGGTACACGCAGCACAGGTCTGGCTCAAGCAGTGGTTCTTACGCTTCGCCGACGACTTAGTGGATTCCGGAGGGGAGGCCGTCGTCTTGTTGACGAAGGTCATGAGTTCTTACAGAACCGTCGAGTTCCCAAGTTCTCCGGGGGCATACCGGGAGAAACTCGCAACCCATGGGAGGATACGTTTTCCGATGCAGAGCAAGGTACGCTCAGAGACAATCGAGCTAGCGGTAGCACACTGCATCATCGATTGAGTTTCGATCCTGCGTCTGGCGTCATCATGCTGCCTGACAATGGCGATTGGCTAATCGATGACACTGAGCACTCTAGCGACGATGAAGACATTTACAGTGGCGGTGATGCTGCGCCAGAGCGCGCGGTGGCAGAATCGGTGTTTAACGAGGACGTGGACTCTAATGGAGGTGACACTTCAATGAACCTCGTACCCACAAGTCCAACTTCACCATCGAGGCTCTCGAGATATACAACCTATTATCACCATCCTGAACGTCGGAAACAATCAATACCGGGGGCTTTCCCAGAGAGATGATCCATTACAATATGTTTTTCGTTAGTAGATACCTAGTCATTGGTCATTACTGAGTTCAATATGGATTTTTTTTTTCATCTAACATGTTACAGAAATTGAACAATCTACCTGCCTACAATTAACTAGATATACAATGAATTATCGGACGCTCGATGTAGCCTTTTCTCTGATTTCGGCATCTGGGGATCTGTCGAAGCCCATCTTGATTGGCCCTTCTGGCCGATTGCAGCTAATAGCAGTTGCTGAGATAGATTCATGAGGTCTGTCGACCAAAGGTCGAGATCCTCAGGCAGACGAGATATATCGGGCAGTAATATCGTCGTAGGCGGAGGACGTGGGATATGCGCTGAAGGCAGCAGTATAAGTGTACAATTTGTTGGATGACTGGTCGATGCAATAGATATATAAGCGGCTGAGGTGGATTGTATCAAGTTTGGTGGGACAAACGGCTTGGCATTTGCTTTCTATCATTCAATGGAGAAGAGTCAGACAGACCATATTTTATGGCTCACTATCAGGGTGTGAACTTCGTGTGCGGTGGCGAGATAACGAATAGGTGCATCGTGAATCGGTATTGGTTTCGATGATGCATAGATAGGCGCGGAGTAAGTGTCGAGCAAAGCTAGTCTGCTTAATAATGAACGTGCGCGGCAGGCTGAGACAAAATATGCACGTACTTCGTTGGCTTGAGCTGTTCTATGATATGGAATGCGTAGCTGTGTTGCAACCACACTGGCAACCGCGTCAATGACTCGGAGACGATGATTGTAGTGTCTCCCCATGCTGGGATGAACACAAGGCCGACCTTGATAACAAGAATCGGTCATCATATATCGAAAAAACATGAGCAAGGATGACGGACGTCTACTTTATTCACTTGAACAGTCCCCTTTTGTTCCCCTAGATGCGCGCCTTTTGCCCAAAAGTTACCTCCGTCTCCAGTGGCGATAATCAGTTCCTTCTCCTTAGGTAGACTACCCAGGATCTTCACAGAAAGAGAAGGGGAGCTTAGGGTACTCAAGTTCAAAGGGTTGTATTCGTCTTCCTCTTCATCTGATTCGATGGCATATCTCGGGGGGGCATTGTCTGACAACGGGTCAAAGTCCTGGATTTACATCAGTAATGGGAAACGCGCAGAGGAGGTAGTTCGTACCATCGAGAGAGAGGCGATAAAGCAAGGCCAAACACGGCAACGTCCGCCATTCTTTCATCAACATGGTGAGTAGCTCTGCAAGCCTCGTCTTTCGTTAACAGACAATTTCCATCGTGCAGAGCGATAACGCAGGCAAGCACATCTCTTTAAATCGATGATGATAGCACGGCTAAGTGCCGCCAGAATACAAGGAGGCCTTTGCTCTATTTGATAAACGCGGAACGGGTGCAGTGTCAAGAGAGGTGCTGGGCGATTTGCTGCGTGCGCTGGGGCAAAACCCAACACAGGCAGAAGTGACCGAAATTGTAGCTAACGCACCACGCGATGGTATTCGTCCCTTACTTTGGTGTCCATCTCTTTTTTCTTTTTCTAATGAAAGCTACAGTCGATTACAAGACATTTCTCACGATACTCAATCGGCCCGATGGCTTCAAGCCAGCGGGTACACCAGGTAAGTTATGCGGAAAGCCTAGCGCTAGTCTTATTTTTTGGTCATGGTAGAGGAGTTTATCCGCGGCTTCCAAGTGTTCGATAAAGAGGGCAATGGGTTCATTGGTGCCGGTGAACTCCGATATGTTCTGACTCAGCTTGGAGAGAAGATGACGGACGAAGAAGTGGACGAACTTTTGAAGGGCGTTCAGGTCGGCTCGTAAGTATTTACTTGTTAGACCGTGTTTCCCAGCGCGGTTAACAGTGGATCGCAGCGATGGCAACATCAATTATGAATCGTTCGTCCGTACCATCCTTAGCCAATAGATGCATCAGGTATACCCTCGACTTTGTTGACGATTTCTCGGTATATCCGAACCTGGACGAGGCTAATAAAATGTATTATGGAGATACCTCACATATTTAAACTATGAACCATATTAGTCTTCCGTGTCGTAGCCATCGTCGTCGTCATCAATATCCCCGTTGACTGTCCGTTCTCTGGAGGCCGGCCGACCATTATGCATGTTTAACAGTTCGACCACCACTTGACCACCGCCTTTCAGGCACTCTATGTCACCCAATCTAACATTTGCAGCCCAGTCTATCTCCTTCCTTGGATAAGCGTTCATAATATGGAAACCCCACCATTCGTTGGCCCCGGAGCGCGAATGAGCCAGCTTGCTTTCCACGCAGGCTTCCAGAGAACGATGGAGCGATTCGGAGGGCAAGTCCAAGGGATCCTCTCCTTCGGACATGTGTGGAGGAATTAGCTGCGAGTCAACGAAAGCATAAAGAGTCGTCAAACTTGCGTCCGGCCCGAACCTCTTCACCGCCCTGGACCCGTTCGGTAGTCGAATGGCTATCCTCAAGGGACCCTCTCCTTCTCTACTCCGATCGCCCGAGAGGAGTTTTCTTCTCGTCCATCTGCGGAAGGTCATTCTGTCCTCTTCTCTCTTTTGTCTCTCCTTCTCTTCCATCGCTCGTCTTTCCTCCTCTCTCCTGGCTTCTTCCTCTCGCCTTCTTTTCTTCTCCACCTCTTCTCTCTCTTTCCTCATCATCGCTTCAATTCGTTCTTTGTCTCTCTTTGCAGACTCCTTGTAGGCTCGATCTTGTTCCTCGCGCAGCCGCCTCTCTAGCTGACGTTCCCTCTCCGCAGCTTTCAAGACATCTAGGAATGGCATGACGCGTGGCAACACGTGTCGCTCGAGATGAGAGACAAGAGATACAGCCGAGGTGGGACTAGAAGAGGGCACAGACCTTCCTTGATGCCGCGAAAGGATTGTAAGCGTCGGGGACGAGTTGTTCTGAACGTTGGTGTTTCCGGAAGGCGATCGCCTAGGTTGCAATGCAACAAAAGCTACGAATGGATACGTAGTGGCCTGCAATTTTTCAGATGCTAAAAACAAGTCATTTATAATCATCCATATAATGCAGGCAATGACGCACCGCTCCAAGCCTCCCTGTCTCTTACGTCGCCACCCCAGACGATAACATTATTATCATACAATAATTTCACAAGTGTAGAATTAGTTAACGTAGACCTGATTAAGAGTGAGTAACCCAAACTAGAGGCGAAATTCACGAAACGTGCCGTTTAAACTCTGGAACATCGTCATGCTCTTCACTGACCAAAATGACACAGCCAAGTCTCGCTTCCTTCTTGCAAACATTCAACATCTCATCGTAGGTGCCCAACGTAAAATCGGGTAAAATTTTCCGGCCATCGTCTAGAAGCTCGTCAATGGAGGGTGACACGGTAGCACCCCTCACTGTCAAGCTAGAAGGTCCTGCCTCCACAGCCGAACTCGCTGCTCTGCGACCTGTACTCCTGGGGTTCCTGACGCGTCCTATGCATATTGCACCTGTTTCCTCTTCGAGCTCTCTTATCCAACGCTCGGGGCCTGAATCTCCGACCGCTCGACGTGAACTTCGGGAGCCTCCCAAGTTCCTGTACAAGTTGAGACCCACAAAACGCAGATGAAACTGTGGGACGGGTATACGGAGGAACCCGAATATGAAGCGTACTATACTGGACAGAATGTGTAGTGGGACTGCCAGTAAAGATAATATTGGACGCGCAATAAGGAGAAGTGTTGATGTGGGCTGCGCATGCTGCCAGCAAAGAGACAATTGTCAGTGCGGATTATGGCAGAGCAGGATAGTAGACTCACGCGTGCAGGCCGGTACTCGCGAGCACCATAGCTGGGCTCGAGGAGACCCTGTCTGGAATCGTCTATAGAAAAAGTCTCCAACCTGGTCGGTGACTCGAGGGGCGGAGGTGAGGAGATGGGTGCTCGTGGTTCTGAAACGGCAGCTCCAAATATCAGATTGGCAGCTTGCTACGAGCCGGTAGCAAGCATTGGTGAGTCAAAGTTAGGTAATAATAAATCTGCAACCAACCTGGACGTCCCACCCGACACTGTCAAGGATGCTGATGGACGCATCGTCGTCTCCACCATTGGTGAGCTCGCGCAGCTGAGCGAGAGCATACCGTTGGTCGTCGTTCAGCGCAGCCATGGCAGAAGAAACGAAGCTGACGAGCGGCGTCCGCGTGTGCAAGTTTGTTTGTAAACGATACAAGTACACAACTAAAACTAAAATCAATCTCCCTCGTACTCCTCCCGCACACTCCGATACCCGCCTGTCCATCTCCCACTCACCACCTTGTCAATACTTGGCCGTGGTTTAAAACTTTCTCGCCTGGCACGAAGTGACCTCCTCCCAGTGTTTTCCAAAGTCACCATGCTAGGACCGGTCGCGTACCGCCCGTAGTTGACAACCGAGCTTGATATGCTTCTCGTTGGGTGGGCTGAACCACGTCCGATTGGGAGGCGCCCATGACCAAGCACATGATGTTGCGTACCCAGCTTCGGTATTGGCATCGCAATTAATACTTGTTTCATGGCACTACCACTTGTCTTGGTCGGAATCTTGCTGGGCGATCCAGACCGTCCTGTCGCTGCCATGTTCCCCCCCCTGTAAGCACCTAGTGGTGCCCTCTGAGCATGACTCCCACCCATATTAACATAGGTCCCACTATGGGAATCCCCGATGCGCTGTCGCTTATTCGGCATGCTCCGCGTACCCATACTGGTCGCTGGTCTAACTGCAGGGGTGACAATGCCCGTTCTAGTTCCAGATGCATGTACTTGTGATGCGCCTGTTCCGGAGGGCGTCGTCGAACGTGGTGGAACCGAACCCGATCTCGAACTTTGCTTGCCCCGCCGAGTTGTGTTCTCTTGGTCTTGAGCACTTACGGTTTCCATGATGATCTGCATAATGCTTTCACCATGGACAAGGAACGGTCGTCCTGCTTCTTGCTCCCAAAGAGGTATGGAGGAGAGTAAATCTCGTTCCAGCTGAATATATGTTTCAGAACATAATACAACACTTATATCCATAACGTACCCGAGGTTTCTCCTTTGACACTCGTTTCCTCATCTTCTCTTCTCGTAGCAATCTGCCTGGATCTCGGGAGCCTCTACCCAACAATCTACTTTGATCGGATGCAGCGGCTGCAAGCTCCTTCTCCTCTTCACAAATCTCAAAGTATTTCTTGATGCTCGCCAACAACGGTACTTTTATCCTCCTTTCCTCTTTCAATCGACGAATTTCATCTTCATGGATTGTCAAGAGCTCTTCCGTGTGCTCATCTAAATGGATAATATGAGGAATCTCATTAGAATTCAGAAGAATGTTCGACTTGCCATCGGCAAAAGGAGCGAAACAACCTCGCTCCTCTTCACCAACCATCAGTTCATCCCAGAGCTTGATAATCTCCTCTCTTGCACTTGCTACAAAGGCACCCATTTTTTCCCTCTTTAACTCCAGCATTCTTTCCAGCTCTTCCTCGTATTCGCGAATCGTCTCATCTGTGCTACCTCGATGGGCGTCAACAAATGCATCCATGTCTTCGTCACTGATCCCCATCCGACGCCACAATCCTTCTAGCTGGTCATACATAGCTTGTATATGCGCTTCGCGGCGTTTCTTGGTATCTTCTAACGAAGCCCTCAGATTTTCTGCCCACGAAAGGAGACCTGGAGTTGGTTCGACACCCTCCAATCCTATTGGAGGTGGTTGCACCGAAGATCCATGACTTTGCCGCCGTGGTTCGAGTACCTGTCCTTGGAGTTTACAAAGAGCCTCGTCATCCAGCCCTTCCAACCGAGCAATAAATTTCTTGAGAGTCCGTCGGAAATCAGACTCTGATTGGCCCTGGGGATCAAACAAAAGTGGAGTTCTAGATCGTGAGCGTGAACGTGCTAAAGGCGTCGGCGTTGCGTCCAAGAAAGGATCGCCCAATGCGCTGACGGACAGTGCAGAAGAAGTTGACGCCGTTGCATTATACCGGCGATCAGAGAAGAACTCGGGTTGAGGGATGGGTGATAAAAGTTCATCAGGATCAGGTGGTTCCATTCCGAGCTCGGCATAAAGCCAGTCTATCTGGATGAATGTGGCACATAGCTGGTTCGCCCGTTTCGACTTGATTTGCCGTCGCATGAAAATACTGCATTATGAAGGTGAATAATGACTTACGACTTCGGCTTTGCCTCTCACAAGTTCCCTTTCAAGCTTAAGAAACCGTTCTGGAGTCACGTCACGATTTGCTCTTGGGTCGTTCTGTGGCTCGCCGGTGGCGGGTGTTGGTTCAAGAATATCTCTTGAAAAATAATCTGCACCCAGCGTACGCAAAAGGCCACTCAGTCTATTTGTTAACGTAGTCAACTGTTCAAGTTTTGTATGGTAGAGCTGTATCCATCGCATGAGGCAGGATACAAGACCAAATGCAATGCCACCGACCTGCCGTAACTTTTCCTGGTGCGCTGCAGCCATCTCATAACGTCTCGGTAGAACAACCTCTCTTTTCAGTTCGGCAGCGCTGACTCCGGTGACTTTTGTGTTTCCGCCCAATGCCTGCGCATATCTGACGCACTCGCTTTCGACCAGTTCGCATTTATCCACCCAGACAGATACCTCCTTCCGCCGGATGTCGATTTGCCTTTCGATGCCTTCGACGAGCTGCTGTTGCAAAGATTTGAGCTCGTCCTCGATGGCGGTTGGCGGCAGACCTAGTTGGGTATGTAGAGTCGGAAGCAGCTGTGTCTGCTGTTGGAGATGAGTGTGGAGGGAGTCGAGGAGGGAGGTGAGGGCGTATGAGGTGGGCGCGGCGGTGGGCGTCGGCGGCGGCGGCGAGGAGGACATGATGAACCGCAGTCAAACAAAGCCAATGAACGCGCCTGTCGCATCACGTGATCGTGTGTTTTACATAAGCTACATCGTGGCCTTGGCCTGTAGCCACCGGCCGTCAGCGCGTCAGAAACCCCTCAAATGAACTCAAACCTTGAAATCCGAATTGTTAGAATCCGACCAAGTCGGCACATGAGGCTTTTTGCCCCATATACATCGCACTCAATCTCCCAGCTTCCCACCTTCATGAACACGTGTCTTTCTGGTGTCAGATTTTCCATTGGACGTTTCCTTCCGACCTGGTGCAGGCCGCGACGTCGGCTACCACCCCCGACAGGTCAAATCTGAAACCCGTCTGGAGCGTACTGTTATGAACGTCCAATATGGCTATCTATAGTCTGCTTCGCATGGGGCACGAGTGAGACCGACACGTAAGGAGCGAATTGGCGACGCCAACTTCTATTAGAACCTCTGACCCTCGGGACCCAAAACGTACTAGCCCAGACTGCGCAGTGACCCCTACTCCGGTCGCAGACCCACTACAAGTTATAAACTTGGTACGTGTCGCACTGTGAACGGATACACGACTCGCAGCAAATGCCATCACGCTCTCCAAGCCTAAATTTTATGTGCAATGGGGAGGTCACATGGTTACCGCCACCCTGTTCATTCAACTGACATCCTCTCTTATGCTTTGGGCGATTAAACCCCGCTTCGTTCATCAGTTTCCCGCTCAGTCGCATGGTGCGTGAATAGTTCAATCTTACCTCGTCACAGATTGATAAACCAACTTGTCGATATTATCTCATGACCTTATCATTTACCCTTTTTCAACTCTTGTTTGGCACTTCATTTTCTGGTCAGGGCGACAGGGCTGATTGCTTTCACTTGGCATTGCCTACACGACCTCATGTAAATCATAATATATTTTTCCGTCTTGACAACAACTGGAGGACGACATTCGAACCTTTTTTTGCAGGTTCTCAATCTCTGGCGTGCGAAGCTTTCAAGATAAGGATGATCAAAGTGCTTCAAAGTCCGATATCTATCACATAAAGGGTCATCCCGACGATGTCGCTCAAGTGAAGCAATCGAGAACATAGATCCAATCAGAGATTCTTATTCTCCAACATTATCAATTCACTGACAAATTCTGCAAAATTCAACCGACGGCGTAATCTAGTTGTGTTTCGTCAGTACTGAACGCACGGACCGGTGGTACCGACAATCCACCCGCATCTGCCGCTGTCAGCGCGATACACTGATGCAGGATGAGGGACATGGAGAATGACGAACCGTTTTTTGATCGTATCATACCTGAGTGCATGTGGCGGAGATGAACTTGGCCGCGATGGCGGGCATCTGCTCAGTCAGCGTGTACATACCTCGGCTCACGGTTTCCCCCAGAAAGTGAATGTACCACCTTGCTCACTGCAAGATTTTGCGCCTATTACCCGGTTCTAGGAGCAAGACCAGGACTTCCGTGCTGGAAACAGAGCTATCCCAAGATTGTTTTCAGTGGCAAGTAACAATCGCACGCGTACGTTTCATGTCATCAGCGACACCGCGCGCAAGGCGAGAGATTCCACGCGTCAATCATATCAGTTTACCGTGTGACAACGCCAGTTGCGCATGCTGGTTGGAAATACTTGCATGCAATCCATTCAACCATTTTGGGGCTCCAACGGTTCGTAACGTAACGATTCGCATTCCATTTCATTTCTTACAGTATTCAACGATCAGGAATCTTTTTAGTAGGCGCATAAAGATGTCCGCCGCTGTTTCTGGACGGGCAGTGTTCGCTTCAGGGACGTGGGCCATTCCCTTTTGATGGAGCCGAGAAAAATACCACCTCTACATATCTCTGCCGCGCTTCTCGCGTGGCTGCCGTTCATCACGATGAGAAGATATTCAGATCTACCCACGAAAAAGCAGTTGCTGACAAGATGTCAGGAGGTTGGCTATTCTTATTCTCATGTGCATTTAGTAATGAAGCAGGCATTTCCTTCATCTTGGTACAGGATCTGATTCCGTGGCGTATGTCCCACTTTGGATCACCGCACCAACAGGAACCGATTGGATAAGGAAAGCACACCAGTTGAGCTCAATATTAGGCCTGAGGCAAAGTCCGCCGCCCGAGTAATTAGAATTGACTCGCTGCTCACGCAGATGGCCACATCAGACGATCGATCTACCGTTTACTACTGTTATCCATCCCTTATCACATGAGCCATCGTCAACGACATGGTGATTGGGTTTACGTTGAGCACCGACGACGACAAAGTCGCGAAAAATGTTATGACACATAACGTCACCCGGTATCACCGTCGTCATCAAGCCAACTTGAAGCACCAGTTACAACAAGGATCTAAACGGTGGCAAGACAACGGCTGGCCCCAGCCATCGCGAGGGGCCATCATAAGTGTCTAATAGACGCCGAGACACATGTGAGGTTTCGATTCTGCGTGTGGGAAGTCCCTACTTATATTAGTCCTCAAAAAATAGCAAATCCAGTCCGTCCATAATATAAGTAAGGTGACATCGCGTGCGAGACTCGTCACATCTTGGCATAGATTATTCACGCTGGCCATTTACCGATATTTGGGCAATGAGGTTCATCAGTTCTTCCGAAACCGGCGGAGTGTACTTTCTCAGGTGCTGCTTTCTGATAGGATTCCAGGCTTCTCACCTCATGACCTATCATGAAGTCATGTAGTTCATTAAGGTAAATGTGTTACGACATGTTCGCGAGTTCCTCGATATGACATGTCATATGGAGTAATGCGTTTAGATTCCAGACGAGACCTTTTACCGATCAGCTAATTTTCTCTTCCCCGGCAGAGCAACCAGCCTCATGGTGGTGGCAAAGATATGGCCGCTTACCCAATGTGCCTTGCAGCTCCGACATCCCGGGTTCCAAATCCATACGTTACGATACGGATTCCCGGATACAAGGGGTCACCAGGTTAAATATCTGAGGCATGCTAAGAAATGTTGGACCGTCGGGTTATCCGACTTTCGCTTTCCTTGCTATGGCCAACTCGCTGCACCTGCACCCCCTATTCCATAAGCGAACAGAGCTCCTACCGCGAGATGCTCAGGTGCTACTGTCATATCAGAGAGCGAGGCTCGTCTTGCAGACGCATAGTCAGTTATCACAAATTTTTTGATGTCGGCTTGCTCATCGCCTACCCAAATAGGCCTCTCTGCTTCCGATGTGCAGTACTGTTCACCCAAGTTTTGGGCAATGATGACCGATCCCATTTGCTCAATGGACATAGCAATGTTTACGATCTTGGCTGCCCATGTTGGTTTAACAATCGGAACACTATCTCGGCATCTAAAAAAACGTCCTGATTTCCGCCCACTAGTCGATCGATTACTACGGTTTGATACCGTTGGGATTTATCTGCTCACAGAACGCGGTCATGGGTTGGATGCCTTTAACATCGAGACAACTGCTACGCGGACATCTGATGGTTATATTTTGCACACGCCTAGGGAAGAAGCTGCAAAGTAGGTCCTGCTCCTTGTTTTATTACACAACGTAGTGACTAAAGGGTTTAGATTTATGCCAGCGTCGACTCCCGCATTTGGCCTGCCAAAAGTAGCGCTGGTTATGGCAAGGCTGATTGTCAATAAAGAAGACCGCGGATGTCGATTCTTCGTCGTACCGATCTGTAATGAAACTGAAATGTATCATGGGGTCGAATCGGTTTGCCTCCCACCACGAAGCGGTACCGGGCCTCTCGATTTTTCGATCACACGTTTCAATCATGTCCATCTTCCCTTCACCGCACTTGTTACATCTGATATTTCTGATATTTCTGCTCCCAAAAGACCTCTGGAGGCTTGGTGGAATGAAGTCTGGCGCATCCCATTGGGGACACTGGCAGTTCCAGCACCCTGGATTTCAGCGATGAAAGCAATTGCCTACATTGGTGGTCGTTATTCGATGCAACGCTGCATACTCGGTAAAAAGAGCACACCAGTGCCGATAATCTCATTCCGGACACAACAATTGCCCATCTTACATGCCACAGCGGTTTCTATGGTCATGGATAGTTGGTATCCCGTGGTTGTGAGGACCTGCATGCAGGACAACGTTGATCCCCGTGTTCGTCACGCACTGGCTGTCATCGTCAAGACGACTGTCTGCCGGCATTTTCAGCGGTGTGTTAGGGAAGTCGCAGAGCGTTGTGGTGCCCAAGGTACATTCGAGCAAAATTATATGGCAAAAATAGAGGTCCGTTTCTGCGGTGCCGATTTTTTTTCGCGGCTCCTAAGCTGACCGGGGTCACAGAACGATGGAAAGGGTGTCATCATCGCGGAGGGTGACATCCTAACGCTCTGTATTCGGTTATTTTCAGAACTTCTGCAGAGCCGCTATTCTGTTCCTCTTCCAGACCCACAGGAATCTCTGCTGTCTCGGCATGCATCATCACTTCTGGAAGAAAACACACGTCTTTTCCAATCTCTTTCATCTCAGCATCGCAGCGAGAAGTTTAATTCGCTAATTCTCCCACAAGCCCAGCTTGCAATTGAAGCGATCGGCCATGCGCTCGCATACTCCAATGGGTTAAAGGCGGGCCTTCCTAAACCAGTCTTGGATGTCTATGAATGCGCTGTCATTCGGCGAGACTCGGCCTGGTATTCCGAACAGGCGGGAATAACACGTATCGATCAGCGTCTCCGTGAGGATGCGGCAGTAACATCTATGCTTCCCAGTTTGCCAGCGTACCTTTCTGATCTTGACATTGACAAGTATGTCACGGCGCCAATAGTAACCGATGAATTGTGGAAGGCCTATCTGGACGGGTTACCCGTATACACCGGCTCAGCCGCCGCAAGGTTGCCGCAGTTTCAAGCCCATCTATAGTCGAAGTGTATGCCCTAATGTCGTTACTTAGGGCCACTTCGTCAGAGTTGCCCCATTGCTTCATTAATTCCGTGCTGCGATGTTTGGCATTTAAAAAAAATATTCACCGTTTCCACCAAAGGTTGCTAGGGTTTTGGATGGTCAGACCATGTCAGAAGAGTTCGTCATGAAACGTTCGGACTTAATCGAATTAATGTTCGTACGTTATCTCATTTTTTCGTATTTAATAGGCTTCAATTACGAAGCAAAATGCAACGATCATCACTTGTAGCACATCTGCTATGTATTATACATGACGGCATATATTTGTACATTCAATGAATGGCCATTGCATAAAAAATTAACATAACTCAACGCAGAAATGTCATATCCACAATGCAATAAAATTAGCTTATGTTATGTTAAGAACAACGCCCATCATGTGCAGCTTTTACTAAGAAATCTATTATTTAGGGTTTCGACCTTCTTTCAGAGACGCGAAGAATGACCGAACATCAGATTCGCTGACAACTCGGCCTTCTTGTGCAAATGGGCGTAGATAATTCACCAATTCATCCCTTTGTAATAGTGTAAAGAAATAGTCATGCACGTGAGATAAAAGGAGCGTACCGCATGGCGTTGAAAGCATGAATACCGTCTATTGCTCGATCACGAGGAACGCGACTCAAGGCACGCAAGCCAAGTTCTTCCAGGGACAGCCCTACAACCCGCCAGTTGGTTAGTCGACCAAAACCATGCCAAGGGCAACAATGCTATACCTGAATCTGGATCCTGAGGCAGTTCATGGGTCTCCTCCTCCTCTAAGAGGTATGGATAAACGCTCAACAACATGGTACACTTAATTGATTGCCTCATCACGAAGACCTCCGTAAGTGATAAGCAATGCTTACAGGTTCACAATGACACCATCGGTCTCTAAATCCTTCCGTCAAGAATAGGTCCCCAGTTCCAAGGGACAGGGTTTTTGCGGCCGACAGATCCGTGAAAATTGTCTGTGAAATAGCGTTTGGCGGTGGAACTAGGCATCTGTTGGCAAAAATGGAAGGTACACGAGGCCTTTTGGATTGTGGAACATCGGTTACGTCTGGAAGAGACCGCTTCTTGCCCATCTCTGAAGATTTTGATGCACTAGTCACATCCTCATTATCTTGGTCAACACAGATATTCGGCGAGGCAGTCAGACATGCGTCGACGGAGATTGGAGATATTTTAGACTGCGCACGATCGGCTCCTTGTGGCTTCGTGCCTATCTCTAAAGAGTTTGACGTATCGGTCACATCCTTGTTTGCTTAATCAGCATGAATATTCGGCAGAGCAGCGAGACGCATATTGACAGAAAATGAACGTACACAAGGTCTTTTAGATTGCGGACCGTCAACTCCGTGTGGAAGAGGTTGCTTTGTGCCTGAAGATTTTGATATATAGACCACATCTTGGTCAGACTGGCCGTTTGGTGGAGGGGCAATGCAAGCATCGATAGAAATCGAATGCATGTGAGGCGTTTTAGAGTGTGGACCATCGGCTCCGCGCAGATAAGGTCGCTGTATGCCTAATCCTAGGGACTCCGATACATCGGCCACATCCTTATTGGCGAGTGCCACCTGGTCAGTCTTGAGGCGTCTCCAAGGTTTTTCTGGAGAATCGCGGACGACCATAAGAATCCCGGGGGTACCGGCCCATTTCCTAAGCAATTCAGATTTTGATGCACATGCACCGCAGACAAAACTTTCATAATCTGCGGCAGTAATTAATGCAGGTGGAAGATCCGAAGAGGCATCAGATACTCCATCGTCGATTTGCTCAGATTCATCGGTAGGTTGCGGTGTCGGTTCTCTGGACGAGGGCCTCTCCCGCAAATTACAACAGGACTCGTGAAACCAATCCTGAAACCGTAATCAGCGAAATGTATATTCTGGTGAAGCACAGACGGACTTCGCACATCAGGCACTGAAACATTGTCTCCCTCTCCGTTTTCGCGTCATACGGTCGACTACAACGACAAAACACGCCTTTGAAGTTCTGGCCATACGAATTCTCTATATTCTCGTCTTCTAGCTTCGAGTGCAGCGCGCAGGCATGCGCAACGGACGTTGTGGGACAATCGCACCGGAAATGACGTTTTGGAAATCTACGCCAGTTGAGTGTAGAGTAGAGAGCCGTGGGACGTCAACGTACAACTCAAGTTGTTCATGGTCAGTGTGGCAAGCGATGGAACACGCGGCACATATTCCTCGTTGCTCGGGACACGACAAGCAAAGGTAGACGGCTTGGCTGCTACTGGTTAAGTGTGCTGAAAGAGACAAACGACGTGTTCTACGCACCGGATGTAACCAAGATTATATGTACACTTTGAGAATTCATGAGGCAGGGCGAGCGCAGCTTCCTTGACCAGGTCCTCTTGAGACGCGATGAATTCCTCCAACGTCGCCATGACCTGCTGAGTCAGCAAGCGCCAACTACTTGACGATCAATCGCACTCAAACGTGCAGCCGAACAAAATGGCAGATCTTCATAACTCCTCAAAGTACCGCGACAGAAAGGCAGACCCGATCGTCCTAACACTCTTTGCAAACAGATTCATGAGTGTGGCGGAGGCCATGGGCAGATCATTGCAACAAACCTCTATCAGTACCAATATCAAAGAGAGACTTGACTTCTCGTGTGCTCTCTTCTCGCCAGACGGAGACCTCGTCGCCAATGCACCATTTATACCGATCCACCTTGGATCAATGAGCTTGTGCGATCTACGACTGTCATTTTTCATTACGTTAATGTCATAATCTAGTGCCGTGAAGTACCAAATGAAATTACATGCCAATGACCTCAAAGAAGGTGATGTACTGATGGTGAACTCTCCACACGCTGGTGGATCGTGCGTGGTCTATCTCGCTTCAGATATTTCGGTGTAAGAACAATCAATAGTCACCTGCCAGATATTACGGTCATTACACCCGTCTTCGATGCAAATTCCAAAGAGATTATCTTTTTCACTGCATCAAGAGGCCATCATGCTGATATAGGTGGTATTTTGCCGGGCTCCATGCCTCCGACGTCTGTCAATATTTTCGAAGAAGGAGCAGAAATCGTCAGCTTCAAAATCGTCGACGGCGGAATCTTTGACAGGAAGGGTCTTCTTGAATATATGATAGAAAAGCCGAGTCAATATCCCGGTTGTTCGGGATGCAGAAATATTCGAGATGTTGAGAGCGACTTGAAAGCGGTCAGTCGCAAGTGTCGAGACTTTTCCTCTCATTGACGCTTGACTGTCCAGCAAGTTGCTGCCAATCACAAAGGAATCCAGCTGATTCATGCAAGTACGAATCTCTAACCCTGCACTTTTGCTGTTGCTCAAGCTAAACCAAGTCGTGGCGGACTATGGCCTTGACACAGTGCAAGAATATATGTATCACATTCGCGCCAACGCGGAGATGTCTGTGAGGAATCTTCTACGCGACGTGGCAAAACGGGGATCACGCATATTATCTGCTGTGGACTATCTTGATGATGGATCACCGGTGTGTATCACATGGATGTCTCCACTGGCATCAATCGCTCAATCGCCTTCAGATCTGTCTCAAGGTTGAAATCAATGAGGAAGAAGGCTCTGCAATTTTAGATTTCTCGGGGACAGGATGCGAGGTCCGAGGAAATCTAAATGCACCGATCTCGGTTGTGCACTCTGCCGTCATTTACTGCATGCGTGCCATGTTAGATGTGGACATACCCCTGAACGCTGGATGTCTTGTGCCGCTGCAGGGTACGTTCGGTTAATGGATCTCTGCATATCAATCATAAGTTTCCTTTAGTGAAAATACCCCCTGAATCCCTGCTTTCGCCTTCCAAAACGGCAGCCGTGTGTGGTGGTAATGTCCTCACGTCTCAGCGAATCGTTGACGTCGTGCTGAAAGCGTTTCATGCGGCCGCGGCCAGCCAAGGCTGTACAAAGTACGCACACGACAAGCATTTCATTAAATCTACTTCTTATAGATATACAGCAACCTGACATTCGGTGCCGGCGGAAAAGACAAGGCCGGGAATGTTGTTGCTGGATGGGGCTACTATGAGGTAAGGATCTATCACTGTCAAGAAAGGCTTCATTAACACGCGGCGTTTTCTCATCTAGACAATCGCAGGAGGTTCCGGTGCCGGACCGCATTGGCATGGGACCGATGGGGTGCATACACACATTACTAATACGCGCATTGGGGATGTGGAAATCTTGGAAAGAAGATATCCGGTAATGATACATGGGTTTGGCCTGAGATCAGGGTCCGGAGGTGTCGGAAAGTGGCGCGGAGGTGAAGGAGTTGTGCGAGAAATTGAATTTCTCGAACCCATGCAGGTTTCAATCTTATCTGAAGTAAGTCGCGATTTGATCAGATTGGACTGCGTATCAACTGAATCAGAGGCGTGCTCGACAACCATACGGAATGGAAGGAGGAGGTCCTGGCGCAATGGGCAGGAATACCTGGATAAAGAGACTAAGAGAAGAAGACGGTGATCTCGACGAAAGTAATCAAACAACTGAGAGACGAATCAATATAGGTGGTAAAGCGACGGTGTGGATGGGAAAGGGAGATAAACTACTAATTGAAACACCTGGTGGCGGCGCGTGGGGTCAATAGTTATTTGTATCTGTATGGCTGTAGCGTGTACGATCAACAAACGTCTTAACTGTACTCTGCACCGCTGCGCATTGCCACCATCGAACGAGAGCCGCGCATGGCTGCAGACTCTGCCTTGACCACAGCACAGAAGGACAAGATAAAGGAAGCAATTCCGGCATCGTCCAACAAGATACTCTTTGCCACACTTGCGCGCATCTACTATGCTTATCCGCAACCAACGAAGTGGACTTACACCGGCTTCCAGGGTGGATTGGCCATCGTCCAGGATATCTCGAAGAATTTCATGTCATTCAAGATGGTTGATTTGGATGGTAAACGTGGCGTGATATGGGAACATGAGCTCTACGAGGGCTTTGACTACACACAAGATCGTGGCACCTTCCATTCCTTCTCGGGAGACGTGAGTTTACCCGTGTTTTCCTTCGGTAGCGATGTTAATGAGCGCGTCTCCGTAAAAGCAATGTATGATCGCATTTGTTTTCGCGGTCGAGGGCGAGGCCAAAACATTTGCGAAAAAGATCTCCTCCTCCTCCCCCAAAGAGTCAAAGAAAAAGTCGGAAAAGAAGAAGAAAAAGAAAACGAGTAAAGGCGGACGGATCGACAAGTCGATGATTTCGGGTCCTACAGCTTTTGTGCACATTGCGCACATGGGCTATGATGATGAGAAAGGGTTCACATCCAGAGGTATTGATTCTTCATGGTTGGATATTGTAAAGGGGCTTCAAAGCCAGGGAGTGTCCAAAGAAGTCATTGAAAAAGAGAAAGATTACATCCAACAGTATCTTCAGCAGAATCAGCAGAAGGAAGTGAAGAAAACCAAACCTCCTCCTCCACCTGCCAGACGAGGACATGCGCCAAATGGAAGTTCGTCTTCATTTAAGCCACCATCACCTCCGCCATCCCTATCGTTGCCGCAAAAGGCGCAGGCAGTTCCTCTGCCCCGTCCTGCTACAGCTCCTTCGAGACCACCCGGGAGGGCGGCTCCCTATGTACCAACACCATCTCATGGCACTCCCTTTCCTCCACCGCCTCTGTCCTCGTCACCTCCACCACCATCTTTTGCAGTACCCCCCTCCCCCGCCTCCTTCCTCGGCACCTCCGCCCCCACCTTTTGCAACACCTCCGCCCCCTCCTTCTGCAGTACCCCCGCCCCTACCTCCACCTCTGACAAGCCATCCACCTCGTTCGACTCCTGCAGTCCCGCCTCGGCCAACTTCGGTTGCACCTGCCGTTCCACCACCTCCACCTTTGGCACCGCCCAGAACCGTGCCAGCACCACCTCCACCTCCAGCACCACCTCGAACCGCGCCAGCGCCATCTCCTCCAGCCCCGCCGCGGCCAATGTCTAATGGTGCACCTCCTGCGCCGCCGCGACCTTCACCCCCGGTTTCCGATGCACCGACATCCGCTCCACCGCCACCGCCACCGCCACCACCCCCTCCTCCGTCTGTCGGAGTACCGCCGCCGCCACCACCGCCACCTGCAGAGAATGGAGGTGCTCCTAGCTTGCCCTCCAGCATGCCACTGCCCCAAGCTGGCCGAGGTGATCTTCTGGCCTCGATCCAAGGCAAAGGTGTCCATTCTTTGCGGAAGACGGATCCGGACGCATCTTCCGCTCGCAAGTCGCCACCCCCGCCAAGTGACGCTGGCGGCTTGGCTCCACCACCAGCACTAGGAGGGGCTGACCTCACAACAGCCCTTGCAGCTGCTTTACTTGAGCGCAATAAGAAGTTGGGTGATAGTGAGAGTGAGGAAGAGGAGGAAGATGACTGGGATTAATGTTGTTATTTTAGACTGTGATCCTCTATTTTATGAATTTATGTCCTCTTTCATTCACGTATATAGTACTACCTTGGCAATCACCCTATAATGGGAATACAGGATCCTGTTGACCAAAGGGTTGCTTCGCTATAAAACGTGCTTGAACACGCGACAGGACGCAATAACGAACATCGCACCTCGTCAGCCTCTCGTTCATGCCCCTGCTCGACCAGTTCTGGGTTATGCAATAATCGTCTCGTACAAACCCTCCATTTATCAGACACGTCCTGCATATGTTGCAAAAAGGTGACAAATGCGACCACGTTCAAAGTAGGGCATAACTTATGACTAGCATGTAGCTGCTCTGGATAGAGTACCCACAACAGGACATGCTGTCTGGCCGCCAACCGGAATTGAGTGAAGGTATCAGAAGCCGGATGATCGTAGCACTGACAAGACGTATTTTAAGCAGGGAAAGTGCCTTGTCCAGGAGGTAAACAGGATCAGCTGACAACAATAATGGAGAGTCCTGATGCATTATAAGTTGGACCAGCCGAATGTACTTGCTTATTCCGGTACGACTATATCGCCAACGAGCATACGATCCCGCTCCTCGTGAACGCCATCCAGCGAACTGGGTGCTAAAGTGATAAAGCTGATAAAGGCGAATGGGAACGTCTGAAAGGCGAGATAGCGTTAAGCAAATGAGCCATTCTGTCCATGAAGGTGGGTGCAGAGCGGTCGTAGGCAAGTGCGAGGGCTAGAAAGAAAGATGAAGAGCTGTGCACTGGCGTGAGGCCTGCCGGAGTGGGCAGCTGGATCATTGCGTTGGTGTTTCCGCGTTTCTTTTGCGTGATCCCTCGCCTGTAGCGCAGCAGGCTTCATTGGAGGAGGGTCACTGGGTTGAAAATAAAGCATCAGGGAGTTCTGGAACAAGGGAGGACACATAGTCGATATATTTGAACCTCTGACCTGTGGTGTTTTGGTCCTACGCTCACTGGCATGTACATCCCTGTTCGTTCGTTTGGCACATTGGTTTTACAGGATGCTGCTCCAGTTGCTGGGCGTCAATAGGGAGCCTGTTATGTACTCGCTTCCTGCTTTCCATCTCTTTATCCGCACTCAACCGCCGCTGCACGACTGGTATCTGCCAGTGGTCGCTCCTCTGTACTGGTATCTTTGAAGAAGACAGCCAGGCCATTGTCCAGTGTCTTTTCCATGCCAGGTGTGGGTTCTACTATGACTGCAACAGTGGGAAGGTCTGACAATACAGAAGGTAGAGAGGATGAGAGCAGTGAGCCACCACTTTAAACCATAGGCATTAATGGGGTAGTGGTAACCTGGGTCGTTGCCAATTGGCTATCTCGACCCGCCGGGGGTTCGATTCCCTCTTAATGCATACTTTTTTGTGCCATTATAATTCCATCTAAACTGTACAAATAGTGATTCATTCCTTCTTGTTAAGAGCAGCAGCTTGGGCCCGCAATTCTTCCCGACCCTGAGGTACATAAATCAGCAATGCCACTGCTTTCGACCAAGGAGCCGCACCAAAGGCTTCTCAACGTTTCTGGCCATCTCTTCGGCGGGAACGACTGGACCAGGCGCAGCGCTGAATATGCCAGCAGACAATGATTCCGCAGCGCCGCCGGCAGGATTGTTCGATTTCTACATGAAGCGTTTAGTCCATGTTAGCTGTGACACAGGAGTGACGAAACATGCCGCAGGATGGGGAAGAGTTGAGAACTGGCCCTCGTTATTCGAGGGAGTCTGAGGATAGGCGCCGGGGATCTTTGACTGTTCGTCTGACATGGAGCAACGGTGAGAGTGTCTAATTCCAACGTATTTATACCTTTGCACTCCAAGACAGTGACGTCATGAATTCTACGCTACTTGCTTGGCCATGGAAAGAACATCAGACCAGACCCGAACCTCCTTTTTCTCATCTCTGAGCAACGTATAATGACGAACAGCCAATGCCATCTGTTGCGCACAAACCACAGGACTAATCTTTCCAATCCCCGTGCCCAAGCCTGTCATCAGCACGTTATATATTCGTTGATCACTGTTATACATATACTGGGTGTCCCAGTGGCCGAGTTGGACGAGCAACGACCACATGGTGTTGTAGACGATATCCTTGTGCCATGTCAGGTCGCCCGGATGTCGCATCGTCGGGCACAGGGCCAGCACTTTGCATCCAAACCGATTGGCGGTACGCCCGGAACGAGGAGGCAGCTCCCAGGCGGGATGAACCCATTATATCGGTCTGCAATCGCTTTTTGCACAAGGCGCGTGATGAAGTTGGGATCGTTTGTGGGAGATAGTTCCGTCGCGAGACGCAGATCAAACCTGCATGCAACTGGTTATGCGATGTTTGGAATGATAGGATATCGTGGCGCACCCTCCATCCATGATTCCATACGAGTTGGTCGGCGCGACGATGCATTCATATTTCTGTTCGCGCGTCTCCAGCTGATCCAGGGTTTTCTCGACGATGTTAAACCGTTTGTAGTCCCATCGTGTTGGCATCAGGCTAGGTCCGAATGCCTCCTTCCATGCCTCGAAGAGACCAGGTGCATGACTATCGGCAGCCTTGGGAGTGATCAAGTGAATCTAACGCTTGACATTTCGTCGATAAGAATCAGTGTTGATTCAAGCTCCGCGCAGCTTAAGAGTTCAAATTTCAAACCTCTATTGACAGGCGTATGCTTAAATATCAAAGTATTGTATATATCTTGTGTCTGTTACGACCAGCATACAAGTGGTATACCCTTTACTTGGACAACATCATCTGCGAAAGTATTAAGTATAAGTCTTTATGACGCTTGACATAATGGGACTTGCCTTGACAAATTCTGATATGGAGATCTTGGTGTCATTACTGGCGAGGCGAGGAAGAAAAGGGGGACGCACCTTCGTAGTTAATCTGACCGTCACCATCGACATCGGCTTCACGGATCATTTCGTCGACCTCGCTATCCGTTAGTTTCTCGCCTGGATGTGGGTCAGCGAACCTGCATGGCAGGGACTAGGAAGAGGAGGTACCGAGATTGGTCATGACATGCCGAAGTTCAGCGGCACTAATGTAACCATTTCCATCTTTATCAAAGACCTTGAAAGCTTCCTTAATCTCCTCTTCGCTATCGGTATCACGCATCTTGCGTGCCATCATGGTTAAAAACTCGGGAAAGTCAATTGTGCCATTGCCATCAGCGTCGACCTCGTTGATCATGTCCTGAAGCTCAGCTTCAGTGGGATTCTGACCCAGGGAACGCATGACGATTCCGAGCTCTTTGGTTGTGATGCTACCATCGCCGTCTGGATCGAAGCGGTGGAGATCAAGAGCGGGCACTGGTGAAGAGGGGATAGTGCGATACCTTTATCGAAGAGCGAGAAGGCTTCCTTGAATTCTAATGCAAGTCAGGCAGGGGCGCATGGCGTGGGCCGATAACGTACCCGATATCTGTTCTGAGATAGGGAGGGAATGAAATAGATGCAGGGTGAATGGGGCGACAACGTACCTTCTGACTGTTGAGTGCAGAATGAGAAGCAAAAGTGGGTGGAATGACGAGCAGCTTACCAGTTGGTCAGCCATGGCGACAAGTGGAGAGAGAGCTAAAATAGTGATATCAGCTAAATAGTCGTGTTATCAACACTTCGGCAATCCCCGTAGCACTCCGGCAATCCCCGTCCGTCATTCCAAACTGTACGTGTTCTTTTCCAGCTGCCAGCGTCCTGTCAGCCAGTCGTCTGTGCTGCTGTTTTGTCCCTACCTCCGTCTCCAATTCCTTTTTCACCCGCCACTCGTCATCTGCCTTGATCACAAGATGGTAGTCATCCAACTCTTCAATAATGAAACCCTGCTTCTCATTCATCGTCATAAGTATTTGTTTTACTGCCGGATCACTGGCCCATGTCACCCATTCCGCACACATACATATTGCACATCTTGGTTCTCACCATGTAAGCAGGATGCCTTGCGAGTCAGTGGAGAGTCGACGAGACGGTTGATATAAAGTACCTTTGATTGCCCTCATGTTGGTGGTGCCGGGTAGAAACCAAACACCGCGTTGGCGTCCGTTTCATAAGCTGTCGGAGAGAAACTATTGCCACCGGGTCATCTGCAACATGCCTCTACCTGCACAGGTCAATCCCCAGCTATCGTACGTCCTACAGCGTGAGATTGATTGTCTCTCCGTCATCTCACCACATTGCGAGCAGCACACCACCTGTACGGCCTCTCGCAGAAAGCGTTCGAAGACCTTCTGTGCAGGCAGCTGCAGTTGCAGAAAAGGCGGTGGATGTCATTGAGCAGTCCAAGAAACTCGCAGCGTATACCGCTGTTGATCGTCATGTGAAACCAGAACACAAGGTACGATGCAAGCTATAGCGTCGGCATCGCCTACAAGGTGCCATTTTTCAAAAAGATTATAGGAATAGGATCAGGGTCGACGGTTCCGTACGTCGTCGATCGGATTGTACAACAGGGTCAGGAAGTGAACAAGGATCGTGTATTCATACCAACTGGTGGGTATCACAAACGGGGAAAGTGCCAGACTAGATGTACATGGGCAATGTAGGATTCCAATCAAAGCAACTCATCGTGCAGGCCGGCCTCAGTCTCGGAGATGTCGATCAATATCCAACCATCGACGTCACCATTGATGGTGCAGACGAGTAAGTTTTAGAACGTACAAGGTTCGTCCAAATTGGTCAAAGTTTTGCCCAGAGTAGATCGGCATTTGAACTGCATCAAGGGTGGAGGAGCTTGTCAATTACGAGAGAAAGTGCTCGCAGAAGCTGCACGGACGTATGTCATAACTTCATGTTGGAGCCCCTGTTTACCACGTGTCGTCACAGATTTATTTTGGTAGCTGATTATCGCAAGAATGTGCAGTATCTCGGGACCAACGTATGTAGTCTAATTGATCTATTGACTGATGGATGACTTGGGTAGTTCAAGTCTGGCGTACCGATCGAAGTGGTTCCATTTGCGTATGCAAAGTGCTGCAGAACCTCCACCAGGTACTTGGATCACCGGATGCAACGCTACGTATGGCTACCAAGAAAGGTGATAGTACAAGTTATATATCTGACGCGCTTGGACTAATAAACACTAGCTGGGCCTGTGGTATCGGACAACGGCAACTTTATCATTGATGCGCCGTTTGACCGAGAGTCGATGGAGGACCCGTACACGGTCATGACGCGGATCAAGATGCTGACGGGGGTGGTTGAGGTTGGAGTGTTCTGCCACATGGCACGGGCGGCGTACTTTGGCAATGAGGACGGGAGTGTGACGGTCAAGTGGGACGATGGACGAGTGGAGGGAGTGGAGAGGGTGAGGTAGCGGGACGCGGGGTCTGGTACTCGTTGTCGGCTTTCCGCGGCCGTCGCCATTACGCCGAGCAATAACATATCGATAACTTCATCTTATAAAAGTCGCTTTCACTGGCCGCCGTTCGTCATGGCTGCTGCCTCCATTCTCTCCGTTTCCATCCTCGGAAAGAACTCAATCCATTGTGGTTTTCATCTCGTCCCTTACATCGTTCAGACCATCCTCACTACCCTCCCCTCATCCACTTATGTCCTCATCACTGACTCCAACATCGCAAATATCCATCTTAACAAATTCATCACTGCTTTCAATGCTCAAATCGCCTCTCGTGCTCTCAAATCCAGATTTCTCACTCATGTCATCCCCCCAGGTGAGACTTCAAAGAGCAGGCAAGGCAAGGCAGAGATCGAAGACTGGATGTTGCTCAACAAGTGTGTCCGCGACACCATCATCCTCGCTCTTGGTGGAGGTGTCATAGGCGACCTTGTCGGTTTCGTCGCCGCAACTTTGTATGTCCTATCTTTTTTCCTGTCCGTCTCTCATACAACTCACCCATCCCACAGCATGCGCGGTCTCAAGTTTTGTCAGATTCCGACCACCCTGCTCTCCATGGTAGACTCGAGCGTCGGCGGAAAGACGGCAATAGACACGCCGCATGGAAAGAACCTCATCGGCGCGTTCTGGCAACCAGAGTATATCTTTATCGACGCTGCCTTTTTGGAGACCCTGCCGCAGCGCGAATTTTCAAATGGGATGGCTGAAATTGTCAAGGTATAGCCTTTTTTGGCCTCCAGCCCACTCCTCTTTTGATCTGTCGCCGTAGACAGCGGCCATCTGGAACGCCACAGAATTCGCATCGCTCGAGAGCCGCTCTACCGAAATATTTGCTGCCATCCAGACCCCCTCAGTCAACTATGCCGGCCGTGTCAAGGAGACCCGCTCAGCCGCTCAAGAGCTGCTTCTCTCTATTATTGTCGGTTCCATATCCGTCAAGGCCCACATCGTCACCGTCGACGAGCGCGAGACGGGTCTCCGCAACCTCGTCAACTTTGGCCACAGCATTGGCCACGCTATCGAAGCCGTGTTGACCCCCACCGTCCTTCATGGAGAATGCATCAGTATCGGCATGATATTAGAGGCAGAACTGGCCAGGCAAATCGGCGTTTTGTCCCAAACCGCCGTCGGCCGTCTCATCCGCTGCTTAAGGGCATATAACCTTCCCGTCTCCATCTCGGACCCCAGAATTGCCAACCTTTCAGAAGCAAAACTGCTCACAGTGGACCGCTTGCTCGACATTATGAGAGTGGACAAAAAGAACAGCGGCCCGAACAAGAAGATTGTCATCTTATCCAAGATTGGCGCCACGTTTGAGCAAAAGGCCACCATTGTTCCTGATTTCCACATTTCCAAAGTCCTCTCAGGTGCTGTCAGTGTCGTCTCAGGCAATCCAAGGCATCACCCTGTCACTATGGCCACGCCCGGCTCAAAGAGCATCTCTAACCGCGCTCTTCTGCTTGCCGCGCTAGGAAAAGGAACTTGTCGGCTCAAGAATCTATTGCACTCGGATGATACCCAGGTTATGATGCAGGCTCTCGAAGATCTCAAAGTATGTATCCTGATCAAATTGAGAGCGTGTTTTCAGACATTGTTCAGGGTGCTACTTTCTCCTGGGAAGACAATGGTGAAACATTGGTCGTCAAGGGCGGCCAAGGTTCTCTTTCTGTGCCTGCCGATGGAAAGGAGATATACCTCGGAAACGCTGGCACCGCGGCGCGTTTCCTCACGACCGTCTGTGCGTCGGTCAAGAGCATGGACAATGGTCACGCAGGAGCGACAGTCATAACCGGAAACGCCAGGATGAAGCAGCGTCCCATTGGTGCCTTAGTTACCGCGCTCAGAGAGAACGGCATTGACATCACCTACCTCGAGTCCGATGGCTGTCTCCCGCTTTCGATTGCGCCAACCGGGTTACGTGGCGGCAAGATAGAACTCGCAGCTAGCGTGTCTAGCCAGTACGTCTCATCCATCCTGTTGTGCGCTCCGTATGCACGGGAACCCGTCACGCTCGAGCTTGTCGGCGGACAAGTCATTTCCCAGCCGTACATTGACATGTCCATCGCCATGATGAAGTTTTTCGGCATTCACGTCACTCGACGAGTTTCTACAGAAACGGCAAGCGCCTCGACATTTATGATATTCCTCAAGGCACCTACAGTAATCCGTACGAGTATAGCATCGAGTCTGACGCGAGCAGTGCTACATATCCTCTAGCTATTGCTGCTATCACCGGTACAACCTGTACCGTCACCGGCATTGGCTCATCTTCACTCCAAGGCGATGCCAAATTCGCAAAGGAAGTGCTCCAGAAGATGGGGTGTACCGTCGTTCAGGCCTCGAATGAGACTACTGTTATCGGGCCTCCCCTTGGCCAGCTCAAGGCCATTGACGTGAATATGGAGGAAATGACGGATGCTTTCTTGACTGCAACCGCTCTAGCGGCTGTAGCAGGCGGAAAGACGTTAATTACAGGCATTGCAAACCAGCGGGTGAAGGAGTGCAACCGGATCCGTGCTATGATGGACCAACTTGGTGCGTTCGAAATTTGGGCCTGGATGAGATGGAAGCTGACGCGTGTATGCTACAGTCAAGTTTGGGGTAGCAACAAAGGAACTCGAAGATGGGCTGGAAATATACGGAAAACCTATCTCCTCCTTGAAGCGCGGTGTCAGCGTGCATTGCTACGATGATCACCGCGTTGCCATGGCTTTCAGCGTCCTTGGTGTTGTGATTGAAAATACCATTATTGAGGAGAAGCGATGTGTCGAAAAGACGTGGCCGAATTGGTGGGATGACTTGCAAAACAAGGTGCGTGGATACACTGATCAAAGCTGTGTTTGATACAAGCTTCTAGGGGCTCTTTTGTAGATTGGCTTGGAAGTCAAGGGCATTGATCTGTCCAACACTCCTTCATCAACGGCGACGACGAGCAGCAAGCAGCAGCAACAACAACAAGACAGCTACTCGGCTTCGATATTCTTCATTGGTATGCGGGGATCAGGGAAAACCTTTGTTGGCGAACTCGCCGCGTCCATACTGTCTTGGACTTGCCTAGACGCGGACCTGTATTTCGAAACCAAGCATAAAATCGGCGTCCGCCAATATGTCAAGGAAAATGGGTGGACTGCGTTCCGCGAAGCCGAGCTTGTCATTCTTCAGGAGCTCATGAGAGAGAATGGCTCGAAGCATGTCATCAGCCTTGGAGGCGGCATCGTCGAGACCGAAGAGGCCCGCAAGTTACTCAAAGGATGGAATGGGCCTGTCATCCACATCGTGCGAGACGTGGACCAAGTGATCGAGTATCTGTCAACAGAGGCCTCTCGACCGGCCTACGGCGAAGCCGTTATCGATGTTTACCGTCGACGCGAGCCTTGGTTCACAGAATGCTCCTCGCACGAGTTTGTCAACTACGTCCAGCCAGAAAAATCTGCCGCGGCTCTGAATAGTGCCAGAAATGAAGTCTCGCGTTTCTTTGCGCATATTACAGGGCAGAGACCAAGCCTGGCGCCCAATGTGTCATCCGGCAGGCGGTCGTACTTCCTCTCACTGACGTTCCCGGATCTCACTGTCGCTTTGCCCCAGATGGAAGAGTTGATTGAGGGCGTCGACGCCATCGAGCTGCGCGTTGATCTTTTGAGGCCTGCAGATGCTACAGAGCCAGTGGGGAAATATATCCCAACTGCGTCATACGTGGCTAGGCAAATCGCCGCTCTCCGTCGTGTCACCTCTCTTCCTATCGTCTATACCGTCCGCACTGTGTCGCAGGGCGGTGCCTTCCCCGACACAGCGACGGAAGAAATATTCAAGCTGCTCAATCTCGCTCTTCGTATGGGCGTTGGGTACATCGATATCGAGATTTCTTTGCCAGACCATTACATTAAACAACTCACGCTCAAGAAGCGGAGCAGCCAATTTATCGCATCCTGGCACGACTGGAGCGGGGCAATGGCTTGGGATGGACCCATCGTGAAGGAAAAAGTAGAGATGGCGCACAAGATTGGCGACATTGTCAAGATCATTGGCAAGGCTCGCATGATTGGTGACAATCATGTCCTCCAAGAGTTTGTCGCAGCGTACGGCAGCAGGCCAGGTGCGAAACCTATCATTGCCATCAACACGAGCCCAGAAGGCCAGATGTCGCGCATCCTCAATCATACGTTCACACCAACGACACACCCGGCGTTGCCCGTCAAAGCCGCCCCTGGTCAGCTTTCGTTCAAGCAAATTCAGACAGCCTTGAATTTAATAGGACTGCTGCCACCGCTTCGATTCTCCCTCTTTGGCAAACCCATCAAACACTCTATGTCACCCTTTTTGCACAACAGGGGCTTTGAAATTCTCGGTTTGCCTCACGACTATCAGGTCTTTGAAACTGAGTCCCTCAATGACGACATCAAGTCCTTACTTGCTGCCCCGGACTTTGGCGGCGCTTCCGTCACGATCCCATACAAAATCGAGATTATCCCATTATTATCAGAGCTGACACCCGCCGCCAAGGCGATGGGCGCCATTAATACCATCATCCCCGTGTCGACAGGCTCCGGCCGTAAACTGATTGGTGACAACACGGACTGGATCGGAATTCGCGAGTCCATTATATCCTCCCTCCCGACAGATCCGATTCAAGCTGGTCTCGTCATCGGCGCAGGGGGCACTGCCCGGGCAGCCATCTACGCACTACAAAACCTGGGCGCAAAGCACATTTATCTGTTTAACCGCACGCGGGCCAATGCGCTCGAGCTCGCCAAAACGATGCCGTCTGCTCCCGTCAGAGTTCTGGACAGCGTTTCTCAGTGGCCTGAAGGGCTACCGCCGCCCAATGTCATTGTGGGAACTGTTCCTGCGCAGGCTACCACTCTCGTTGCGGGCGAGCCCGGGCTGTTGTTGACGCCAGAGTTGTATGCGTACAGAGATGGGCCTGGCGTTGTTGTTGATATGGCTTACAAGCCCGCCGAGACGCCATTGCTGAAATTGGCCAAGGCGGCTGGTAACTGGGAAACGGTGCCAGGCGTTGAAGTGTTGTTACAGCAGGGATATATCCAGTTTGAATTGTGGACAGGCAGAAAGTGCCCGAGGTCGCGCGTGGCTCAGGTGGTCAGAGAGAAGTATTACGCCAGTATTTAGAAGTCTAGAATGCCGCCGAGGATATAGAAGGGACTATCTCACAGGCTGATATCCTAAAAGAAAATCTGTACGCTATACAATTTACCATAAAGTGTTTTATTTTCATATTGGTCGAACAAGCATAATAAACATACGGTACGTCGCGCAATGCCTCGACGGACCTGACGATTTGCACAAAAGAACGAGAATGTGCGGACGGTTGTGTATTGTAATGAAGAGGGTAGGGGGTAGGGTATCCTAGTTAAAGTCGGGCGGAAGGAGAGTGAGGCCGAAACAAAACAACAAGGAGAGATATGAGATAGGATGACGGATTGGTGATTAAAACCAAGAAATTACGAGAGCCTATAATGAAGAGGGAAAAAGTCATAAATCGTCATAAGACTTGATATACGAGCCACAAAGAGCACAGAGAAAGATGTCAAAAGAATACATTACCAGCCCCACCCTTTCTCTCCCAACACACGAGTCCGAGCCCGATATTCTTCGGTTCTTCTGCAGTAGGTACGGGTTCCGCAATAATTTACCATTCAGGACCAGTGAGGGTTGGCAGATTATAGCCTATGTCCTGGCACCGCCCAGAATAATAGTGTAAGGACCGTTGAAAATGCCGCCACCAGCATGCTGACCCAGACAGCACGACCCAACAAAAGTTTACGAACATATGGTTCTCTGATAGTGAGGGTTCGGAATGGTGTTGTCTCAGACTGGCCAAGAAAAACAAGGATGGGATCGAGTTCATATTGATGCGATATGAGGAAAAGAATGGCAAATGCAAAGGGGAGGTATAACTGGGACCAAAATCAGAAAAAATCAGAAATTTGAGGCGGACCAACTCACGAAAAATCTCTTTGACTTGGGATGGACGTCCAAGAAAACAAGGGAAAACGCAACCGCCAGCCCAATCCACAAAATGATAAGGCCAGCAATGAGCCGAACAAGAGCCGAAATGGGCGTCAAGTTTCCAAAAGCTTTTGAGCGCAGGAACCTGGGAAAGGCGTCTTGCTCCATGGCCTTGAAACAGTACTCCTTTTGTGCATGAAACATGTCAGGCACCTGTGCCAACATATTCAACTCCGTTTGAGTCTTTGGCTCTACTGCGCTATTCAGAGGGAAACTATGAATACGCAGGGATGGTGGGAGGTATATTTCATGATTCTCCTGAGAGTTCACGGTATTACCAACGGGTGACAGGTATCGATAGAATATGCGTTCTGCAGACGCGATAAGATCCATGCGGGTGATGGCAGAGGAACGGGGAATGATCGTGGGTGCACGGGAGGCGCGTCTATTAAATAACGTAGGCGTTCTGCCAGATAAAGAGAAAGGCGTCGAAGAGCGTGGCTGCCCTTCTTCCTGAGGTGATGCAGGGATCGCGCGCGAAGCGTAGTTTTCTGGTGGGCGGGGACTGGTCGATCCGGCACCTTCACTCATTCCGATAGCGGCTAAGCGTTTCTTGTCGTGCTCGTCACCATCTCGCCCGTGCTGGCTGTGCTGCGTTTCGTGTCGGGACTGATGCCCACAACGGTTCCGTATATCGAGCCTCTGCGACGAGCATATTCCCAGTACTGTGGCCAGTCATCTTTAATGGTACGACCGGACTTGCGGACGTCTTTAAAGTAGGCACGACATAGATTCTCGTGCTGCTGAACATCTAGCCAAAAATCAAGGACGTCTTCTGCGCCCTCACGTTGAAGAAATAGGCTGGCAATTTATGAGCAGGTTATGATACGGGCGAGGCGCATAACGCACTAGAACATGAAAAGATCCACAGGAGGCCTTGTTCGCCTTGACAACACCTCTGTAAAAGAAGGCAACCTATTCTTGCGACTATTTGCCCATTCTTCCTGCTGTCGTTGGTCGTCCGTCTGCATTGTGACTCAACGACAAGGACGTCGGGGGGAGCTAGCGGTTGAGCAAAGCGTGGGTGTTGTTGACAAGGAAATTGGTGGTAATTGATTACGTCAGCACTGCACTAGTCGGGACAGGCGGCGGTTGGTGAACGACTCGCTCAACCGTTAAATATGTCGTTCGCAAGAGCTTTCTCGCCTGCTCTGCGAGAGATTCGCATCCTGTGCTCGCAGTCGGGCAGCGCGTCTGCAGGTACAAGGTATGCACCGAATGCTGCTTCTCCGCAACGGCCAACTCACCGCTTCCAATCGCAGGCAGTTCATCCTCTCTCAGTATCCCATCATCAAGAAGCATAACCCCGACCTTCCTGTCCTGATCCGAGAAGCATCCGGTACTCCTGCAAGGGCTTTTGCTAGATTTGGTGTGTCCTGCACGAGGAGAGTCGATTGTTCCTTACCTCATGTTCATTTATTGCGACAGAGCGTGGCGTCGAAAAACACGTGGAGCTAGAAGACCTCTCTGCCACAGAAGTCGAAGCAAAAATTGCTCGTCTACTTCAATCATAAAACCCTGAGGAGTTTCCAAGGATATAGATACACATCGTCTTTCTGCGCCAACCACACGCCGCGCATGTAGATTATGGGCAATCCCAGTCCTATCTTTATTTAAGGGAAGCCACCCAAGTCCCATGTGAAGAGTTACCGAACTGTGCGTCATCAGCGCCCAGCCTGTGCCTAGCCACAAACCATGTGCCAATAAACTCCACCTCGAATGGGTTGCGGCGTCCTGTGCGTACTGCACGTATTGTGCTCTAAGTATGTGCCATGCAGGCCAACCTAAGATTTTCTATGCGGCCCGGCAAACGCCGATTGCTGCATGATCGTTGACGCTACACTATTCAAAATCTTCAGGGCCTATTCATCGCTTGCCCCTCCAAAGTCATTATGTATCCCGTCTCACGTTTCATTCACAGAATTACAAGAGTTTTTCATATCGACGCTCCTGTTGAACCCCCATTTTAATCAATATCCGCCATCTGTACAATATCAGAAGGGTTCTGGAAATGGGCAATCCTGGCCATGGAAAATTTACTGTCCGAAGTCAGTTGACCTGTAGTCAAAATTGAATCTAAATTAACCATTGGACAGGATGAGGAAATCGACTCTCGTCTCTATCATCATTACCTGTGAGTTTTCACTAATGTGATCTGCAAGTGGTTCACAGCCACCTACAGAGCCACATATGAAGTTCATAATCAACTTCCTCAATCTTATGTCACATATTACTGGACACCGCCTTCTATGAACCAAAGCGGCAGTGTTAATCTGGACGATCTGATTCGACTGACGCTGCTCGAGTCCCGAACTGTTACAGAAAGCGGTACAACAGGTTTACGTACATGGAGGGCGAGCTTTGTACTTGCGGACTATCTGCTAAACAACCGAGGTATTGATTCTCTTATCCGCTGGAGAGGGATATAATTAAATTATTCACAAGAATTTGTCCAGGGCAAGCGCATACTTGAACTCGGCTCTGGTATTGGATTCTTGGGCACTATAGTTGCCACAATACAACTACAGAACCCAGTTCCAGGATCGTCATTATATTTGACAGATGTAGACGGGCAAGTCCTTTCACGATGTCAAAGTAATGTGGCACTTCCTTGTAGTGAGTACCATAGCTTGTCGCAGGAACTGTTTAGCCAAACATTAGCTCCGGCAAGACGCGTCCAATTTCCATCCATGCATACATTTCAGGGCACTAGACTGGGCAATGTCCATGGACAATCCCGCCATCTGTCAAGAATTCTTGGCTGAAAGTGACGCAGACGTGATTCTGGGTGCTGACATTGTAGGCTGGATACTGAAGTCAATGTCTACTAAGCTAATGCCGCACAAGGTGTTCGATCCAACGCTCATCCCAGCCCTTATCGGCATGCTCAGACTATACCTTTCCGCACCAAAAAGGGCGTTCATTGCGGTCACAGTTAGAAACGTGGACACGTTTGCTCTCTTCATCAACAGTGTGAAAGGTAGGTCGCCAACCAGTCATCAACCTCCTTGTACTAAACCACTACAGACGTAAACCTCGCGATTGACGAGATCGAGTTGCTTTATCAGCATGTGCCATTTGTCGAATTGATCGACGTGGATGCCAACAATCCTGTCAGAGTTTTTCAAATCATGTCACGTATTTCATGAGTGATCGTTAGTTGGAAATCGAGATAAGCGTAGGTCGACAAAATGGGGCAAGCCAGGATTGCATGTTGCCAAGTGCCAGTATGTTCATGGCCCGTTTAGCTCAGTGGTAGAGCGTGCCACTCGTAATGGTAAGGTCGGTCGTTCAATCCGGCCAACGGGCATTTTGTTCCGACAGCCTCATCCTTATCTTTTACCCCGATAGGCCCGAAGTTCAGGAGCCGTAAAATGCAACGAACAAGAAAGCGGTGCCTCCCAATTCAGTCGGGAGTTCTCCGTAAGCACTAAAAGACTCGTCCGATGTCCAAATTGTCGTCTGGGCATGATGTTCTCCTTCCACGATTCTGCGCAACAGGTTGTCATCTCAAATGAGCAGGTAGCTCGCATCGTTCATCACCACTTTGCCGAGCATCGCAACTCGAATATTCAATTTGACATTGTCCCCGGCGTATATCGGTAAGCAGGCTGATTAGATATTGTCATCTGTGTAATCTCACTACGTCTGGCAGCCATGCGAACTCAATGGTGTATCTCATAGATGTGTTACCTGCCAGCCAGCAGCGTATCGTGTGCTTTCTTATCTTGTCCGTACCAGGGGACAAGTCCACCGACGGTGGAGAGGACGAGGGAGAATACCGATGCAACTCTCTTTCGACCGTTCTTTCCCTCAGCCAACTCATACAAGACGGCACCGATTTGCCCATTCCCAAGTATATCCTAGACACTTCTCTTTCCATCGTTCCTTACCACTACCTGCTGTCCCCTCTTTTGGCTATCCCACAAGACCGTGTCCTGATCTCGCTATCCGAGGCCCGCCGGAAGAGTCTTCTCTCCGCCGTCGAGGACGCGCGGATCGACTTGCGTGTAGGCCAATACCTCGGACAGCTGCATACCAATGTAGTGAACGAGTGGTTTGGCGTTCCCGAACCACTGACACAGTCGACGGCCCTCAATGGCATGAAGCTACCTTCGTTTCTGACTATGGGATCAGTCCCGCCGGGAGGAGATGCTGCATACAGCTGGCAAGAAACCTTTGTTGCTATGTTCGAAACTGTACTCGGCCGGGTTGAAACCCTCCTCAAGGGAGACTCTGCAGAGCCCATTGTTGCTCAAGATGGAACAGCTGCCCATCCTCGACGCGTCCTGCCTTCACAAGACATCCACCGGTACCTGTCGCGCGCGATCGGCTTTTTCTTGTTCGATGACGTCGATGTTCCATCGCTCGTCACACACACCGGATCTGCGGATGACATCTTCATCACACTTGCCACGCCCTCTCAATTACGATACAAAGATCCAGAAGCGCTACCGCCTACCACGCCACCTCTGCCGGACCCACAGATTTCGTGTATCTTACCGAACCTCGCGCATGCGCTTTGGGGAGATCCGCTGATCGAGGCAATGTTCACTCCCCCTGGACCAAGTACAGCCGTATTAGAGGGGTATAATGGGGCGGGAGGTGGTACATTAATTGTGTTCGCGCGGCAGAAGACCAAAAGGTTATGGTATTCGCTTTTTTCCGCGTTGTTGATACTGGCAGAGCAGGGTGTCAGACCTTTGGACGGAGCTGAAAGCACAGTCGATTGGGCATGGGAGACAGTTGGAAAGTGTGCCGAGGCCTTGAAGCATGCCCCCTGTTATTAGTTTATAGGCTAGATTATAATTTCATGGCCTTGTTTAAATATTTTTAATGAGAAGAACAAAATAAGAGGGATGATCAGGCTTTCAGTTCACCAGCTGCGACCTTGCGTTGACGCCATTCGTCCATTTCCTGCTTGTAACGATCAACGTATGGCTGAAGACACCACTGTTAGCTGGGCTACCAACATGAACAAGTACCACATGCCTTTCTCTCCTCCTCTGACAGGGTTTTCCAAGCCACGCTAGCAGCACGGCTAGCATCGATTAAACTGAGGCCCTGCTCTTGGCGATATGCTGACATGAACCTGGGATACATCTGAGCGGGAGCGAGACAAAGAGAGCTTGGAGCACACCGAATGTAGCCACTCAATGGCTTGGCATCGCCATCGCCATCGCCATTCGATTTAACCAATTTGCGTTTTCCGGCTGCGATTCTTTGCTTGTTGAGCACCTCCAACACCTCTGGATCGACATTCTTGAACCATTCCTCTCTCTTCTGTTTGTACTCCTCTTGTCGGCGGCGAAAGTCTTCGGAGTATTGCTAGTAATTCGTTCACCATGTGAAACACTTTGACACGTAGTGGAGTACCTCTTTCTCGCTATTTGAAAGAGCGTGCCATGCAGCACTACAATCTTTAGCTCGGGCACGCGCCTCTTCCACGGAACCAGCTTTAGATAGTTTAGAGGAAAAATCCTGAGAGAACATCATGTACGGCGATGTAGGACGCTTAGGGGGTTTCATATCATCTGTAATGAGAACTATGTGCGGGACATGAAGAGATGTCTATGCGGAAGGATAACGGCTCACTCTTCTTGGGCGTTTCTTTGCTTTTTGGCCGACCAGGCCTTTTACTTTCCTCTGTTGATTTAGACTTTGTCTTAGTTTTCTTTTCCTTTGCCCATGAGTCGTTTTTGGTTCTGTTGCTTTGGGCGACGCGACGCGTAAAGAAACTATGAAGGAGCGCGTAACAACATTTGACAAAGTAGGTCTTGCAGGAGTTACGAGGAACCTGGCAAGATGAGCAGTGGCAAGAAACCGGGAGAGCATGATGGTGTCTGACTCTGAGACTAGAGTGAACCGTGTGACGACTTTAGGTGTTGTTATGGTGTGTTTGGACGATGATGCCGACGCTCGATTTTGGTTCGGTCTTGTCCACGCTGCCTGTGTCGCAACTCGAGTCTCTGCGATTCAAGGCGAATCAGATCATCGAATCCATACAAAGCCTTCAGCAGACGATCGATGCCGCTGCTCTCTATGGCGCGATGCCCCAATGGCCCGACATCCTGTCGAAATACAACATCTTGCTCTCGCAGACTCATAGTTTCTCAACATCCCTTGTGACGCCGCTGCCTTCCGCCACCACCAATGGTGGCCATTTGAAACGTCCTGGGAATCAGATGAACCCGTACGAGAGAATTGCATTGCATCCCAATGATGCACTCTTAGACGTCCAACTCGACACAGAAGTCATCCCCCTACTGCGGAATCAGCAGACAACAGATGTCTTACGCATGGAACACGAGACTGTGCGACGCCTGGCGGAGCACATGACTACCCGTGGTTCGATCGGTGTGCTTGGGCCTCCGCCTCCTGCAACTCAACGAAGCTATGCAAACGGGTTTGGAGTAGCATCTGCTCCCAAGAAACCCGAATACGAGGACGTGTTGCGCGAGTGCGACGAAATACGTGCAGCTCACGACAAGCGAGCGGAGCGGGCAGCGAGGGCAGTGGTCCTGCTCCGGGAGAAATTCGAGTGGAAGCAGCGAGTGGAAGTGGAGGTGGAAGAACCAGAAGAGTTAACGTGGGACCCCCGTCTGGGAGAGCAGGGAGGCGAGGAAGGAGGAAACATGTCGAGCGACGAGGAAGAGCTGAACAACGTCGAAGGAGCGCTTGTCGAGGGCATCTCCCCTGCCTAGTAGTCCCTGTATGCGCAATACTCACCGAGCTGAACAACGTCGAGGGCATCTCCCCTGCCTGTATGCGCATCTCCCTTCCAAACTCCGCATCCCGTGCATATATATACTCACCCCACATCTTTCTCCCTTCGCGCCTTCCTTTCTTTCTTCCCGCCATGCGCCTCCTTGTCCTCGCCTCCCTCTCTGCCTCCGTCCTCGCGACCCACCCTCTCCATCGCGCCCATAAGCGCAACAGCACTGCTACAAAGACCCTTGCTCATCTGCAGTATCACGCCCCACGCGCTTTGATAGATACCTGCATCTCCTTGGATGCCGATGCTGCCCTCAAGCTTGCCACTACCGTCCCTCGCCTCGCCTCCGTCCTTTCAGATACTTGCCTTTGTCTCAATGTGTGCGCCTCGCTATTCATATATTCTTGACTCACTTCCATTCAGGATCTTAATCTTTTCCTCGAGTCAAACAACGATATTCGTGTCCTTGGCATAGATTCCATCATAGGATTGTTAACGGAGATTGTGAGTTTCCTCGCCCGCGCAGCTCTAAGTCATTAACAGAGCTCGAAAAGATCACATCGCCAGGGTCGAAACAGTGTTCTGCTCTACCACCTCATGCCCGACGTGCTTGTAGGAGCGACGATCCTTGCCATTGGTCCTGCGAGAACAATTTCACCAGAGAAGGCGATATATGCGTCTGTTCAGCCCCAAGGGCGATATGCAATGGCACCTGCAGCGAGGTCAGTTTTATGTGCGAGCGTATAGAAGAAACTGACGCATTTATCATGGCATTCTGCTTTCTGTGCATCGAATTGTACGTTCTCACTGTTGCATAATTTGCATCTAATGCTACACGAACGTCAGACTTGTGGTCCATTCCCTTCGTCCGTCCCTCGTTCAAAGAAGAAGCTAGAGATAACGACTTTGGCCCAAGCCAAATCAAATTGCAAGGCGAGCGAATCCGTGTGCGGAATACCAGGCCGCGAAGGTTCCTTCGACTTTGAATGCATCAATATTGACAACAGCCTGGATAGTTGTGAGTCGCTGTCCTTCCTTTCCGAGCTACTATTGAAGAGTCAGGCGGAGGATGCGTGGCTCCCCATCCGTTTGTTGGTCAACCACAGCCGTCTGGCAATGATTGTAGCAAGATATCTAACGCAATGGAGGTCGAGTGCATCGAGCGCTCCTGTGTCGTGCACCGTTGCAAAGAAGGTTTCCAGCCCAACGAAACTCGAGGCGCATGTATCCGCAGAAGAATGGAAAAATACCGGAAGCGTGCAGATCCTATCACAACAGACGCCGTCGTTTATGCGGATACGGAATTACTCGGAAAACTCACAGCCATCTTCAATCTCGTATTTCAATTAAAACAAGATTACTCTATGCTCTCTTGGTCTGGCATCGACGTGGACGACAAGCGACGTTTCACTTGGAGTGCAGTATACCCCGTTCTTCAAAGCTTTGCAGCTGTTTTGACTTCTCCTGAGGTTGCCTCGCTGGTAACCAATACGAACTCACTCCTTGATGTTGTGCTGGCGTCGTCCAAGAAGCTCAATGATTATGAATATGTGGATGATTTCGGTCTACATGGTCTTGTTGCCGACCTGAACCTTATCCTTACGGCAACTGTTGATCTGAATCATTGGCTAGGTGATAGTTCCATCGGCACTATCGTCTCGTCTGTTGCGGCGCATAACTCAAGCTCCGAAAATGCGAACGTGAACAATTCTGCTAATATGCCAATTGTACTTGGCCTGTCTAGGCTTTTAAACGAACTTGGACTAGGCATCGTCAAGGCCGACGTTTCGATTGGAGGACTAGGAGCCGGTCTCAGTGGGCTTGTCAACACATTGCTTGATGGTCTAGGTATTGGACCGAATGGTGTCTCAAGGCGGTCAAATGCCAATTTTGCGGTGAGCTTGGATGCATTGCTAGATGCTGTGCTTCGGCTGGTTCTCCATACAAACACCGTGATCGAGAGCTCTGAATCAACAAGAAATTTGACATATCAAGTCCTTCGAGAATATGTTCGCGACGTTGTACAAACGATTGGAACTCTAGTCGACGCAATCCGCGACGGCAAGTCTACAACTCTCGATCTGTCAAGCTTGATTGACTCAAGCGACATGGCAATACGTCTACTCGAAGCTCGTCAGCAAGGAAGTCAGTTGGCTCCAATCATCCTCGACCTGAATCAAGTCAAGGGCCTATTATCGGGCATGAATGGATCTTCTGTGTCAACTATTCGCGCCGATAACGTTTTAGACCTGAATTCTCTTTTGAACGAACTGGGAATCAAAGGGCTTCAAATAGACGCCGCTGCCGCAATCTTGGGTCTGGACGTAAACCTTGGTTTATCCCTTAATTCTATGTTAGCCGCTTCGGGTCTCTAATACACCCTCGTTATCACGTCTTTTCCTTGCATACGCGTCACCTTGTCGCCGTCTTGTTGTAATACGCTGTCAATAGATTATTTTCTTAGCAATAATACTGAGAGCCAACGAAAGCATCATGATTAACGTGCATTGCCAAGTTAACTATTCCCTGTCTTCTGTACAATGTATAACCGTTGAGAGGGAGGAACACTCTCGGACTTTTGGATTATCTCTATTCCTGCTTCTAGAATACCGACGCGCATCATTGACAGCAGCTTGAAGCGAGCGGGCGCAGTAAATCCAAATTACAGGCCGTAAAGACAGGTACTCACGTTGTGTGCCGCGTTTGAATGGGCATAAACACCACCAAAAAACGACGCGGTCATATCCTTCCCAGTATTTTTCAGTAAAGTTTCCTTCCCTCCTGGGTGTTGATCTACGAATTGGGAAACGTCATGGATGAATCCAGAAACAAGGATCAAGACACGCGTTTTTGACTCTGCCTGAACTTTACTCAGATGCTCGCAACATTAGCCAAGACGCTCGGAATCATCGGACTTACAAGTCTCCCATGTGACTACCGGCAATTCATCAACCGAATCTGGCCACTCGAGCGAACCTTGTAGTTTATAGAGACTCTTTAACTGCATTGCCAGCACTCCTTTTTTAATCTCGTTGCTCGGAAACACACGTAGGTTTGTTGCGAGGCTGAGTATCCCACACAAGGCAATGAACCACTTGGTTGGGTCGTACTGGTACCACAAGAACGTATTACGATAGTCCATGGGAAACTGGTGGTGGAAGTTGTGGTAGCCTTCTCCCATCGTCAGGATCGCAGACAAGAAGTGGTCGCGAGGTGAGAGCGCATCGTCGTACGGGGCAGTGCCCAGCCAATGTGCGATCGAGTTGATGGAGAACGCGCTCTGTACGGAGGTAACGGCATGACACAACGGGTTGATTGATTTGATGGGTTACACGTTGCCCATGGTCAATTATCGAAACGTGTAAAGAGTAAGAGGGTACTGACGTGATGTGCGACGGTGAGCCGTAAGCAAGCGGAGAAGCACAGACCGCCCAGCCAGTCATTCCATAAAAGGCCCGGTACCACGGCGGGCAGGACGAAGCCGAACAAGGCTGCAAGCAAAAAGTAGTGTCGGTGTTGGAACTGGATGAGCTCGTCTGCTCGAAGGTCTGAGATATCGGCTGGTCCTGATTTGAGATCGGACTTGAAGATCATCCAACCGACGTGGGTCCATAGGATGCCGCGGTTAGAATCGTAAGGATCACGGTCCGTGTCCGTGTGCCGGTGGTGGGACCGGTGAGATCGCGCCCACCAAAAGCAGGAGCCCTGGACGGCGCTCGTTCCGCCGCAGAGAAGGAAGACCTGGAGCGGAAATGTGGCGTTGTAGGATCGGTGGGACCAAAGCCTGTGATATCCTAATACAGGTAATGTTCAAGTACCAAGTCGTGATGGGGAGCGAAAATTAGGACATACCGGCCGTGATACCTGGAAAACGCCGCACATGTCCGTTAGCCAGGGCAGCTGAAAGCAGAATTCGGAAGCGTAAGCGCCTGAATTTAAGCTCACCCAACATGGTAAAGAGGTAATATGCCAAAGAAAAGAGGCCTGTTTCGTGCCTGGCTGAAGCGTGCAAGATGCCATACAGCGCGATGGCTGGCGTGATGGTCAAGACTGCAAGACTGAACCAGCGCACGCCTGTTATTGGGGGGAAACCTTTGAAGTGGGAGGTCACCATCGTCGCGCACCGGGAGAGTGGCGAGGGGCTCTTTTTTAAAGAACGATCGACAATATTAAACCGTCGACGCCGAGAAGGGAACACTGCCTTGAAAGTTCCGCGCTTTCCTTTTGACTTTAAAGTCAATGGCCTCGCCGAAAACAAGATTCGTGAAGTATACCTGATACGGGGCCCGATCCGAATCGCCGCAGTGCACCCAAGCAAAAACATCTGAGAAACGGCGCACCCTTCTTCACACGCAGGGACAACAGCAAGTCATGGGTATTTACACGTACCTTTCAATGAGGAGAGGTTCTCAAACTGATCGCTGTGGATCAATAGTTCCGAGAGACCCCTGATATAGTCTGCATGTACAAATCATTTCCACTTGTAACGGAGGCGGCCCAGTTTGGTCGTGTGGTTGCGGTACCGCCGAGGCTTCGACAGTCTACGCTGGATTCTCGTGTCAGAGAATCACCCACCATGGTGCGTGTTGTTTGAATACTCTGGGCAAGGGACAAAGATGGCACAGGGGTAAAAGATCCGGACAATAGACTAAAAGTACATGACATTTCATTTCATTAACATCCGTTCACTTCCACCGAACTCTCACCGCCCTCCCCGAACTCGTACTACTGCTCCTGCTCCTCCCTTCCACAGTAACATCACTGGTGCTACTTGCAATACTAGGCGGTACTGGAGCACTTTGATTTCGAACATGTCCATACCGCCACACGGGTGTATAATTCGCCACAGCTTGCCTCGAGATGGGCGAGTATACAGCTTGCGGAGGGCTTATCAAGACGGGCGGATGTGATATGCGGGTGCTATCGCGCGCCGACGTGGACGCCGAAGTGCGCGGCGAAACACCATAGTCAGATATAGTCATGGACCACTTGCTCTTCGGTTGACGACAGTCTGGACTCTCTTCGACTTCTTCTGCGTGCACCATTGGAGGCGAGTTTAGTCCACTTGACGCATCCGAGCCATCCGTAGAGCTAGAGGTATTGCTGGGCGATGGAGGCGACGCCAGTAGAGCACGATATTCAGATCCGGGGAGGCGAGGCGCCGGTTTCACCCATAAAGCCGTGTCTCGTTCAGTCATCAGGAGCTTGTGCTTGAGCCTGAGTCGCGCCTTGTCTTGTTCCTGCTCACTAGAGGCTTGAACGCTCGACTTCCGCCAGGCAAAGATTGCCTCCCGTTCGTTGATGATGAAGCAACATAGCATCATGAAACCAATCACGCCTACAACGGCGAGGACAGCGACAAGCTTGTGCAAGCCCGGGGCATAAGGGTGCATCGACGATTTGAGAGGCGTGGTATCAGTAGGTATGGGCGACGGATCAAGCTCTGGACCAGGGCCTGTGTAAGGCGGGTAGCTCGTCGATCTCATAATTCCGGTTGGGACTGGAGATACAGTCGAGGTAGGTTCGACAAACGCTGCTTGGACAGCTGCATTTTCAGATTCTTCCCAAGAATCAAGTCCGTCGAAGAACCCGCCATAGAGATCTTTCATTGAAAAATCGCGTGCAAACAGCGCTGGTGCTTGGCTGGTTATCTGTAGTGTGGGTGCTCCGTGAACGAGGATGTCGCCGAGACGAAGTACAATAATCAAAGTAAAAGACAGTTGATAATGCATTGTGTTTTGCGAGTAATGACTCTAATAACGAGTGTGATTTAGAGATGGATGTTGCTGAACAAGTTTGAAAAAACAAGTACAAATACCACCGCTGACACAATTCATGTACGACGCGGTGACGCACGTGACGTGACCAGAACCCGTTCGTACAGTTACCTGGCTTGATTCGCACTTGACTCTTAAGTCTCTGCACACAAGGCAATTCTCGCAGAAAATCAGATTTATCCCGGTGCGAAAAGATTTGCACGATATGACTAGGTATTCGAAGTGTAATGGTACATTCCCCAATGTATATTCTTCGATTTTTAATACAGAATTAAGCATCCAAATCTCCACTATACCTGCTTGGCCTTGGCCCTAGCAGCCATCTACAAAGCGCAATGTGAGCGCTTAAATAGTGTCACAAAAGCGGACATACCAAGTTGAGAGCCGAACCAGCCTTGAACCACTCAATCTGACCCTCATTGAACGAGTGCGCAAGAGAGAATTGCTACAAACAACATCAACGTCAATTAGTACACCTCTTGCGCGGCACCCACCTCTTGTGCGCCATCACTGTGCTTGAGGACCAAGGTGAGATTCTTTCCAGGCGCAAAGTTCTCGAGACCGAGAATGTGGACACGGTCATCAGGTCGGACCTTGTCATAGTCTTCGGGGTTGACAAAAGTGAGGGCGAGCATGCCTTGCTTCTTCAAGTTGGTCTCATGAATGCGAGCAAAGGAGCGAGTGATGATTGCAAGACCACCCATGAATCGGGGCTCGAGAGCAGCGTGCTCACGGGAGGAACCTTCACCATAGTTGTGGTCGCCAATGACAACCCACTTGAGACCGCTGTCGCGATAGTAACCCGCGACTTCAGGAACAGAGCCGTATTGGCCACTGATCTGGTTCTTGACTTTGTTGGCTTGACCATTTTCGGCATTAATGGCACCAATGAGCAAGTTCTCTACAATAACCCCATTAGATAGTCTGCATGGATACGCAGTGACGACTCACTAGAGATGTTCTCGAGATGTCCACGGTATTTCAACCAGGGACCACCAGCAGAGATGTGATCCGTTGCTGCAAACCAGGTCAAGAACTCAACAGCGAATCACGAACGGAGAACACTCACTGCACTTGCCCTTGACCTTGATCAAAATGGGGAGATCTGTAGGAGTCTTGCCGTTCCAAGGCTGGAAGGGCTGCAAGAGTTGGAGACGTTCCGAGCTGGGGTTGACCGCAACGTTGACAGTGGCCCGGTCACTAGGAGGAGGTTGGTAGGTGTTCTGACCGGGATCGTAGCCACGAGAGGGAAGCTCGTCACCAGTAGGCTCATTGAACTTGAATGGCTTGCCGTCAGAACCAGTCAGAGTATCCGTCAGAGGGTTGAAGCTGAGACGGCCGCCAAAAGCCATAGCAGTGACAATATCGGGAGAGGCAACGAAAGCGTGAGTGGCAGGGTTGGCGTCATTACGACCGGTAAAGTTACGGTTGTAGGATGTGATGACTGCAAAACATGTCAGTAGACGCATGCTGGAACAAAGCTGAACTTACTCGAGTTGGGCTCGCCCATCTCGACGTCCTTCCTGTCCCATTGGCCGATGCAAGGACCGCAAGCGTTGGCGAGGACGATACCACCAGCATCCTCAAAAGCAGAAATGAAACCGTCACGCTCAATCGTTGCGCGAACTTGTTCAGAGCCGGGGGTGATGGTGAACTTGCTCTTCAATTCAGCACCGTGCTCAGCAGCTTGATTGACAATGGAGACCGAACGGGAAAGATCCTCGTACGACGAATTGGTGCAGGAACCGATAAGGCCGACTTTGAGATCATCAGGCCAGCCATTCTCCTTGGCGACAGCAGCAAACTTGGAAATGGGCGTTGCAAGATCCGGTGTGAAAGGTCCGTTAATGTGAGGTTCGAGTTCGGAGAGATTCTAAAAGTACGTCAGAACCTACACATGCATGTGGTAACATATTCCTCACAATCTCAATGTATCGGTCGTATTCGGCGCCTTGGTCAGGGGTAAGGTTGTATGCAAAGCTACTGGCATAGCTGGCGATGTCAGAGCGCTTGGTAGCATTGAGGTAGTCAACCATGCGGCGATTGAAGGGGAAGACGGAAGTGGTTGCACCGATCTCAGCGCCCATGTTGCAAATGGTAGCCATACCGGTGCAAGACAGGGATTCGACACCAGGACCAGTATACTCGACAATAGCACCGGTACCGCCCTTGACGGTAAGGATGCCGGCTACTTTCAAAATGACATCTAGACAAAATATAAATGAAAAAGACTAGTCAATGAAACATCTCAACACTTACCCTTCGGAGCCGTCCAGCCACTAAGTTTACCAGTCAAGTTGACTCCAATGACCTTGGGACACTTGAGTTCCCAAGGAATATCAGCCATAACGTCCACGGCATCTGCACCACCGACACCACAAGCAATCATGCCGAGACCACCGGCATTGGGTGTGTGCGAGTCGGTACCAATCATAAGACCGCCGGGGAAGGCATAGTTTTCGAGGATGATTTGATGAATGATACCAGAGCCTGGTCTCCAGAAGCCGAGACCATACTTGGCAGTGGCGGTTGCCAAAAAGTCGTACACTTCCCTGTTAATATCTTCCGCACGCTTCAAATCCTTGACACCCCCGACCTGGGCCTCGATAAGATGGTCACAGTGGACAGTGGTGGGCACTGCGGCTGTGTCCATGCCTGCAGACATGAATTGGAGAATGGCCATCTGAGAGTGACGTTAGCCCGGACGGGATAAGTGGTATGACGTAGCAGGAACGGACCTGGGCAGTAGCGTCCTGACAAGCCACACGCTGCACTTGTAATCAGAAAGAGGACAAAAGAGAAGACAGCACACGAACGTCTGGACGAAGCTTAAGATAACTGATACCACGCTCAATGTCCTGGGCGTGGGCGTCATCGAGATGACCGTAAACAATCTTTTCAGATAGAGTCAGAGGCCGTTTAAGTCTATAGCACGAGTAAGCAATCAAGACAACGCGGCATCGAGGGTGCGCACCTCTGACGGACAATGGCGAGGTTGTCTTCAATGCGCTGGTAATTGATATACGAGTTGTATTCGAGCAGGGACATGGCAACCTTTTTGTCACCGATTCTGGGTGAGACAGTAGCCATGCCCTTGGAGGCGGATAGGCGCTGTGCAGCGCGGGCTGCAGAGGCAGCGGTCCTGTTTGAGATATTGAGCATGTTGGCGGAGGACGAAGCGAAGGAGCTTTCCGGCTCATTTTATGGGACCTGGACACGTGATCACCCGCCATTCATATTGAGTACATTTCAGACTACATTAACATTCAAAGTCCTCAACCCGTCCTGTCGTACGCTGCAGTCGAATTGATACCCTGCTTCCCAGTCAGTCATGCCATCACGAATCCTTCTCCACTTACCATTGTAATATACCCAAGCAATCCTTGCCGAATAACGCCGCCCAGTAGCTCGAGCTTAAACACCGGATTGTACTCGCCCTCGGCCGAATGGCTGTCCTGGAAAATATTGAGCCCGTCCTCCCAGTTCCGTGTGCGCCCAAAAGTATCCTTGATCGGGTTCCTGATGTAAGGATACATCTGCGGCTCGTCGGCCCGTCATCTCGCGGATAGTATTGAATAAACCCACCTTGTTGATTTCCTCCGTAATGTCGTCCTCAAAGAAGAACTGCCCGACATGGGCTACCTTGTCCGATCTGAACGTGCCGTTTGGCAGAGTTTCCCACTCGGTAAAGACCTTGGTGTGAATATGCACCGCTCGGCCTGTATAGTAACCTGGGAAAACCGCTGCGCGTGCGTCAGTTTTCCCACACTTATCTTAATGCCGCTTCCGATACGGACTGACGAATTGGGACACGCCTCGCTCATCCGTGGGCCAGGCACCCGTCAGGAATGCCTCTTTAAAATCGACACGAGGATAGGCGCTGCGCAAGCGTTTTCTTGGCCCACTCGTCGCCGGCTGCTCGTTCTCGAGCCCTTTCTGGGGCACCGGATGTCCAGCATAGTGACCAGTTGCATTAGCCTGCCATATATCGACGAGTACGTTGGGCAGAGGCTTGCAGGTGTTCACATCGATAACTCCAATGTCCAGCAGCTACAAATAGATACCGCGTCAGGCATCGCGTCGGGGACCGTTACGTCGAGCAAAAACGACGTACCAGTAACAGCCCGTCTTGATACTCGGCAATATTCTGCCGTATCGGATGTCCCTCCTTGTGGAAGTACGGCCCCTCGGTGACGACGGGTGTCAGTACACAAGAATGGTTCTGACCGTTCTGTATGGCAGACTCCCTCTGAACCGCGTTGCAAGCCATAATGGCGTCTGGTGGCAGATTCGGGTCCGGATAAGACGAGAAAAGTTCCTGATACCCCGGCAGCTCTGGACGTCCAGTCATGATCTTTTGTGTGAAATCGCGTTTCCTGCTGGCGGTGAATTCAGCGATGGCGGGTGCACACTGCCTGACATCAGTGAAACCGGAACTTGATCTGACACATAACAAACATAATATGCGGCGGCCTGGAGGCGCCTTTGGGTTTCGATTTCTTGGGGAGTCTTGGGAGTCTTGTGGGCTGAGCCCAAGGCAAGGAGAGCAGTTAGGATGATAAGAGAACGCATGAGACGGTAGAAGCGTCGGTGAAGAGGTATTTGTAGCGGGCGCGGAGGAAGGTTTTTCCGACTCATCCAAGCCCTGATTTGGGGTTAGGATCACCTCCTCGCCAGTTGCGACCGACCCGGTTTATGGTCCGCTAACATCGCTAATTGACCGGAAATTATCACCCGTGTCAGAGCTTTCTTAGTAGTGCAGGACGTGGCCGACGACTAGCTCATGTCAAAGGGACCGGCGCCGGCCCGGGAGGACCAACCATGCTGCAAGTCTTCGTAGCCTCCTTCCGCTCCCTCTCTCTCTTTCTCCTCGCTTTCTCCACTTTAGACCGCTCACTCGTACTTGTCAGTCATATCCCAGCATTCGGTCCACACCAGTATATCGCCGCTAGCCACGACAGACGCAGAGTCTACACGACAACATGGGCCAGCCCACCTACCCTCCATAGCTGGGTTGTAGATGGCGACGCCACCTCCGTGTCACTGATCAATTCAACTCCAATCACTTCGACATCCTCCTACATCGCAATACCTGCCCCATATACTCACATCTACTCCACCGGAGGCCCAACAGGAGAAGTCCATCTCATTGACCCTGTATCCGGGGGTTTTTCGGATAAAATCCAAGAATTTCTTTTCGTCTCCAAGGACGAACTTCCCCTGGCCGACAAGTCCCGTTTGGCGCTCGTACGTTTTTCTGTTTTCACGTTACATATCTCTGACACGAATTGGCCGGGTCTCAGCGCTACGGGTCTCACGGCATTGAATTCTCTTCCAGGTTCGACCTCGCCTTTGTTCCTGTCCTCGGTACCCATTCTATCGAAATCTACGAGCACAACACCAGCACGGGTCTTCTCACCCATCTCTCGTCCTCGCCTTCCCCACGTGGTCCGTCCGCGCACGACGGCCCGCGCCATGTGAAAATCCATCCCAACGGCTGCGTCCTCTACTGTGTCACAGAGCATTGTAAGTCTCTCTGCCCATCGCCAAACCACCTTTATCACCCGATCCCACACAGCCAACTACGTTGACGCGTACACGATCGCCTCTTCTCCACCCTACCTGACCTACCAATCATCGCACTCCCTTGTGCCCCCTTCGTTGCGGGACCAGTCATTCCGCGGCGACACACTCTTCGTCTCACCGTCCACCCGTGCACTCTTCACCACTACTCGTGGAGCAACAAGCAGAACACGTGGATGGCTTAGCGTATTCGCTCTCGACGAGGGGGGACTGTTCTTGGAAGACGAACCCAAATTCGTAGAGAGGTTCGAAACACCCACATCTGGCGGCAAAGCCAATGCGATTGATGTTCTGTCCAAATCTACGTCTGTATCGACGAATTCGTCCTATCTTATTCCTGGAGCACACCATATGGATCTGATGCTCCAGTCCCCACACGCAAATACCGGGCAAGACGAATCTGTCTGGATCTTGCTAACAGACGATGACGATTATGCAGTCGATAATGGGGGTGGGTTGCGAGTGCTTGAGTGGGATGGATGGAGCGCCGGAGGGTTCAAAGAGGTTGCTGCATGGCCTCAAGACGAGAAGGAACTACTGCCAGGTGGGAGTCACGCTATTTGGTTATAAGACAGGTGTTTTTTGCGAAGAAATGCAGATATCAATCTCCCGTCTCGGCCTTGTCGCTGTCTTTGAGCGTGCAGTGTACGTATATGCGCTCCCGCACTCACATCAGAGTCGTCCCCATCGCCGTCCCCGTCCCCCTTGTCCTCGTCATCTGCCTTGGCTGGAATCGGCCGACCACACTCACATACCCTCTGAGCTCCATCGCCCTCATTAGCACGTCTCGACGCCCTCTGGGACAGCAACGTCATCACGTTCATAATATTATCCATCATCACATCAATCCTCTCAAACTGTTTCTGCATCATTTCAAACGCCCGCTGAAACGAGTCGATCTCTCGGTCCAGACGTTCGACGGCACGGTCCACGCGCTGGACGCAGTGGGCCATCGGGAGGAGGAGCCCAATATGGAGCAGCGCAGGGTCTGGCGATGTCAGCCAGAGCGCATATAGGTAGATAGAAAGCATGCGATCTCAGCGGCATACCTTCAGCTCCCCTGGGCCGGCGCCATGCGGGCTTATCGCTGGCATTCCTGGTGGACGAGAGCAAGCTGCGCACGAGCGAGGTGAGGCTGATGTTGAAGAGGGCGTGTGAGAGCGAGAGTTGGTCATCGATGGTGATGAGGATGTATGTTGGATGACTTTTCTTGTTTTTGCGGACGGTCATGCTGGTCGGAGACGCGATAAGCAAGCGTGATAAATTCCCACCGTGCAAGCGCCCAGTTCACTGTCTGCTGCCCACCATCGAGGGAATGTGCGCGCTCCTGATTACCGCGTTTCACGGTCATCACGGAGTCCATCACGGCTGCGGCCTGTTGCCAAGACACAGGTACTCTGCAAAATGCTTTCTTCAGTGCCCGAACGCTACTCCTCATCCCATCAAGTAACATAACTGCGGACGACGCAAGAAGCGGGCACTTCATCGTCATTCTACGCATAGCCTTGTCGTCATTCGCCAATATTTAAACCAAGCCTTGTCGTACTCCAACATCATTTGAACATGATGCTCCTCCCTGCAACTCTTCTCACTGCCCTCTTTGCCACTCTTTCCGTCGCGCAAGACATCTATATCGCCAGCCCAAGTCTGGTGAAAAGTTTAGTCTGGGTCATACCCTCACTGTTCAGATTGCCCGACAGGTGAGTCTCCCTTGCCATATGTTACTTCACCTTTGTCGAGCTCATCTTCGAACATATCAGGCGAGCCAGTATCCTCCTACCGAAATCGGTCTTGCGATAAGCACCATCAGCTGTGCATCCAGTCCGTGCCCGTCTCCGACCCAAGCAGCGGGTGGTGTCCTGTATCACGGTTCCTATAATCCAGAGTCGAGTGAAAAGGGCGTTTCGTACCAGAACTTTACTGTGGTTCTGCCCGACGTCGAGGCATTCATAGGCAATGCACAGATCAACGTTATTCGTCTTGCTTTAGTGGGGGTGAGTGGTTGTTCTCCTTGATCCAATATTGGGTATACCGAAACCTATTTCTTACACAGAGTATCCCCCATCCCATTCTGGACACAGCCTCGGTGCCCATATATGTCAAGTAATAAAGGAACGCGGACGCTTTATTTAATTATTTTATATATTGGAATGCGTAATGTGCATGTCAACAACCCAAGTATTGATTGCATCGTCGAGTGAGGTTAGGCGGCAGGTAGCCGACCGCCAGTGGAACTGTGGAACGCACAGCTCAACGTTGTGCGTTTGGGTTTGATAGGAGTCGTTTCGACTTGACTTGAGCTGACTACTTCTCGGCCTCGTTTGATGGGTTGCTGGTTGGTATTTATAATTTATCAATTTGTTTATGCGTCCCGGTATCAACAATACTCCGACACCATCCTCGGCACCGCTTCGACCGTGATCATACTTCAAACTTCAAGTATGTAGTACCATCTGCAAATCACAAGTGAAAGACATTCATCTTTCTACATCCGATACGTAAAAGCTTCAGTTGGGCGCGGAGGCAAGCACTCACCGTTTCCAATACGAAACTACGGGGTTTTCACACCGATGCAACAATGGGCGCTGTGCAGAACGCCATTTAGCTCGCATTTCCATCATGACAAGTCGATATCATTGCTGTGACCGGTCCTTCTCGCCCCGAGTCTTATTCTCTCGCAGGTATTTAAACGAGGTCTGTCGTACCAGCCAACAGCGAATGAACATGAAGCTCCTTGGCGTATCTCTCCTCACTGTCATCTTTGCCACTCTTTCCGCTGCTCAGAAGGTCCATATCGTCAGCCCTACCCCTGGTGAAAAGTTTGGTCTAGGCCATGCGCTCACCGTACAGATTGCCCGACCTGTGAGTCTTGTTTACCTTTAGTACACAACTCCATTGAGCTCAGACTTGCACATGTCAGGCGAGCGAGTATGCTCCTACTGAAGTCGGCCTTGCAATAACCACCATCAGCTGTGGATCCGGTCCGTGCATTCCTCCGACCCAAGCAGCGGGTGGTGTCTTGTATTATGGACCTTATAATCCAAAGTCGCACGGAAGAGGCGTGGCATATCAGAACTTTACTGTCGTGCTGCCCAACGACCAGGTTTTCATAGGACCTGCACAGATCAGCGTCATTCGTCTCGCTTTGGTAGGGGTGAGTGATTGTTCTACACGATCTGATGTTGGGTACCGAAACGTCTTTCTTGCAGGGTATTCCTCATCCCATTCTGGACACAACCTCGGTGCCCATAGACGTTCTCTGAAATTATATTATACGTACATATGTTCTATCATAGTGTTGCTCAGTTGTCTAGAGGGACAAACGCTTGATGAGGCGTCAGCGCTGCCCAGTGAAGTGACGCAACCTCGGCTATTTTAAAAATACATATAAAAAAAGGAACCCGGCAAATGCCGAAAATTCATTATGTCAAGTTTGTCTCCACCATCTGAACTCTTGCACCTGTGACGAATATATGCGCTTGCTACACATGTTTAAATCGCGTCCAATCCGTCCATGGAAAACTTGAAGAAGGTTTGTAGCATGTTTTTTTCTGATTTCAATAGGCAGGCGGAAAACATCCTTTCAATAAGATCTGCGGGTTATCCGCTTGGCATGTCATCTCGTAAGTGGGTCTTTCCAGAATGGCTGAATCGAGTCTCGTCCGGGGATTCGGGGGTTCACTCATATCATATATAAGCCCGTTCTTCATGAATCCCCTTGCCCAAGAGTGAGAATGAAGTTCCTCACTGCATCTCTCTTCAGCCTCGTGTGTGCCACCGTCTCCGTTGCGCAAGGTGTCGATATCATACAACCTAAATCCGGTTCGAGATTTGCTCTAGGTCGTAAATTCACGGTAGAGCTAGTCCGAAATGTGAGCCTCTTTCATCGTTGCGATTTTGTTGAGCTCAGATCATGTCAGCCCCATATTCAAACAGCCACGGAAATCGGCATTGCCATAGGCGTCTATAGTTGTCCGAGCACACCTTGCCCTCCTCCAGATGGAGCTCTAGGCTACGTCATGTATGCTGGGCCCTACCATCCAGAGAGCCATGGCGTCGGTCCCCAATATCAGAACTTTACTGTTACGCTGCCTACAAACTCATATTACCGTGGAAAGGCACAACTCAACGTTGTGCGCGCGTTTTTGATAGGAGTGAGTGTCGAAGTATTGACTGCAGTTGAACTAACGTGCTTTCCTTCCGCAGGCTGGTCCCGGTGCTACTTTGGGCACGGCTAGTGTGCCGATTTTTCTCTACTGATGAGTTCCAAACGAGAGCATGTTGGTATTTGATAGAATTTGTAACGACTTTTGTGCTGTTGCACTGACCTCGGAGCGCACATGTTGGCTATCTTGCATTCGTCATGATACAGTATCCCCCTCAGCTGAAGAAATGGGTACATGCCTTTGATGGGACAGGTGCTGAGTGAAGAGATCCCAGCGATTTGGACCCCCTTAGCCCCCTTCAAGTTGGCCCGATTCAGCTGTTATGGATTCCGCAGACCATTTTGGCAGACATCTTGGCAGGATGTCGTGCGCGGCGTCAGATCATTGTGCCCGCGCCACAAGTCTCCCACAGTTTCCATGTTATCCGCGCATTTTTGAAATGAGTGAGTACTCGCGAGTGCGAGAGCATTTGATATAATTAGTATTGAATTTGTAATTACATAAATAATGACCTTCGTATGTTGACCACTCAGCTCTTGCTTGTCATTGCTCTTGCACGGTCTCTGGCCGTCGTGGTGCATTATCCTCCAAACCAGACTCAGCTAAATAATTACACGTTTGCTTTGAACGGAACTGGCGCACCGGGCATTTACAACTCTTCTGAGACCCCGGACAATGAATATGGGATATACAACCAGTGCAACATGCCACACGTTAGAAAAAGAGAATACAAGTAAGTAGGGCCATCAAGAATGTCGGAAACCTCGAATGCGTTGGGACTAGGGTGCCAACAGAACAATATACTTTACAATACGTCGAAATTATCCAGCGTCACCACAAACGCACGCCGTACGGGTCCAATACGTTCTTTGTCGAAGATGTCGAATGGAGCTGTAGCGGTTCAGGACCTGTATTTGGGGCCATCGTCCACCAGTCCGAAAGCACGATTTCAGGCGTGGAGGTGCCCGTCTTTCCTTGCCTCCAAACACAACAAGTTGACGATCGTGTAGTGGCAAGCCTATACTGATACCCAAAATCCATGGACGACCAGCATCGGACCTCGCTTTAACGGGAGCACGTGCCAGTTCCCCCAACTCACGGCAGAAGGGCTGAGTGACGCATTCGTGCACGGTCAAGACCTCCATGAAGTATATTTTCCTCGCCTTGGCCTGACCTCGTTCTTTGATTCATCGAAAGTACGAATTCGTGCGTATCGCTGCCTGCACGTCAGCGCTGTATAAAAACTAAAAGCAGGAGTGACGAACAACGTCATAACTTCACAAGTAGCCACGGCTCTCCTAAGCGGCCTTTTCCCTTCCTCGAGCCTCTACTCACCCTGGTCCCACATCGTTCACGTCCAGCCTTCTTCGATCGACTCGCTCGAGCCCACCTATTCTTGTCCAAATGCAGACTTGCTGAAAACTAGCTATGCCTCGGTTAGCGGATCCAACGCCACAGAATGGACGAATCATCTCGTGCAAGCCAAAACTCTGTACGATGCGTTGGACAAGGTATCCGGGATTCAAAACCCGGACAATGCAGGATGGCATACGAGCTTTGACCAGTGCGTCCCGAGTTTATACCTCTTCAAGGGCTGAGACGTTGAGAATTCATTCATTCAGCTACTACGACAATCTGAGCGCCAAGGAATGTCACGGCAAGGAGCTTCCTTGCAGTGTGAATGACACGACGTTGTGTGTGACTCGAGAACAGGTTGCCTATCTCTTCACACTCTGCATGTTGGCGTTAACCTTCACGGTTATTAGGCAGACACCGTTTATCGAATCGGCAACTGGGAATACTCCTACGTCTTCCGCGATGCGCCCCAGTCCACGACCTACTCTGCACTGCACTATGGCGCGTGGGTGCGAGAACTCAAGAGCCGACTTGAAGGCAAGATAAACGGTTCGAATGGTCTAAAATATGTGCACAATGTCGCACATGATGGGTCCATCGCGCCTCTTCTTGGGATACTGCAGATTGCCGAGATGGTGTGGCCCGGAATGTAAGGCCCTTCCCAAACCTCACGTTGCGTTTTGTTTGGGCTGAGTCTTGAGTTAGGGGCGCTGAAGTCGTCTTTGAGCTCTATAGCACCGAAGGTGAATATTTCATTCGTGTGTTGTGGAGTGGCCAGCCTATCGTTACCTCACTACCGCTTGGACACAACGGGACGCTGGGCATGGTTCCTGTGAATGAGTTTTTTAGTTGTGCGTTGCCTTTAAAGCTATCATGTGCAATGGGTGTTAATTAGATGGACAGATATAGATGCGACGTTAGGAACAAGTGGGGACGCATTGTTTAATGCTTGTCAAGGACAATGAATAATATACTCCAATTCGTATGATTAGATGTATCCTGAGAACGCGTAATGTGACGTTGAAATAAGAGCTGTTGACGTCCACTCAAATCCATTGGAATTAAACTACTCCTTCGTTCGACAGTCGACAGGTCGACGAAACTGGCGTCAGTGTTTGTTTGGCCGAAATGTCAAGTTGTTCTTGATGTGAAGAGTCATCAGTTGCCCACGATTCCTTATGAACAGTCGTCCCCCGCTGGTACAATCTTTGCGTGGATTTTTTCCTGGCGCCCAGAACCCTCAATTTAACAACGCGGTCTTCAACGATATTGGAAGGGATTATAATGTTTATGAGGGCAGATCAGGTTAAGTTGTCGTTCAACGTTCAACATGGATTCGAGTCATCGTATCTCATTCAACGAGACTAGGTCTTGACTATCTTCAACATTTCATCGCCCCCCGTGCAATCCATGATTCCTTACGACGTTCTGCCCCCAGGTGCCACCCTGGAACACGAGAAGAACAGCTCCAAATCATCAATGACTGGATAAATGACGAAAACCCGCCCAAGCGTCTCTTGTGGTTATATGGCCCTGCCGGAGCAGGAAAGTCCGCCATAGCTCAAACTACCGCTGAGAGTCATGCAAAGGACAAATTAGTAGCTTCTTTCTTCTTTCTCAGAAACGACGAGGCGTGTGGTGTTGCAGATTTATTGTTCTCAACGCTAGCATGGCAGTTAGCTAAGGCTATACCAGAAACACGCTCTTATATTGAATCCGCACTGACGGCGGAACCTCTTCTCCCTACCAAGTCCATCGATATCCAATTTGACGAGCTTTTCGTGAACGTATTCGAAAGGCTTCTTCGTGACAGGCCAGACTTCCGCTCAAATAAGTCCCTTGTCGTAATCGATGGTATCGATGAATGCGCAGACGAACAAGCCCAAAAGAATATATTAAGGCTAATAGGAAAAGCGTTGGCGCGGCACAACTTTCCACTGTGCTTCTTGATATGCAGTAGATCAGAACCTCACATTCGAGAGGCATTTGATCTAGCAACTATACAAAGTGTTGGGCGCGAAATCGAATTGCACGATGCTTCGGCAGACATCCGGAGGTACCTAAAAGAGGAATTTCCCGCATTTTCACGAAACAGGGATTACCTCACCCATCGGACGAAGAAATCGACCAACTAGCTGCCAATTCATCTGGCCAATTCATTTTCCCATCGACTGTTGTCAAGTCCATCGACGACGAAGATTGCAACCCTAGGGAACAGCTTAATATCGTCCTTGGGCTTCGTTCATCCAAATTATCATCACCCTTCTCCTCACTGGACCAACTTTACACTCAGATACTTTCACAACAACCAGACACCAGGTTGTTGAGAGATGTCTTTGTGCTCGTGATTGCCTTTGGTCGACCCGAAATTGATTTCATTCAACGCCGCTTACGGATAAAAGATGATGATTTACGACGGAAATTGCGTAGGATGCATTCGCTTCTGCATTTCTCGGATAACATCATCGAAAGCTATCATCTTTCCTTGCATGAATTCTTTCAGGACAAGAGGCGCGCAGGCAAATATCATATACGTCCTTTGCGTGTAGCGTTGCTACGGTTGCCTCCAAAGGCCCAATCGTTAGGGAGCAGAGTGGCTACTTCTGCGGGACTGCTGCTTATGTTCCCATTTTTTTGCTGCTCCTCGTTGTGGTTTACATGCTACGAAGTTGGATGGTCGTGCTCCAGAGGAGGCTTCATGTTATGCTACGACCAGATTGCTAGGTACACGATATTTGAGGATGACGGTTTGTTGCAACCTTGAAACCGTTCTGGGAGTTTTTTTTTTTTTTCGCATACTGAGATGGTGTACTTATTTGAGAAAATAGCAACGAGTACAAAAAATGGGTAACGGGCGAGTCTGAAATGAAAATCCTACATCATTACTGTCCAGTGAGCCAACGAAATTCTGGCACCCATGTCTCGTCTCGTCCCAGGAGGAATCCACCACTCGGTGTCTCGGGAATTGCAGATGCGATACGCCGCAGAAGAGGCGAAAGAGAACTGATGTCACGCTGCTCCATGTACCCCATTGCAGAGGGATGGGACGTGCTCCTGGGCGCAGTTAGAAACAAACGCTTCCAGGCGATAATTAGCTGTAAGCGTGATGTGGTGATAAATGATTAATGAATCATTGAAACTGGAAACTAGGTTCTGCGCGCCGCAGCTGTCAATAACGCCGCATTCAACATGAACCTGTTGGTCCAGCCGATGGGCTGTCAACGCCGCAGCTTCATGTCATTCGAGGCACGTCAATTCCCTTCTGCCCGCTCAGGGTATGGTGTTCAGCTGCGCTACGATTCGCCGATGTGAGCACAGACGATCTCCTGCACGAATTAAGAGAGTTCGTGAAGAGCCAATACTTCAATGAAGACGAGGCGCGTCAGAGCATGAACTCTTCGTTGAATTCGGGGCAACTATTGCAACCTATAACATGTGTCAAAGGTTCCTTGTTTTTACTGACTCTCAGACGAAACAGCTCCATGCAAGTATTCCATACCCCACAGATGTGAATGGCGAGCGCGCATTGCTCGCTCAGTCTTACAAGCAACTGAAGAATTCCTGGTCGACGCCTGCGGCATTCCCCGACAGCCATCGCAGAGCTTGTAACGCATTTGTTGGAAGGCGCGCGGTATATGTGGGAGGTGCATGAGGCACCAACACCCTTAGTGAGTGACCAGCAAGACGGGCGGTGACATCATGCTGATCGCAGGTAGGAATATAAAGGTTTATTCCTCGCACCCTATATCATTGCGGGCATCACAGCACATCTGGAGATGACAGCCAACCTACCTGAGGAGGTCAAGCTCACAGATAAACCCCGAGGAGCACTCGCACTCGCGACCGTCGCTGTATGTTTAATGTTACTAATGCCAGCGTCACTTATCGTATTTTTATAGGCAGAACGTGCGCTGAAAGCTTGGGAGACCGGTACATGCACGCTTGGGGAAGATATCAGCAAAAGAAAGGAAGAGGAGTTCTCAGAGGCACGCTGGGGTGTGGCCACCAGTACTGTCATGCCCTCAGTTCTTCGCATGAGCGAGCGCAAGTGGGATAAGGTGTTCGAAAGGGCATGGGAAGCCTCGGGAATAGCACAACGCAACGTGGGACAAGGCTGCCCATTCCGGATGATGCGCGTGCTCTTGCATATGAACCTGACAGCGAGTAGAGTAAACTGGAGTACCAGCGCGCAACAAAAGTTCCTGAAATAGACGGTTACTTATACTCTCACTTATTGACTTGAGGCAGCTTATCAATTCTTCCTGACACTTCGTAAGTAAAGGATCTACTGGAATAAGTACGTCACACTTATTCACTTATTGTCTTTGTCTACTTACCCAAGTACGATAAGTAACGAAAAGTAAAGTAAGTGAAAGTGTAGTTTTGCTGATGTTACCCCGGCTCATATTACCGCTTGTGTAGCACCTCATTCCTATACCTTCTGGAACAGATCCATCCATACGCGCGCACAATATCTGTAAGATCCGTTGGACAAGGTATCCGGGATTCAAAATCCGGACAATGCAGGATGGCATACGAGCTTTGAAATTTGATCAACGCGTCCCGAAATAATGCTTGTCAAGGACAATGAATAATATACTCCATTTCGTACATGATTACATGTATTCAAATCTACACGAGCACTAGATCTAAGCATCAATCATATTCGCACTTTCACCCAATGCCTTGTATCCCGAGAATGCGTAATGTGATGTTTGATCACCGATACTCGGACACGGATCATAGTCAGAGCCATAGTAAGACGTCGTCAGTGGGCTACGAGTCCTGGGAATCTGAATCATCGCATCACAACAATTGCTCCCCACCGAAAAGCCAGCACTAGCAGCAGCCGAGCAAAAAGGGTAACATAAGCAGCTCTGCTACAACACTAGCCACTCCCAACCTCATCATCAGGCCTTGGAGCAGCAGGAGGAGGAGCAGAAGTAGCAGTAGCAGGAACAGCAGCATAAGCGGGCCAAACAGTGCTGTCACCAAGATCTGTTTGCAAATGGGTTACACCGCCACAGCATTTGAGATACCATTTGGGACAACATTTGAGGCAACCGTAGCAATGCTACACGCAAAGGACGTATATGATATTTGCCTGCGCGCCTCTTGTCCTGAAAGAATTCATGCAAGGAAAGATGATAGCTTTCGAGGATGTTATCCGAGAAATGCAGAAGCGAATGCATCCTACGCAATTTCCGTCGTAAATCATCATCTTTTATCCGTAAGCGGCGTTGAATGAAATCAATTTCGGGTCGACCAAAGGCAATCACGAGCACAAAGACATCTCTCAACAACCTGGTGTCTGGTTGTTGTGAAAGTATCTGAGTGTAAAGTTGGTCCAGTGAGGAAAAGGGTGATGATAATTTGGATGAACGAAGCCCAAGGACGATATTAAGCTGTTCCCTAGGGTTGCAATCTTCGTCGTCGATGGACTTGACAACAGTCGATGGGAAAATGAATTGGCCAGATGAATTGGCAGCTAGTTGGTCGATTTCTTCATCCGATGGGTGAGGTAATCCCTGTTTCGTGAAAATGCGGGAAAATTCCTCTTTTAGGTACCTCCGGATATCTGCCGAAGCATCGTGCAATTCGATTTCGCGCCCAACACTTTGTATAGTTGCTAGATCAAATGCCTCTCGAATGTGAGGTTCTGATCTACTGCATATCAAGAAGCACAGTGGAAAGTTGTGACGCGCCAACGCTTTTCCTATTAGCCTTAATATATCCTTTTGAACTTGTTCGTCTGCACACTCATCGATACCGTCGATTATGACGAGGGACCTATTTGAGCGAAAGTCTGGCCTGTCACGGAGAAGCTTTTCAAATACGTTTACGAAAAGCTTGTCAAATTGGATGTCAATGGCCTTGGTAGGGATAAGAGGCTCCACCGTCAGTGCAGATTCAATATAAGAGCATGTTTCTGGTATAGCCTTGGCTAATTGCCATGCCAGCGTTGAGAATAATAAATCTGCAACACCACATGCATCGTCGTTTCTGAGAAAGAAGAAAGAAGCTACTAATTTGTCCTTTCGACTCTCAGCGGTAGTTTGAGCTATGGCGGACTTTCCTGCTCCGGCAGGGCCATATAACCACAACTTATCCAGTCATTGATGATTTGGAGTTGTTCTTCTCGCGTTCCAGGGTGGCACCTCGGGGCAGAATGCCGGAAGGAATCATGGATTGCGCGGGGGGCGATGAAATGTTGAAGATGGTCAAGACCTAGTCTCGTTGAATGAGATGCGATGAATCCATATTGAATATTGAATGTTGAACGTTGAACAACAACTTACCTGATCTGGCTTCATAAACATTATAATCCCTTCCAATATCGTTGAAGACCGCGTTGTTAAATTGAGGGTTCTGGGCGCCAGGAAAAAACCCACGCAAAGTTTGTACTAGCGGTGGACGGGGCGCATCGATCATCAAGGAAGCGAATAAGTACTAGTGCAGCCTTGTCACCACGTGGACGGTTTGATTCCTAACAGACATCATGCATCTCAATATTGTAGAGAACCAGAGAATATTACTGGTCATATGAGACGTCTAGGAATCCACCACCAGGTTGCAGATGCGATACGCCACAAAAGAGGCGAAAGAGACTTACCTTGCTCGGTGGGCTCTCAACGTGTCAACGCCGCAGCTTCAGGAGTCATAGTCACAGACGATCTCTTGCACGAATTAAGAGGGTTCGTAGTAAAGAGCAAATATTTCAGGGAAGACGAGGCGCGTCAGACGCATGACAAGGACAATGAACAATATTTCGTACATGATTACATGTATTCAAATCTACATCGAGCAACTAGATCTTCTAAGCATTAAGAATATCCGCACTTTATCGCGTTTTCACTTTCTTCTGCCCGCCTTTCGAACCCTGTCTGAACCAATGTGTAACGAGAACACGTAGCCCGAATAGGAGGGTCAAGACTACGGCACCCAATGCCTTTGCACCCAGTGGGCTTAGGCTATGGTGCCAGGAGCAAAGCCAAATGTGTCGGTATATCCTGAGAATGCGTAATGTGATGTTGAAATGCCATAAACAAGGGCTGTTGACGTCCACTCATCATCAACGGATACTCGGACGCGAAAAAAAAGGTGTTACTCACCGACCAGTGCTCCTCCCCATACGTCCAACGTTCCCCAAACTCCTACGCCCTGTCTCAATACGGGAGGGGTGCCTACGCTCCATTCCGGCGTCCACGTTTTCAATGTGGCAGCGCTCAACCCGCCTCCTGCTGAGGCTATTGCGCCTAGCAGCATATGCGCCAATGGGGAGCTTGCGTAGACCGGATTCACACCCGGACTGGACAGAAGGCCTATTGTAGCCGTTATCGCATTGGTGCGAAGGAGGGCGTCCAGGGGGAAGAAAAGGGTGTCGAGGAGAGGCGAATTAAGCAGCTCAGGGAAGATGGTGAAGAAGGCGGTAAATAAGAGGTGGGGGGCGATGTAGTTGATGTAGAGATCGGTCGAGTAGAAGATGGGTGGTGGCAATCCGAGAAACAGATGAGAGAGGGCACCGCCGCCCCAGCACTAGATGCTATCTCAACGTGCAGCACAGAAAAGTCGGCCGCAAAGCTCACCATGATCAGATACCCGGCAAGATAGGTTGGCCAGGACAGCGTCTTTCCATGGCCAGCCTTTCGCGCATTATCCTGATAGACCATTGATATGCGCATGGCATGTAAGGTGGGTACTAGCGTATATGGGAACCATTTGTCGTGGACTTTTGTGGTCGAGATGAAAGTCAAAGAGTCTGCAAAAGTGCGCAGGACATTGGTCAAGTGGAGGGCCATGGCGCCGACCCAATTCGGTGAAAACACCCGCAAACAATAGCATTTGCTTTGTAAGAAAGCCGTCACGCGTCAAGTCCTCACGTAATCCTAGAGGGGAGAGGTGCTTTGCACGACACTAGTTACAGGTACAATCCCAACTATGCGAGCTCTGGGTTGCCCGAAAACGGAGTAAACCACTCGACATATGCCAAGTGCTGGGGTGAATGTTCATGTGGCCCAAAAATCGAAGCTGGAAGACAAAATTATAAACTTGATGAAGTTGGCGCCATACGGTCAAAATTTCTTTTGCCTGAAAATGTCGGATGGAGCTGTATACCGGTTCAGGACCTGTATTTGGGACCATCGCTCGCCAGTCCGAAGGCACGATTTCCAGCGTGGAGGGGCCCGTCTTTCCTTGCCTCCAATTTAAACACAATAACTTGAAGTTGACGAACGTGTAGTGGCAAGCCTACACTGATACCCAAAATCCATGGACGACCAGCATCGGACCTGGCTTTAACGGGAGCGCGTGTCAGTTCCCCAAACCCACGGCAGAAGGGCTGAATGAAGCGCCCGTGCACGGTCAAGACCTCTGCGAGGTATATTTTCCTCGCCTTGGCCTGACCTCGTTCTTTGATTCATGATCTTGCGTGGCGAAGTCCACGTGGCTCGCTCATTAAAAACTATAGTTAGAAAAGACATCGCCACTATTCCTCCTCCGAATCTGATTGATTAACTATCATGTAACAAAGCGCGGGTACCAACATACATACAAATATTCCATTGAAGCATAAATTGCAGCCTTCTCCATCGGAGCCTTCTCTATCGGGGCCTTCTCTACCGAAGCATAAAGAGTAGCAGACAAGTGGTAACAAAAGCGGCAGTATCGCTGCAGCAACCGCTTTTTCCGCCATTCGCTGGCCCTTTCGAGGCCACCGTAGCAACACTACACGCAAAGGATGTATATAATATCTGCCTGCGCGCCTCTTGTCCTGAAAGAAGTCTAGCAAAGAAAGATGATAGGTTTCGATGATATTATCTGAGAGATGTAGAAGCGAATGCATCCTGCGCAATTTCCGTCGTAAATCATCTTGTTTGATCCGTAAGCGGCGACAGACGAAATCAATTTTGGGTCGACCGAAGGCAATGACGAGCACAAAGACATCTCTCAACAACTTAATGTCTGTTGTTGTGAAAGTATCTGAGTGTAAAGTTGGTCCAATGACGAGAAGGGTGATGATGAACGAAGCCCTAGGATGATATTAAGCTGCTCCCTGGGGTTGCAATCGTCGTCGTCAATGGACTTGACAACAGTCGATGGGAAAATGAATTGGCCAGATGATTTGACAACTAGCTGGTCGATTTCTTCGTCCGATGGGTGAGGCAATACTGTTTCGTGAAAATGCGGGAGAGTTCCTCTTTCAGGTACCACCGGATATCCGCCGACGCATCGTGCAATTCGACCTCGCGTCCAACACTTTGCATAGTTTCCAGATCAAATGCCTCTCGAATGTGAGGTTCTGATCTACTGCATATCAAGAAAAGCAGCGGAATGTTGTACTGCTCCAGCGCTTTTCCTATTAGCCTTAATATATCCTTTTGGGCTTGTTCGTCTGCACATTCATCGATACCATCGATTACGACAAGGGACTTATTTGAGCGGAAGCCTGGCCTGTCACGGAGAAGCTTTTCGAATACATTCACGAGAAGCTCGTTAAATTGGATATCAATGGACTTGGTAGGGAGAAGAGGCTCCGCCGTCAGTGCAGATTCAATATAAGAGCGTGTTTCTGGTATAGCCTTGGCTAACTGCCATGCTAGCGTTGAGAACAATAAATTTGCAACACCACACTCGTTGTCGTTTCTGAGAAAGAAGAAAGAAGCTACTAATTTGTCCTTTGCGACACTTTCAGCAGTGGTTTGAGCTATGGCTGACTTTCCTGCTCCGGCAGGGCCATATAACCACAAGAGACGCTTGGGCGGGTTTTCGTCGTTTATCCAGTCAGTAATGATTTGCAGCGGTTCTTCTCTTGTTCCAGGGAGGCACCTGGGAGCAGAATGTCGGAAGGCATCATGGATTGCACGAGGGGCGATGAAATGTTGAAGATAGTCAAGACCTAGTCCCGTTGAATAAGATACGATGGATCTATGCTGAACGCTGAATAATAACTTAACCTGATCTGCCCTCATAAACATTATAATCCCCTCCAATATCGTTGAAGATTGCGTTGCTAAATTGAGGGTTCTGGGCAGCCGGGAAAAATCCACGCAAATTTTGTACCAGCGGCGGACGACTGCTCATAATAACTTCATAACGTTGATCGTTGAAGCTATCATATATCAGCCAGATAAGTAGTGCGGCCTTGTCACCACGTGGGCAATTCATATACTGATTCTTATCAATATTGCTAGTATAACTAGCTTCACCAGCGACTGTGCGAGACGAGAGACGACTAATCCGAGTCGGTTGTGGCATCCGTGCCTCGTTTCGTACCAGGGAGGAATCCACCACAAGGAGTCTCAGAAATTGCAGATGCGATAGCAGCGATACGCCGCAGAAGAGGAGAAAGAGGACTTACCCCGCTCGATGTTATCTTGCTCCATGTACCACCATTGCAGAGTGATGGAGCATGCTCCTGGGCGCAGTTAAAAACAAGGGGACGCTTCCAGAAGATGTTAGAGAACTAGCTGTAAGCATGATGTGGTTGATGAATGATTAATGAATCATTGACATTGGAAACCAGATCCTACGCGTCGCAGCTGCCAATAACGCCGCGTTCGAGTGAACCCAACACGAACCTGTTGGTTGAGCCGATGGGCTGTCAACGCCGCAGCTTCATGTGATTCGAGACACGTCAATTGCGCTTCCGCCAGCTCCGAGAGGGTATACTGTCTACTTTCCAAAGGGCTGCACTACGATTCGCCAATGCGAGCACGAGGAATGTACAGACAATCTCTTGCACGAATTAAGGGAGTTCGTGAAGAGCAAATATCCCAATGAAGATGAGACGGATTTGATCCATGATCTCTTCGTTGAATTCGCCGCAACTGTTGCTACCTATAACATGGTGTCAAGGTTCCTTGTTTCTACTGACGTTTCTGGGCTCTCAGATGAAACAGCTCCATGGGGGGTTGAACGTAGAGAGGCAAGCATTCTATACCCCGCAATGCCCGCATTGCCCTGGCTCATGTTACCGCTTATGTAGCACTTCATCCCTACACCTTCTGAAACAGGTCCATCCACAGAATCCATACTACGATATCATCGCGTCACACACTGCTCCATGGATTGTGTTTGCCTGACGACGTGGAATTATGTCATTTCTTATTTCCTGCAAAATCACTTCAACGTTCTCGTCCACTCTCAGCGAGGACACGGTGATTCTAGCCTTCCGCTCCCCCATCCAGACCGCGATACCTGCTCTATATCGCCCACCTCATCGGAGTTAGAAGCATAATCCACGCTATTATCGGCGTATCCCAAGGAGGCGCCGCAGTCCTCGCCTTCTCCGCTCTCCCTGCCTTCTTCCCCTCCACCTCTCTCCCTTCTCCGTCACCAAAAACCAAATCCATCATCGCATGCGACACCTCGGCGCGCACGGCACAAAGATCTCTTTTGACGATTACCCTCCTTCATCCACGACGCTGGACGACGAATTCGCCACACACCTTGGCATATCCCGTCTCGCATCCATCACGGTCCCGCGCTGATTCCCCGCCGGATCACCTCTTTCTGCGTCGCCACCCTCCCTCATCAAACGTACCCCTCCATCTGGATTCGTCGCTGGTGCGCAAGCACTAGCAGGGTACGATCTGTTGTCCGAGGCAGATCCTGAAAAGGGAATACTTGGTTCCGCCTTCAATACCCCGGAAGCGCCGAAAATATTGCTCATGGCGGGCGCGTTGGATGGAGCGGGTAAAGTTGGTCAGAGCCTCGGAGCTTTGGCGGAACGATGGGCAAACATTCGTGGGGGTGTTCAATATGCCGAAATCGAGCAATCCGGCCATTTGCCCATAATCGATCAGGCCACGCCGTCCACCGCCATTGTTACTAGATCATATACGACCATAGTTAGACAACCATAGTAAGACATCGCCACTGCGAGCCCGAATTATGACTTTCAAAACAAATTATAAATTTGTGCGTGAATATACATAGCAATAGTGCCCCGAGGCATAACTTAAATCATTCTCCACTGGAGCATGCCGGTGACCATTCGCTATCGAGCACGAAGACCACAACCAGTAACAGGATGCAATTGGTAACGCAAGTGGCACGACTCTTTTCGATGACGTTATCTGAGAGATGTATGTTATGTAGACCTGAATGGATCTACGCAAATTCCGCTGTGAATCACCTTGTTTGATCCGTAAGCGGCGACAAGCGAGCTATGAGTCCGTCGAATTTGACGACGCCGAGCTCGCTTTAGTATGGATTGCAGTCGCCGCACTGGCATCAGGTTGCTTGGCAAGGTGCTATCAAAACGAGAATCATCACATTACATAGATCACATGTCATTCTCATCATCTTGGTGCATGCAAGTCATGTACAGGGGTCACAGTCACACACACCGTTGTCAAAGTTGGCCAACCATCCGAACACGGACTGCGCTGCGCTAGGCAAATATGTACTTCGATTTTACACGAACTTTGACGCATGCATTGACGCAGAGGTAGCAAGACATCGAGCGTCCATAGAACTCGAAAGGATTTGAAGAAAAACGACATAAGAAAGGCTGGGAAACAAATCAGGTGCCAATACAAATCAACCTGATCAATCTCGATCAGGACAAGGCGGCTCAACTTAACCTTCCCCTACACTTGAGGATGACGTTCAACATTCAACAATGAACAGTGCACGTCCGCCGCTAGTACAAATTTTGCGTGGATTTTTTCCGGGTGCCCAGCACCCTCAATTTAACAACGTGAACTTCTATGATATTGGAGGGGACTTTAATAATAGTGCGAGCAGAGCAGGTTAAGTTGTCGTTCAACATTCAGCGTGGACCCGTCATAGCTCATTCAACGAGACTAGACTATCTTAAACCTTTCATCGCCCCTGGTGCAATCCATGATGCCTTCCAACGTTCTGCTCCCAGGTGCCACCCTGGAACACGGGAAGAGCCACTTCAAATCGTCCATGAATGTATACATGACGAAAACACGCCCAAGCGCCTCTTGTGGTTATATGGCCCTGCCGGAGCAGGAAAGTCCGCCATAGCTCAAACTATCGCTGAGAGCTGCGCAAAGACAAATTGGTAGCATCTTTCTTCTTCCTCCGAAACGACAAAGAGTGTGGTGTTGCAGATCGATTGTTCCCAACGCTAGCATGGCAGCTAGCCAAGGCTATACCAGAAACACGCTCATACATTGAATCTGCACTGATGGTGGAGCCTCTTCTCCCTACCAAGTCCATTGACATTCAATTTGACGAGCTTTTCGTGAATGTATTTGAACGGCTTCTCTGTGACCGGCCAGACTTCCGCTCAACGAAGTCCCTTGTCGTAATCGATGGTATCGATGAGTGTACAGGTGAACAAGCCCAAAAGGACATATTAGGGTTAATAGGAAATGCGCTGGCGCAGCACAACATTCCACTGTTTTTCTTGATATGCAGTAGATCAGAACCTCACATTCGAGAGGCATTTGATCTGGAAACTATGCAAAGCGTTGCACGCGAGATCGAATTGCACGATGCTTCGGCGGATATCCAGCGGTACCTGAAAGAGGAATTCTCCCGCATTTTCACGAAACAGGGATTACCTCACCCATCGGACGAAGAGATCAATCAGCTAGTTGCAAATCATCTGGGCAATTTATTTTCCCATCGACTGTCGTCAAGTTCGTTGACGATGAAGATCACAACCCCAGGGATCAGCTTAATATCGTCCTAGGGCTTCGGTCATCTAAACCATCATCATCACCCTTCTCCTCATTGGACCAACTTTACATTCAGATACTTTCACGACAACCAGACATCAGGTTGTTGAGAGATGTCTTTGTGCTCGTGATTGCCTTTGGTCGACCCAATATTGATTTCATTTGTCGCCGCTTACATATCAAGCAAGATGATTTACGACGGGATTTGCGCAGGATGCATTCGCTTCTACATCTCTCAGATGACATCATCGAAATCTATCATCTTTCCTTGCATGATTTCTTTCAGGACAAGAGGCGCGCAGGTAGATATTACATAAATCCTTGGCGCGTGCAGCTGCTACGATTGCCCAATAATGCCCAACTGTTAGGGAAAAGGATTAAGAAAGTGGCCATTGTTACAGGGTGGCTGTTGGTAGCTTCACTGCTTGCGCCATTTACTTGGTAGTTGCATCGGCGTGCAGTGAAGACGATAACACTGGCGTATGCGATAGAGTACTTCTTACATGCGGATGTGCATGCTTTTGCTGCATGTTCTGTATACCTCATATCTTGGCCAGCGGTGGTGAAGTCATCAGCGAAGAGTCTCGGAGAAGGTGGTCGGAATTTAGTGACAACGAATAATTATTAATTTAGCCGTACCAATTTCCACGGACCCGAATTCCGTAACGTCTACCAGCTGCCGGCTCGTCGACTGTGCTCGCGATGCGCGAGAATAGTTATTAGAAGATGTTAAAGCACAGCTCAAATGGGCGACGGAGAGCAACCGACGAAGGAAACGCGTCGAACGGCACCACAGCTCACAGGCGTTTTCCGCATCCTGTTATCGACATGCGACACCCTCAACACCCTAGCCGTGGATGGCCGCATACGACAGTTAGTATTTTCAAATAAAGGCTTTCATGTATTGGCTCGTACTCATTAGGCTTCGAGCAGCAGCAGTTGAGGGCATGCTATGTTCCGAATTTGTCGTAGAAGTTGCACTGGCTTGATTCGTATCGTACTACATAGCCTTTCACCGAACATATCCGTGACGTGATAAACCATAACTCCTCTCTTGGTAGTCGATTCTGGCATCCATGTCTCGCCTCGTCCCTGGGAGGAATCCACCACAAGGCGTCTCAGAAATTGCAGATGCGATACGCCGCAGAAGAGGCGAAAGAGGACTTACCCCGCTCGATGTTATCTTGCTCCATGTACCACCCATTGCAGATGGATGGAACATGCTCCTGGGCGCAGTTAGAAACAAGGGGACGCTTCCAGGAAATGTTAGAGAACTAGCTGTAAGCGTGATGTGGTTGATAAATGATTAATGAATCATTGACATTGGAAACCAGATCCTACGCGTCGCAGCTGTCAATAACGCCGCGTTCGAGTGGATCCAACACGAACCTGTTGGTCGAGCCGATGGGCTGTCAACGCCGCAACTTCATGTGATTCGAGACACGTCAATTGCGCTTCCGCCAGCTCAGGGCATACTGTCTACTTTCCAAACGGCTGCACTACGATTCGCCGATGCGAGCACGAGGGATGTACATATCCCTTCAGGAGTCACAGACAATCTCTTGCACGAATTAAGGGGGTTCGTGAAGAGCAAATATCCCAATGAAGATGAGACGGATTTGATCCATGACCTCTTCGTTGAACTCGCCGCAACTGTTGCTACCTATAACATGGTGTCAAGGTTCCTTGTTTCTACTGACGTTTCTGGGCTCTCAGATGAAACAGCTCCATGGGGGGTTGAACGTAAAGAGGCAAGCATTCTATACCCCGCATTACCCTGGCTCATTGTACCACTTATGTAGCACTTCATCCCTATACCTTCTGAAACAGATATATCCATGCACACGCACAAAATCCATGCTACTACTATCATCACGTCACACACTGCTCCATGGATTGTGTTTGCCAACTCCTTACTGACTGACCTGACGATGTGGAATTATGTCATTCCTTATTTCCTGCAAAATCACTTCAACGTTCTCGTCCACTCTCAGCGAGGACACGGTCAATCTGGCCTTCCTCCCGCTTCCCCATCCACACGTCGGACCACGATACCTGCTCTAGCTTATGATATCGCCCACCTCATCCACGCTCTCGAGATTAGAAGCACAATCCACGCTATTATCGGCGTATCCCAAGGTGGCGCCGCAGTCCTCGCCTTCTCCGCTCTCCCTGCCTTCTTCCCCTCACCTCTCTCCCATCTCCGTTACCAAAAACCAAATCCATCATCGCATGCGACACCTCGGCACGCACACCAGCAGGTAACAAAACCGCCTGGGAAGAACGCGCCAGCCTGGTGTACGGCACAAAGATATCTTTTGATGATTACCCTCCTTCTTCATCCACGACGCTGGACGACGAATTCGCCACACATCTTGGCATGTCCCGTCTCGCATCCATCACGGTCCCGCGTTGGTTCCCCGCCGGATCACCTCTTTCTGCGTCGCTGCCACCCACCTCGAACCCAGAACGCGCAGCGTGGGTATCCTCCCTCATCAAGCGTACCCCTCCATCTGGATTCGTCGCCGGTGCGCAAGCACTAGCAGGGTACGATTTGTTGTCTGAAGCAGATCCTGAGAAGGGAATACTTGGTTCCGCCTTCAATACCCTGGAAGCGCCGAAAGTATTGCTCATGGCGGGCGCGTTGGATGGAGCAGGTAAAGTTGGTCAGGGCCTCAGGGCTATGGCGGAACGATGGGCAAACATTCGTGGGGGTGTTCAATATGCCGAGATCGAGCAATCCGGCCATTTACCCATGATCGATCAGCCAGAGAAGTGGTGGAGTGTCGTTGGGAAATTCTTGCAAGAGGTATAAACCCGGGTATCGCTCATTGGTATGTACGAATGTATGTAAAATCCAAGTTTACGGTATCCATCAAAGTCGTATGATCGTCAGTCATTAAGGAACGTAAGACGTCTACGAAAATGGTGCAGGTCGGGAGGGGGTCGAGGTCATCGCTTTCATAATTCTTTCTACTGCCAGAAGCACCCTCATACGAGCTGATTTGCCTTCGGGGCTCGGTCCACCAATGAGCAGCTTCCCTCCATTAGGCCCGTTAGGAAGACCTTCAGTAACCCCTTCGTAGATGACAGCCAACATTTTGATCCACTGAATACCCCAGATGTCGTTCGCGCGGGTGCCCATGACATCCAACGCAGCTGCAATGTTCCCTCGTCAGCCTCTTGCATTCAACACGAGCCTTGAAACTCACTGTGAATCAAATACGCCGCAGCCGCTTTGTCCAACAGCAGTCTATACTGTCCACCAAACATTCTGGCAAACCACGCCCAGTACCTGGGCGTCTGGAACATAGCCCAGAGCGGACCCTGACTGTCGTGAAGCTTGAGCACGTGAAAATACACCCGCATGATTCCCGAAATTCGTGTGCAATATTCTGCCGTTGTCTCCATATCTTCGCCCGTCGAGCCTTTCCGGTATCCCATCACTTTGCGTTTCTCCTGTTCATCTTTCCACGGTCGACCATCAAAGTCAGCCACCGGAACAACGATGGGAATGGCCCAGCCACCGATGCGCTGCATCATCCGAGTGAAGAGAATCTCGCCAAAATTTTCAATACGTAGAATCAGATTGGCCGTCACTCTGGCGAGAGGCTCGGCGGTCCGAGCTTCGGCCGTGACTTCCGTTTCGGCTTGCAACAGTATGGCCTTAGCGAGCGAGGACAAGGAAGCGATGCGAAGTAGTCTGCCAAGAGGGGGCCCCCTAGGCGGTATGAATATCTCTAATAGTTGGTTACTCTGAATTGCATTATTTTGTTTGTCTGTAGAAATGACGGGACAACTCACAATGCGAGAAACCGACTGATTATCGTTCGTTAGCTGGCCGATCTTGGGCGTTATCTTTCGACGTAATTCACCCCATTCTTTTTTCAATTGCTTGGCCTCTTTGACTTCTTTGATGTTGTCCTTCAAGTCCTATCCTGAGGTAAGAACATGAGATGATCGCAAGTACTTTTACTCACATGAAGTGTGTGACGGCAAAGGGACCAGTCTTCATAGGTGGTTGAAAGCCCTAGCCTCCCTCTCTGCTCGTTCTCCGCGTTCTGAAGTTCTACCTTTATTCTTTCTTCTTCCAATGCTCTTTGTTTCTCCACCTCCTTTTCTTCCTTTTGTCTACGTGCATCTTCCGCTTCTTTCTGTCTTTTCTCTTCCTCTAGCCGCTTCCTTTCTTCATCAAGACGTCGCTGCTCTTTAATCCTTCTTTCTTCTTCAAGTCTCCTTCTGACCTTTTCCTCCTCCAACTTGATACCTGACTCTATGCGCTCCCGGAGCTTCTGATCGCGATTTTTCCAAGCGTCCCGTAGCCTCTGTTCCTCCTTATGCTGCTGAAACCGCAACGCCGTCAAATACTTATGCACCTCAGCCGTTTGTTGTGTATGCAGAACAGACAGCCGCTCCAAATCAGCCGTGCGCGCCTTTTCCAATTTGTCATGATGCCGACGTTGCGATTCCGTCAGCACCTTTTTCGCTGTGCGCTGGCATTACTTTTGCTCAATAGGTTTCAATAGACTAGTGTCAATTTGAGGACGTACAAAGGCATCTTTACGCGTCTGCTGCTCCCACTCTTCGTAAGGGTCTCGGTGATGTGTTCGTAGACGAATTGCGGCGATTGCATCCTCTATGTACCGCATCTCGGCATCTGTCCGTAAACGGCGTGGAGATTTTCTTTAAGGAATGAACGTGAAGTCACAAAGTGAGTGGTGAGCGGCTACACTGACTGTTCTTGGCGCGCGACTTTCAGGTCGGACAGACGTAGACAGGCGTCCGACGACTCCACAGAGTCTGAATCGGACCCGGACAACGTCCCTTCTGTTATTTCATGCTCGTCAGACTCTGGCTCTGACTCGGACTCAGGGTAAAGTCCATAAGACGAACGGCCTCTGAATTGTCTGATGATGCGGTGAGGATGGGTTGAGGAGAGCAGTGGCATAACTCACCCTCTTTCCGGCGATTGGGAAGGGGAGCGTGCACTGAACCGCATGATCCAAGGCCTTGGTCAGCGGGACTGAAAGAGTGTGCCGTCACGCATCACCGTAACGTGCCCATCGATTGTTTTATAGGACGTTGCTGGGCGTCAATATTGTTACTCGCTTCCAGCTTTGTCTGCTCCTTCCGCACTCAACTGCTGGCATCTAGTGCTCCTGATTTGCGTCACCCCAGCCTCGGGCTTGAGAGGTCTGGGAAAAGCATCGAGAAATGATTCGTACTATTGGCCGAACTACTTATCTATGGAATCAAGCCTCTACCTTCTCTATGTTCTTGATGCCGAGCTTTCCTCATACGGTGTGGCCATAGTTCATAGATCATTTTGGCAATGTTGGGAGTTGGAGTGTCCATCTGTCAGTCTGTGCAGCACACTCTTGTGCTTGCTTGGCAGCCTTGTCACCTTGACCACCATCGCCATTGAATCCATTATCATCACTGTTAACATTGGTGTAGTATATGTCCCTGGTCAGTTGTCAAGCAATGGTCATAAAAGAAGGTACCCACCTTTTGATTGTAGCACTACATTGCAAAATTAGGGGTCTATGAGATGGTCCATGAACCACATGGGGGCAATTGTATAAAATAACTTACTTCCAAGACAGCAGCCTCAAGAGTCCCCAAATGGATTATATATACATGCACTGGATAAAGCAATATTCCATCATGGGGATATATGGGTTCTTTCCTATGATTTATGATGTACTTGGCCTGGAATGAGAACTGTGAACAAATCAAGATATTCCCAGGGCTGGTATTCATCATCAAATATCATCCAGAGCTGGACATTTGCGGCAATGCCTTACATCGAGATTCGGAGTCTGAATCGCTACTGCGCCATGGGCTCACTCCGGGCGCACGTGCCCAGCTCCGGCTTTTGGCTTGCCGGATGTCGGGATGGAAACAAGTGACCATCATCCCGTTGCTTCGATGACATATCAAATGACAAAACCGGGCCCGCCCTTACCTTCTCTGGCGACTGACAGAATCCTTTTACGAACCAGAACGTTGCGTCGCATACCAATCTTCAAAGAGTCTTCATAAACGTATAAGTAGCTCTTGCCAAGCATTGCGACGTTGTGACCTGGCCCTTGCTACCAAGTTACCAACAAGGCAATGCTGATTGGATCACTAGACTGATCGCCGGTATTTATACACAGAACATGAAATTTCCATCTCGTCACCATTCCTTCACATGTCCCAAAAAATCGATGATTCGGATCCAAGAGTGCTCTACACACCAGCGAGCGCCTGGCATAGGACGGGAAGCGCCAACGAGTACATGGACACGATTCATTTTACCGGGAATGCGGGGGCTAATAGCACGTTGGTGTTTAACGGTATGAAGCCGCCCTGTCACGCCCTGTGCGAAAACCGAACGACCATTTCATAGGAACCGGCATAGGCGTTTACGGTACGCTAGCGCTCAAAGAGAGTCCAGCACCCGTCACACTCTTTTATCTCGATGACGACGTTGACAGAGCCCAATACTCGGCAGTCCCTCCACCAACCGCGGGTCTGTACATGCAGCGTTGGTATCAATCCCCGCCGCTTAATAATGGGCAGCACACACTTGTCGTCAACAACTTTTTGGACGGCGCATCCATATATCTCGACTATTTCGTGGTCACTAGTCCAACGTCCCCAGCACGATCTACATCAAATCGTGGTAGCCTCAGTCCATCTACAACAGGCGCCATTGTTGGCGGTGTCCTCGGCGGCGTTATTATTTTTCTGACTGCTATCATCATTTTATTGAGTCGGTCTAGACGACGGAAAGCGGACGGGACGGAAATGAGAATGCGTGAGAGATGTAAGTGGGCCCGTTCAAATCCGTGATAATTAGGCTGACCTCGCGAATAGCGACAATGTCATCGGCAAGGGGATTGCACGCCATCGTACCTTTTGAAACGGAATCGTTTATCGCTCCAAGCAATGTTTACACGCAACCCCATCATGCAACAAACGAAAGCGTCGTGATGCGCAACCCTTCTAGCTCCATGTCCCATATTCCTCCTGGGCCATTCTTAGCACCCGTCCACAAGTCTACAGCGAGCATAACAACAGGCGCTCCTTCATTTCTCCGAGAGAGGCGACTGCAGGATTACTTTCCCCGGGCTGCATCGTCCTCGGAGGCGAGGCAGTCTACATATGATGCTCCGCCTGGTTACGGGACATAACTCGTTTATATGAGCAGATCTTTTGTCTTTCCAAGTATATATGTGCGTACATTTTATGATCCGTCTTCCAGCAAATCTTCCTTGCGATCTGGGATCACTTACTTATTTGATTATATTTTTATTGTATTCTGTGTACAGAAGAAACGTTACTGTTAAAGTCTACGGGACACTTAACTATGGTTGACACAAATCAGTAACTAGGACAGTATATCATGACAAGCTCTGTCATCGCAGATATTTCTTGAGATGGGGGCCCCATCAAGCACCGCCTGGAGTCGCGCTGAATTCGCAGGCGCCATGCTGTACCGACGGTGGCGATGCTCTGACACGACCGCAAAGGCCATACTGACCAATCATGCAGTCCTCAACAGCTTTTCGAATCACTTATTTGGGTTGAAGATTAAACTGCATGCTCCATACTCCTTGCGACGCACTGCTCAGGGCTCAGCCGCCGACGCAACCCTTGTTATGGACTCAGGCACTAACGAACCACCATCACATTCTTCTGACGTTTGGATTATACCCGTTATCTTTGTTTCGATTGCTATTTTTCTCATTTCCCTTGGTATGGCCCTTCGCTTTCGCTCTCGCAGAAGGCCACTGCAAATATCAGTGGTACGACCAAGCCCTTCTCCGAGTCGATTGGAGTCAGGATATTATGGTCAGTTGTCCGGCCAACGCATATCGCAAGTAGACACAAGTGATCAACCACCTGCATATACCCCGAGTCTCCCCCCTGGTCAGTGACTTGCACTCGTAGAAATACTACTTGATGTAATTGCAATTTGCAGCGGTCGTCCACCAGCATCACCAGCATCATCACCAGCATCATCATGATGCCACAACGACGCATCATACAACACATAACATAAACCATTGTTAAACGTTAATTATCGAGGCTCCAAATTGGTCCGTCTCGTAAGCGGCCTTTTTGTTTCCATTTTTAGTTGTCTGACTAATGAAATTAATGAATCCTGCAGCCAGCGATTTGCACTTCGTTATCCCTGCAAGATCCCATTATGAGTGCCGTCCACCGTCCACCAACAACGACATCCCTCAAACTCTAACATCTTGATTGACAATTTCACTTGACGGCATGTCGTGTTTCTACAATGGGTCACAGCAATGCTTTATTTGATTCATTGCCGACCCTAGATATGACTCTAACCAACTACTACTTTTGATATTAATATCTGTCTTATATACCAATCTCTTGATGGTCTCTGGTGTGTGCCGCCTCGAGTCCCGAATCGCGGAAGAGCACGGAGCGCCGGCGGGTCGTGCTTTTCACAGTGGCGATACAAGGGACGACTTGGTGGTGCCTGGCACTGCCTGAAGAGGACTGACAGCTGGCGGACATTCGTGCGGTCGTCAGGCTGTCAACAGCCTTCCTTCGCATCCCTATTTCAGGTCGAAGACCAAAATTGTACGCTCAGCTCTCCCCACTTCTAACACTCCCGCTACGCCGCCGACCCAACGTTTTCGTTATGGACTCGGGCAACAGATTCTCACCTGCTCCTGTGTATTGGCACTATTGGATTATAGCCATCATCCTCATTTCTTTCGCTGTCATTTGCCTTTACCCTCTTTCAGTGATTCGTCGCAGGAGGGCAGCAGGAAGGATAGTGGCAGTACAATACCCTTCTCCGATTCGACTAGAGTCTGGACTATCTCGTAAGGGGGGCCTTTTCATTTTCATTTTTAGTTATCTGACCACTGGAAATATGATAGCAAACACAAGTGATCGTCCGCCTACCTATACTCCACATCCCCCGCCAGGTCAGTGATTTCCAATCGCAGACATACCATGATGTCATTTACCTGATCCCCCGCAGTATCCCACACCGTCGTCCACCATCACCATACAACCACATACGCGGCATACAACACATGACATAGATCACTCCATACATGCTTTATTGGGCATGATAACTACTATATATATTATATACGTTGTCGGGATAATGTAGTGCCTTATACCCCTTGTACAAGAACGGTTTTGTTTAATGACGTGAGACGTCGGCGGAGCAGCCGGCTGACGACCAAGAAATGTTCCGAAGAGTGGGGTGTTCCGACGTCGGCGAAAAGAGGGATGTATTTGGGAGAGCTGTAGGTGTCAAAACCCTTACGAAAGCCAAGGTTGCCACTTGCTGGCAGTCCGCCACGGTTCCAATTTGTAGTTTTTTTTTTTTCGCTTTGCCACGCCACCGAGTAACGGAGTGCTCTAGATCGTCCAGGACGTCCATGCTTCGATGCTAAATTCCGGTGCCAAGTCCGATTTAAAGTAGTCCATGATTGGCGCCCTTATTGTTTCATAGAGGCGCCAGTAGTGCCCATCTCTGCGACCGCAATGACAACAATGCGATCCAACGACGCCGCCGGACTTTGGTTAATTGCGCATGCATTTCGCAGCAGGGAACGTCATCGCAGTCACACCTACCTTGAGAACACCGCAGATCCACCACACCATGCTTTCGAACCTCTAGCAGACCCACCTCGTCGACATGCTTGAGAACACTCTTGCCAATCAAACACATGTGCTTCCTCTACAGCTTTACCCGGGTCCGGTTATGAAACTCTCATCATGGTCACCATCACGGTGATAACTATTGATCGTCAGCAATTCGATTAGATTCTGGATCCTTGAGTGTGAATTTAAACGTACGGCCTTGCCATCCGTTACGATATTCACCTGTTTCATCGCATCAATGCTGTCAATTAACAGCACAGTAGTTATTATCTTGAGAACGTACGTGATGGCCAGTAGCTTTACGGCTCTGGTACGAGCTTCACTTAAAAAGTTGCATTTATCTTCGATCGGGCCTGAATCACCTGGACAAACATAGAATCGGAGGTCGAGTTGTGAAACTCCGAAGGATGGACACTTGCAAACCGTCAACGCGTCAACCCTTGAACTTTTCTGGAGATTTTGGGTTTCTCACCAACACGCATGGCGTTGACAACTGCAGATTATGGCCTGATATGGTCTAGCCAAGAGCGACGAAAACGGGTCACAGATCAAAGGGATATCTGATTATCTGGTGACCACCCCGACCCCGGCAATGACTCCGACGTTGACAGGTGGTCACCGGACCCAACGTAGATCGTTTGGCCCTTATCATGTCTGAAACTGCCGGCAGTCCAGGGAGGACATCGTAATGACGCCTGTCTCATAGACACTTTATGAATGGCAGCACGTTTCATAATAATGCCCGCATATCACCCTCTTGCGCTTCCGCATCTGCGAGATGCCTCCGTCCGAAGTCATCGCAGACAAGATCGTTAACATGGCCTTCCGCGTCACGGGTCTGCGCCGATTTTGCCAGACATCACGAGCTTTGCAGGGCAAAACATTACTGAGAAGGGGCCCAAAGGCTAGGATAAGAATGGATGTTTGATATGAAATGTTCTGGTGAATGCTGACCACACGTGCCCTGTGCCCAACCTCAGGGTGAGGGCGCCGTGCTTTGCTGGCTTTCTCCAGCGGCGGTGAGGAGGGGACGGCGAGAATAGAAGAAGCTGCGGTATCAGCGTTCTCCGTGATTGTCGAAGCTCCAAAGTCAAGTGAAATCGAAAGGTTAAAATCCGCCGGATCGTCGCGTGGGCGACATGCACATGGGATGGTCATGCTAGCGCTAGGCCCAAATCAGCGATTGCTTTGGAAGGTGGGGCATGACAAAGGCAGCCAAGACAAAGGACAGCACAAGTGAGTACTAGGCGGTGCCTGAGCAGGACCACGGGCGGCGTAGCGGTATCCAAGGTCACGGTGTTTGCAATTACGTGTTGATCTCAACCATACAAGTACGCCCTTCCTGCCAGTCAACTTCTTGTGACAATGCCCTCCATTTACGACTTTCCTGAAGAGCTGCTCGAACATATCATTGTCCTCTGTATTCCCCGTTCTCCTCTTCCTATAACCTATCCTTCGTGGCATACCCCATGTTCCTCAGCCTGTGCTAGGCGTACCTCCCCTCTACTGGTTTCCAAGTTGTTCAATCGCATCGGAACCCCTCTTCTTTATCACACAGTCAACATCACCAATTCTGCGCAGGCGCAGCTTCTGCTACGCACCCTACAACAGAACCCCTCTATTTCACCCTTAATTCGATGCTTGATTCTTTCGACATTCACAATTCACATCGCACAGGCACTGGCGCTCTGTAGGAACATCTACTTGCTGGACTTCACGCTCGGCAGTGAAAGTCAGCCACACAGACTCTCTATCCCTGAACCGCAAGATAATGCATTGGGACAAGACGTGGTTGAATTCTGCAATGCTCTCCCCGCTTTACGACAACTACGGCATCTTGTAGTTCGTAAAGCAAATGCAAGCGTATACCTCACAACGCCGCGGGTGAAATGCATACTGTCCCGTTTGGCAGATGCGGTCCTGAACTGGAACGATCTGGTACGTCGACTCTTCGTTGTATTAGAGCCCACCCCCTAATTCCATCACATTTAGGAAACGACCAACTTTGCGTTCAAATTCGCCGACGATGCCCCCCGCTCCCGTGATTCCACGCCCGACATTCCGCCAGCCAGGCTTGGTGGGCCAATCGCTCGGCTCACCCGTGCGTTATCCACACGGCCAAAGCTTCATACTTTTGCGGCTCACCTTCCATCCATTTGGAGTGACGCTATTCTTCGTGTCAGCACCAACAAGCGTCTAGAACGCATAGTTCTCAGCGACGGAAGGTCTGACGTCTGTATCATTCCCGAAGTAGCGGGTGTGGCGTGCTCTAGCCCCGCTGGCGAGCAATACCAGCAAAATGGAGTTCTCGGGACGGGCTTGTTCTTCATGGAAGCCAAGAAGCACGCCAAGCTAATCGAATTGATTAGAGCTGGAACGTACGTTGATCTCTCATCTACTTCCATTCTCAGGCCAATTAATAATAAAATTTCTGCACAGACCATTTATCCGTTGCCGTGCGCGCTCTATGGAGGGTCCTGCACCCCCGAGTGTATCTATATGCACGAGAAGTGCGGACTCGCTTACTCCCACTTCTTCCGCCTCGGCACCATCATCACCCGTCAGTACGTCAAGACTTCCAAGGAGGAGAAACTCTACTGCTTGTTCATTAATCAACTCTTTACATCACGCATTGAACATGTGTAACCAGCAACAACCCAGCACCCTTTGTTAACGGAAGCTGCGAGTCGTAATACTTTCCCATCACTACCCAACCATTACCAACAAAGCTCCTCGTAAGTGGGTGCGCGGCTTTATAGCGACAAATGTACTTTATCTCTGCGCATGCGCGATTATCCGCTTCATATCGCATTAATTGATCGTCTACCTGGTCCACGTCAAAATACATACGATGTACATACATACCCCATTCAAGTATGTCTAATGCTAGTGGATTTTTTGTATACAATTGTAAAACGTTGACCTATGGTACATAATAATGTAGACTATTGTGTCGACTCGGGCATGATTTGACCCACTATTCTATTTTTTGCCAGTCAGTTACGCCACGTGCGTTACCGCGTTCGTCGGTGCCACAACTCTTTGTCTTTCTCCCTCAACATAGACACGTCAGTTTTCTTCTTCATATCTTGATCTTATGTTCACAATAGGATGAAGTATAATCACTTGCACTGGGTCGGAAAGTACAAAAGTGCAACAATACCACTTCTTCTGACGTTCCCACCAGGTGCTGCTATGACAGGCCTCGATTTGACCGAGGTCGGCTTGGTCAACGATGAATTTTATTCCGGCGACAATTTCAGGCTCATTAAAAGCGCGATTGAGAATATCGAGAAAACAATTAAAGTCAATAAAGCAAGTCAGGAGAGTGTCGAACAGGACATCGCCGGACTCATTCAGCACCACGAAAGTTTGCTTCAACAAGGCCAGAAACTTGCTGATGACCTTGACAGGTTGCGGCGCGCACTAGCTCCCTTCAAGAGACTATCAGCGGAGCTTCAACGATACATTTTTATCCTTGCTTCCAATCGCAGTGTCGGCCTGCCGTACCGTAAGCAGGAGATTCCGCGCCAAATGATCATATCACATGTGTCTTCGTCATGGCGCCACGTTGCTCTCAATACCTCTGAGCTCTGGAGTAATGTATATATCAGGCAACCCGAAAAACGACTGCACACGAGGTTGTATCGGAGGTGGCTTGCGCGCGGTTGTAGTGCATCCATCAGTCTTAAGATAAACCTAGAAGATTGCGAGCAGCATGATCTTCGTAGAGTGTTTCGGACACTCGTCTCGCCGTTTGAGCCTAGGAAGCTCAAACTTGATTTGAGCAGCGAGCAACTCACATTCCTTGCCGGTCTACCCACTGACCTCCACGACATGCCGTACCTGCAAGAACTAAAGTTGAACATATCGTCAGAATATTGGATAACCGTTCAAAATGTCCCATCGTTTATTAACAAGACCCGATCCATTCGACTTCTTCTCATCAGTAACGCGTTCCCTGATATGGAACGTTCCTGTCTTCCGTGGAACCAGTTACGATGCCTCGATTCGACAGATACGCCACCCGTGTCTATACCGACTTGCTTGAAAATATTGCGTGAAATGCCGCTCCTCGAGAAATGTGGATTACACATCTACTGTTTTGCAGCTGACCATGATCCCAGCGGGGACAAGATAACCATGCGACATCTCCGGTACTTGGATTTCAAATTCGACCTGCCAGGTGACGGATGCTCCATCGACAGCATTCTGCGTCGCTTGATTTTGCCTAACCTAGCTGGACTTAACATAAATGGACACGGTTTATGGACCACAGAGACGTATTCAATTATCGTTCAACAATTCAACCTCCATCGGCTCATCCACCTACAAACTAGTGGCCACATCCCCCTTAGTAGGGTGCTCATGGATGCACCCATGCTACAAACTCTCTGCATATCGTCAGATATCGTGATTGATGACCGCGCTATCATAGGGCTATCTACCGCCCAACTCGGAAAACATCTGCAAGATTTGTACATTTTTTGCGACCCCGATGACGTGGATGAAGTGCTGCGCATGCTGGAAGCACGCGTCAGGATTTCACGGAAATCCGTCGAATGTAGTCGCAACTGGGAAGACGTGGTCACTTTCCTGAGGAATGTTGGAATCACACCTGTGCAGAAGAGGGGGCATCAAGGAGATCATGCGTCGAGGATAGCGGCGCTAAGGGAGGCAGGTGTCAACGTTGAGCTCCATTTGTAGCACGTTGTCGTTGAGACGAACACGAGGTAGTTCCAATCAATTATTTCCAGACTTTGTCACGAGCTCCTGGACATGCGGCAAACGCGCGAGAAATAGTCATGCCCCTATTGGGAATGAAATGCTGGATATGATCAAGGTTTGTGACGACCAAGTCCTGCCATACGGTCTGTAAGGTACACGTGCCATTGCTAAACCGGATTAGTATTCTATCCCCAAGCTGGTCCTACCGCTGTGTAAGTTACCATGGCATTATTTCATGTACAACTCTGACCATGTACACCAGTCACTTGTGTGTGAATACTCTTCAGCAGAGTGGCTCGATTTTTGACAATGCAACCAACAGAATCACTCAGAGCAACCAGTCCCTCCTTACTTGCGAAGCGGGCGCCACCATGTCAAGTCTTGATCTAACCAAAGTTGGCCTGGTCAACGGTGAATACTATTATGGCGACGGTCCCAAGCGTATTCGAGACACCGCTGCGAACATCGAAGAAGCTATAGGACTTAATAAATCAGCTCAGGAAAACATTGAAAAGAATATAGCTCAGCTCACCCAGCAGCGCGAAAAACTAGCTCAGCGTACTATGAGACTTACCGGCAATCTTGACAGGATTCGACGGGCAATAGCCCCCTTGAAGAACCTGTCGGAGGAGCTTTTGCAGCTCATATTCATCTTCTGCTCCGCTTCTACTGTTAGTCTCCCATATGGGAAGAAAATGGTTCCGTCTCAAATAATCCTATCCCACGTGTGTTCGACATGGCGCCGCATTACTTGCAGCACTCCCGCGATGTGGAATAGCGTATACATCAAGCGACCTGAAGATCCACGATATGCAAACTTGTATCGCAGATGGCTTACACGCGGTTGCGATTCGCCTGTCCGACTTGCAGTCAATCTGGAAGGATGCAAACAGCGCGAACTTTGGGGAATATTTTGGACGCTTATCATCCCCTTTGAGCCCAGGAAGCTCAAACTCATTTTGAGCAGCGAACAGCTTGCCTCGCTCTACCGCCATCTGTCAGTCGACCTTCACGAAATACCGTGTCTGGATGAACTCGAGTTGCACGTATCATCGAAAACCTGGATAACTATTCAGCATGTACCGTCGTTTGTCAATAAGACCCGATCAATTTATCTCGTCACCAACCCGTTTCCTGATATGGAGCGCTCACGTCTTCCATGGAGCCAGCTACGCCATCTACATTGCACAGATGCAACACCTATGTCTGCATCAACGTGCTTTACAATCTTACGTGAAATGCCGCTGCTCGAGAAATGCGGCTTGCACGTCTTTTGTTCATTTACGGGCGATAGCCCCGCTGATGCCAACAAGATAAGCATGTTCATCTACAGAAATTCGATCTCAAAATTGCTCGTACCAACGATGCACGGCCGATAGACGGCGTCATACGTCACTTAATCTTGCCTAATCTAACTTGGCTATACCTAAACGGAAGGATCTCATGGACCGCAGACACGTATTCGATTCTAGTTCGACAATTTAACTTCTGCCGGCTCACCCATGTGGCATTTGGAGGTCATTTTCCCCTTAGCAGGGTACTTGCAGACGCACCCATGTTACAAGGCCTTGGTGTCTGGTCGCCAAGCGTCATTGATGATCATGCCTTTGTAGGACTATTCACGGCCGACGTCGGAAAACACCTCAGAACGGTTTTCGCCCATTGCAAAGCCAAAGATGTAGATAAAGTACTGCGCATAGCGGAAGTGCGCCAAAAGAGTGCGCGGAAATCGGTCGAAAGTAATTGCAACTGGAAGGAGGTGGTTACGTCCTTTAAGATTGTTGACATTACGATCGTACGGGAGATGAGAAATCAATGGGATTATGCGCCAAGAGTAGCGGCTCTGAGGGAGGCCGGCGTCAATATTAAGCTCCATCATTTGTAGTGTGATGCTGTTATGTCGGACAGGTTATGCATTTTTCACGACCGATAGGATGAAAAAATGATCGTAAATGAACTACTGAAGATGGTTGGTGATTGGTGATCGACGTCTAACGCAATCCGTGATTAATACCCGATGCGTGCATCAAACCGCTCAGCTTTTTGTAATGATGAAGATTCCTCTAAAGGCAGTTTCTCGGGTAGTGTACGGCCGACTTTCTCCAGTGATCCAAAGCTTGTGCAGACTATCTCGTTTGGGTTGACCACCCGTCTGTTGCTGTGCAGTATTGGCAGAAAACAGATCGACCATCGCAATGATACTACGAGCAAGAAAGTTTCAGTTCGTTTCAATTGGTCGTTTTCCTATCAGTGATTAAGAGGGGGCACTTGGCAGAGCTACATAGACTCGGAATCACTTTCGCCTTTGGAATCAATGAGAGAAGAAACCGTGATGACCCTCCGCACGCGTTTACGCGCCGCGTGTTCACGTGATGTGAACTAGCTCAGGCGTCAACAAACGAGTTGGCTCCAACGCGTCTCTACTCCTTTCCCTCATCTTCAACTCCCCAACATACAACATGCCTCGCAAGGCCGCTGCAACTTCGACGGATGCTCAGACCGAGCCCCGTCGCTCATCTCGCATTAAAGAACAACCGAAATCGGATTCAGCGCCTAAGAAAGCCACCAAAACCAGGACCAAGAAAGTGGAGAAAGAAGAGGGTGAAAAAGCTGAGGATAAAGACAAGGAAGATAAGCCCAAATCAACAAGAGGCAGGAAACGCAAAGCTGCAGAGGAACTCAATGGCGTTCCAGCTGAGACCGGCGTTCCCGAGGGCGAGGAGCCAGCCGCGAAAAAGGTATGTCTTGGATATGTATGATGCGTAGCCTTTGATGTCTGATCGTCCGTTGTATATCCTACGTAGGCTAAACCCGCATCAAAGGCTAAAGGAACTTCATCCAAGCCTCCTTCAGCTGCTGCTGCTGCTGCTAAACCCAGCTCAAAAGTTTCGGGCAAACCTGCATCTAAGGCAGGATCGGCCAAGCCGCCGTCTCGTGCAGGATCCAGGAAGCCTGCGTCAAAGGTATGCCACCACCGGCTCTGATATACTGGTCTGGTGTCCTCATGTTATCCAGGCCGAGGGTCAGAGCGCCGAGGTTGCCCAGGCGCCCAAGGACGTCGAACCAATCGCAGAAGAACCAGAGGCAGAAGAACAAGCTGAAGCTGCTGCTGCTGCGAGCGAAGCGCCTGCTGAGACGACAGTCGCCGCGGAGCCCACGTCCTGAACTGGCCTTTGGCTTGCCATCTTATACCTCTACAGGATTGAGCATGTCTAATCGTCATCCGCCCACACTATCCATAGAATTCCAATACTCCCAGCTGCCAGCATCTACCAGGACAGCTCTACCTTAACCTCTCGTCATCCAAATCTATTGGATCCAAGTTGATACGTGTAAATGTTGAAAAGTTTGTGATGGTACAGTTATGTTCTTCTAGCTCCTTATTCCTATTATTTTGGTACTTTTATCTATTATCCGCCCTTCAGATTTGCCGGCTACCCTTGTACCATGTATGTGTGCATCAGGTTTATTGTCGGTGTTACCATGCATCCCGCCTTGTTCTGTTTCAGTTGATTCCTTCCGTAGTCTGTAACAAGAGCTTAAATTTACTTGTACCATTTGGCGATCTTATCGAATGGCCCTGGCTACAAATTCTCTAGCTGGAAGAATAAATCTCATTGCAATTTGGCCTGGTGCATGCGCCTCCGTCACTTGCTGTGACCGTCACTGAATACTGCGCTCATGGCAACAAGAGGTCGAGTCGAGGACACCTATGAAGCCCAAAATGACCAGCGGCTAGACGAACTGCACTCTAAGGTCCGCACGTTGCGAGGCGTAAGCTTTATGACCTTCCTCCTGTTCCACTACGTTGACCCATCTCGGACCTGCTAGATCACATCAGACATTCATGACGATGCAGAACGACAAAACTTCATGTTGGATGAGACCGTACGTCGTATCATTAATGACATTGTATTTTCGCATCTTCAACGACTGATATGTCATAGAGCGACAGCTTCTCTTCATTTTCGACAACGTTAAAACAGACATCACGCAAAGCAGCCCAAGCATTCGGAATTGGCACGGGAAGCCTCAAGCCCTGGCGAATAGCGATGCTGATCGTGGGCTTGTTCATCGCATTTTGGCTCATTTCCAAGATAATGTCATGGTGGTGGACGCCGGCAGTACTTAATTAATCCCCCCATGCAGCCTTGGTCGTCTCCGGAGGCGCCTCGACCAATCTTTCTTCATGACGGCTATATCGCTCTCCATCTAATTGTACGGTTATGCAGGAGGTTGAGATACTCGTCTATACCCGTCGAGATTACACCTGTCATACACATTCATTGTGCCCCATGGCTGAGTTGGTTACAGCGTCCGACTGTTATAACACAACTGTACATCGGAAGGTCGTGAGTTCGAGCCTCACTGGGGCAGATTGCTTTTTTATTTTCGATAAATAGTTGGAGAAAACATGCGTGATATACAAAACACTATTCAACGTTCAACGTTCAACAGTTATCATGTCTCTATCATGTAGCGGAAGTCTATTTAGGATCAGCGGCTTTCTTTGTTATTTCGGCGTTGTCGCTCGCATCCCAGTCGTATACGCGTGATGCTGCCACGAACAGCATGATGGAGGTGATCACTGAGAAGAGAAAGGCGAACCAAGGCAGTATAGCAGCTAGACGTACTATGGATTTCCATCGTTAGAGCACATAAATCCTCAAGGCCTCAGTGTCGAATACCTACGGAAATGAATGTCTCTGTATCTGCTCGTCAAACCAAGAGCACGCTCTACTTTGTTGACAGTGCTATCTGGAAGAGACACCCCACCTATATGTGCGTACACGATGGCACTACGCGTCCGGTAAAAATGCGTGAAAGGAACCAACGCAGAAAATAGCCAGATAGCGCAAAACGCGAGGAGGAAACCTTGAAAGCGGAGCGCGGTCGATGAAAGTGGAGCGCGTAGGTGAAATAGAACCAACAGCGCACAGAGCACGGCGATAAGGGCTGACACGCTGGTTACCACTGCGCCAGCTTGTAATATGTCTGACGCGACCGTAAGAAAGGTGTCTCGAAGTAAAGTTTCGTGCTAGTAGTTACCGTTGTCGTCAATGGTGACAATGGTGGGCGATGGAACAATCCGTTTAACGTTGTTCTTCATCTGGTTAGACTTGACTAGAGCATTGAGGCCTGCAATGCGTGGTTAGCCGCCTTGCGGACTATCATGGGAAGCTGTACTTTCCGATGCTAACCGCGACGAGAGCCCATGACCAGGTGAGGCCCAGAGCCGCTAGGCGGGCTATCCAGAAGGGAGCATTCAGTTGAATATCTTTCATAGTGGTCATGAGTAGAAAAACGGGAGGACGGAATGCCGTTCTTATACCCGTACGCAATTAGAAAGATGACCAGACTGGTTTTAACTTTTTAGGAGTTTATCGCAGTTCGCTGCCAATCGTCGATCAAAGTCAGCCCCCACCTTGGTTTGACCAAATCGTCTCCTCCGTCATTTTATAACGCCGCCCCGCAATTGACGTTCGTGCTTAACTGGTATTCATTCTTATCAGTTATGGTGGCCCAACCGTCGTTTTCCGGCCGCGACGATAGCCATTAAAAAGCGGCGTGACTTCCCTGTGACAGACATCTCGCGGTAACTATGGTAGGATATGTTCAGGTTTAGTGCTAGTATTAGACCCGGTTTTTTCCTGGTCAGTGCAATACTTTTCTATTCTTAGGAAAAAAGGCTACGTAAAAGTCAACGATGGATAGAATCGCCCTAATCTAGTTGGAAGACAAGTACATTCTTGAAGCTTGAATTATCATCTAGTCACGATTTTTGAATTTCCATACTCAACCATCAGACCCGTCATCAGCTCCGGCTAAGAGACAAGGTATACAGATCGTGCAGCAAAAGCATGCACATGCACATGTAAGAAGGATTTTATCGCATAAGCGAGTGTTTTCGTCTCGTTCACTGCAGGCCGATGCAACAACCAAGAAGGGGCAAAAAAATGGTGCAAGAAGTGAAGCTCCTAACAACCACCCTGTAACAATGGCCACTTTTTTAACCTTTTTCCCTAACCATTGGGCGTTATTGGGCAATCGTAACAGCATCACGCGCCAAGGATTTATATAATATTTGCCTGCACGCCTCTCATCCTGAAAGAAGTCATGCAAAGAAAGATGATAGATTTCGATGATGTCATCTGAGAGATGTAGAATCGAATGCATCCTGCGCAAATCCCGTCGTAAATCATCTTGCTTGATATGTAAGCGGCGACAAATGAAATCAATATTGGGTCGACCAAAGGCAATCACGAGCACAAAGACATCTCTCAACAACCTGACGTCTGGCTGTCGTGAAAGTATCTGAGTGTAAAGTTGGTCCAATGAGAAGAAGGGCGATGATGATGATTTGGACGAATGAATGCCTAGGACAATATCAAGCTGATCCCTGGGGTTGTGATCTTCGTCGTCAATGAACTTGACGACAGTCGATGGGAAAATGAATTGCCCAGATGATTTGGCAACTAACTGGTCGATTCCTTCATCCGATGGGTGAGGTAATCCCTGTTTCGTGAAAATGCGGTAGAATTCCTCTTTCAGGTACCTCCTGATATCTGCCGATGCATCGCGCAATTCGATCTCCTGTACAACACTTCGCATAGTTTCCAGATCAAATGCCTCTCGAATGTGAGGTTCTGATCTACTGCATATCAAGAAAAACAGTGGAATGTTGTGCTGCGCCAGCGCATTTCCTATTAGCCCTAATATGTCCTTTTGGGCTTGTTCGCCTGCACACTCATCGATGCCATCGATTACGACAAGGGACTTCTTTGAGCAGAAGTCTGGCCGGTCGCGGAGAAGCTGTTCGAATACATTCACAAAAAGCTCGTCAAATTGGATGTCAATGGACTTGGTAGGGAGAAGAGGCTCCGCCATCAGTGCAGATTCAATATAAGAGCGTGTTTCTGGTATAGCCTTGGCTAACTGCCATGCTAGCGTTGGGAACAATCGATCTGCAACACCACACTCGCTGTCGTTTCGGAGGAAGAAGAAAGATGCTGCTAATTTGTCCTTTGCGCGGCTCTCGGCGATAGTTTGAGCTATAGCAGACTTTCCTGCTCCGGCAGGGCCATATAACCACAAGAGGCGCTTGGGCGATTTTTCGTCATTTATCCAGTCACCGATGGTTTGAAGTGGTTCTTTCCGTGTCCCAGGGTGGCACCTGGGAGCAGAACGTTGGAAGGCATCATGGATTGCGCCGGGGGCGATGAAAGGTTTAAGATAGTCTGGTCTCATTGAATGAGTTATGACGGATCCACGCTGAATGTTGAACGACAACTTAACCTGCTCTGCTCGCATTATTATTGAAGTCCCCTCCAATATCGTAGAAGTTCACGTTGTTAAATTGAGGGTGCTGGGCGCCCGGAAAAAATCCACGCAAAATTTGTACTAGCGGCGGACGGGCACTGTTCATTAGTCTCAAGGAAGCGGATAAGTAATGTAGGGAAAAGAAGGTTCAGTTGAGCCGCCTTGTCACCGCAAGCATCGATTCTTGGCAGATATCAGACTTTCCCTGGCCATGCGTGCCTTGCAATTGTCATATATGATATATGACGGCCGGCAATCCATTGGTAACCGGGCACAAGTTCGCTACCGCAAGACATATTGCTGGGAGACAGTAAATGCCCTTAGATGTTAGCAAACAAGTTCATGGTTCTGGCGATATGCACGGCTTTTATAACTTCACCAGCGAGGCGAGACGACTCGGCAAATGTCAATGGGGGGTGACATCACGCGCGTGACCAAATGTTTCTCAGCGGTGTATTTTCCTTATTAGGCTTCGAGCAGCAGCAGTTGAGGCCCCGCCTAACTTGACAGACTCTGTCCTTCCATGCTATGTTCCGAGTTTGTCGTGGAAGCTGCACTAGCTTGATTCGTATCGGAGGAACGTATTACTTACACTTTTTTTCTTGAAGGAACTCCCGTAGAGAAACATGTATGTATCGACAAAGTACGAGACGTGCAAAAGGACGTACACCCTGCGCTGCAATTCCATCTCGCTGGTCCGTAGTTGTTCACAGATCCCGTGAACTGTAGATTAACACAAGGCGATCACTTGCACAAGAATATCTCGATTGGGAAATTATCCGAAAAATCAGACGAGGAATCAACTGGACAGTCGACGCATATACAACCTGAGGACTAGCTGTGAGATAGCCAAGTCGGACTTGCAAAAAGTCATTCTCTAGGAACCTCTGGACATCCATTGGGGCAAACCTCGTCCTATATGACGGAACGCGTGATCTATTTCATGAACGACGTCGTGAACTCTTCGCGAATGCGCATTTCCGGCCTGCTGCAAATCAGGAAGCATGGTGGTATATTTTCGTGGGCTAGCCTTCCAATGAACATAGGAAAAGGCCTGTTCATCGCTACATTCGTCTACCCACTTAATATCCAAGGTGCTTCTCTGGGTGTAAGTCAGGTTAATCGATTATGTTCGCGATAAGGTTCCATGTTGTAGTGCAACTCATGGTTCTGGCCTTATGCGTACCTTTATACAGCATCGCCAGGCAAGGCCTCACTTGGACACACGAGAAGTCTTACCCATTTTTGAGCTGCGTTATTACTAAATCCGGTTTGTGGAAAGCTTTGAGTTCTCCGAAGAGCAAGTGCAAGTGTGACACGGCGTGTAGTGTTTGGGTGTAAGTGTCGTTCTCACATGAACACGTCGATGAGTCAAAGAACGGCGCTAAGGCCTAGGCCTCTTCGTGTTCCAAATCTCACGACTTTTGACAGTATCTGGCATGGACACACCCCATGCTCATCGACATCGTTGAGTATCAAGCTACATCTTTAGGATAGATATAGAGCTCACAGGCAACTGGGTAGCGCTACTCTGTTTTCCGCATCGGCATGCGACGCCCTCAGCGCCCTGGCCGTGGATAGACATACACGACTGTTAGTGCTATATCTTTAGACAAAGTCTTTTGAATGATGGCTTGCTCTTATTAGGCTTGTCAGACCAGAGGACAGGTGCACCTACTGTACCCAAGAATTGTGATCACACGGAGTGCAACGGAAACTGTTGGAAACAATACCCTCAATCGTGCTTTCCTAGCTGGACTGAAAAACAGGTCAAAAAATGTGGAATGATTCGCCACAATGGCCATGGAAAGCAATGTATGATTCATAAACTTGACGTTAATCAAGACGGCACCTTTTCTGATGCCGATAAATTTGGCATCGGTAATGATGAAAGGGTGTTGGATGAAGAGTGGGACTGGTTCAAGAGTGATATAGTCCGTGATTTTTCCATGCTTTTCGATACATGTTATCATCATCGTGCAGCAAGGAGATATACGAGTGAGGGTGCTGTCTGTGGAAAATATGACAGGACCTGCCTTGCAGATGTTGGGCGGGAAGTATGTGATGCCTTCATGATATCAAACGGGTCAACGGTTATAAATCTGGTGATCTAGGTACAATATCGAACCACTGTTCTTCTCGTCGTCAATCAACTGGATCCCCTCCCATTTTCAGGATGACCTGTGGCGTGGCATTGGCGATCGCACGTAGCGTTCATTATATGTTACCATTCTTACCTTGAGTCCTTTTCAGACATCACAGTTACTCTCCCGTTTCTGCAATCATTGGACGAGTCTTGTGTACCCCCTTTACGAAAGAAACAAGTAAAACCACGTGGCCTTCCGTTTCTCACCAATATATGTATGCCCTTTGCTGTGCATAGTAATCCAGGGTTATTGAACATAAAACAGATTCATTGATTGACGCACAGAGTTCGCTAAGACTGAAATCCCGTAAGCGACAGTGCCTCCAGAATTGATAATTCCCTCATCAAGTTGAAGATCAAAGGGTTTTCGTTTTAGATCTACTCTCTGTCCATCTTATCCGCAATATTGCAGGAAATACCATCATCTCATTTCACGCCGATACCGGTTTCCCGACAACTGAAGCCATGTATCTTCATGAGAGGATACGCTCTGCTGGTGAGCGCCATAGTAAACAAGCTCTGATCTAGTCTGATCGATTGTCAGGTCGAAGCATTTATTGGCACAAGATACTGGAACGAACTGACGATCCCACATTTTTGTTGTTGATCTTAGTCTGGCATACGGTGTGTGCATGGGATGAAGCACTACATCATCTCTACGAGGATATATGTGGATTAGTGAGTCATCAACCCAAATTGCGGAAAGACCACTTATTGTTAGTTTACCTAGGAAGCGCAAGTAACTCGGACATCATACTCGAAAGACATTTCTATGCATACGATGACAGTGCTCTATGTAATCCGGTCACACCTTCGCCAGCGGTAGAGAGGCATAGGGATCCTTAAATTAACGGTCAACATCTCATCGGCCCCATCCACTTCCCCGCGAACTAATACTACTTACAACTGAATTATTACTATCAGACATTGCACCAAACAGTTGGTATGATTGGAACTCACACATGCTTATAATAACCTTGACTTTTGCTTTCTTCGCTAACTGTGAGGACTTAAGGATCCTGACGCCACTAAGCACCTTCACAGGGTCCGAGAGATGTACAGCTAGTTTGGCGAAAAACGCTTACGAGAGATCTAACATTCTCGAGCCGTTTCCCTTGCGCTACGCATTCTTGATCCAGACGCTCAATCCTCTCCAACAGAATATTGCATTCCCTTTTTAGCAAGTGATCAGACCTTTCTCGCTGGTCTTCGGTAAGAGCTGGATTGGGAGTATTCAATATGAATCGAACGACCTTGCTAAGCGCGAATAACAGCAAAGAATGGCCCAGAAGGTGTGACCGGATTACATAGAGCACTGTCATCGTATGCATAGAAATGTCTTTCGAGTATGATGTCCGAGTTACTTGCGCTTCCTAGGTAAACTAACAATAAGTGGTCTTTCCGCAATTTGGGTTGATGACTCACTAATCCACATATATCCTCGTAGAGATGATGTAGTGCTTCATCCCATGCACACACCGTATGCCAGACTAAGATCAACAACAAAAATGTGGGATCGTCAGTTCGTTCCAGTATCTTGTGCCAATAAATGCTTCGACCTGACAATCGATCAGACTAGATCAGAGCTTGTTTACTATGGCGCTCACCAGCAGAGCGTATCCTCTCATGAAGATACATGGCTTCAGTTGTCGGGAAACCGGTATCGGCGTGAAATGAGATGATGGTATTTCCTGCAATATTGCGGATAAGATGGACAGAGAGTAGATCTAAAACGAAAACCCTTTGATCTTCAACTTGATGAGGGAATTATCAATTCTGGAGGCACTGTCGCTTACGGGATTTCAGTCTTAGCGAACTCTGTGCGTCAATCAATGAATCTGTTTTATGTTCAATAACCCTGGATTACTATGCACAGCAAAGGGCATACATATATTGGTGAGAAACGGAAGGCCACGTGGTTTTACTTGTTTCTTTCGTAAAGNCTTTGTGATGTCGATATAACTGGGTGGATGTACTGTTTCTAATCTCATTCGCATTTCCTCCTTTAGTTCCTCATTGAACCAATCACCTGACAGTTCGCCAAACCAATTTGTTGTGAACTGACATGTAATTCGTCTGCCAGCTCCCTGAAAATGATTTGACTGTACCGCCTGTGCATACGTTTGTCTTGGGTAAACAACCTCCTCGTCATTCTTGGCCACGCCAAGAGTGATCTTCTTCCACCAATAATCTTCCGCAAACTTATCAACATCCTCCCAGTCATACATCGATTCTACTCGTATTGTGCAATTTTCTTCAAGTAGAATTTCGTCTCCTGGGTAGATATGATACACTCCATTCTCATCTCCATTATGCAACACGAATCTAACATGAGGTTTCCTCAAGATATGGGCCCATGACGCAACCTCCGCCATGGTCGGATAACTCAGCCATTGGTACTTTGCGTAGTACTTTGGTTCAAAAAGGTACATATAGCAATATCCCTTTTGTCTCCATGGTTCCGACGCCATTTGTTTATAATGACCCGGCTTGCCAGGTAATTTAGTCTCTACTTTGTCCGCCCACTTCTTAATTCGCCATGTCTGCTCCTTCAACGTCTCTTCACCACATGCTGGTAAAAAGTAATCCAAGCTCAATGTTTTACAGTTAAGCATCCCCAGTCCCTTATAATCTTTAGGCATGACTGGTTCTGCTTTATGAATTGTATAGTCTTATTGTATGGTGAGTACCGTGTCGAGTTTGAATTAGTTTTATACTGCTGCGGCTTCATGATGTTGCCATTCAGCACATGCATCAATTGGTTCCGTTCCTCTGCTGACAGAACCAACCCCTCATGCTTTAATGTGATAACATTCCAACCCTTCGTCAAGAGTTGGATGTTTGACAACATGTCAAACAGTGCCTTTCGGATTATGGAGCCCGACTCCATGGTGTTCAACAAATCTACCAGCGTCTGGTAGTTTAACGCCTCTTGACACTCAGCCTCCTCAAGCCGCCTTTGACATTGCAGCTTCTCGCGCTTCTCCTTCATCAGCGCCTGCCACACTTCTTCTTGTTCGCAAATTGACGCCTCCTCAAGTCGTTCCGCCTCACGCTGAGCTTCACGCTGCAGCCTCCGTTTCTCTCTTCACTGGTCCTTGCACCAACGATGGTATGCCCTGACATGAGCATCACGTTGTCATCTATCCACCATGGTGATGACCTTTTCTACAACCTTTCTTGTAACTGCGCATCCTCGCGCCCACTCAGCCTCAAAGGCAATCCCGATTTCGCCCAATGTCATGTTGGCAAATGGCAATACGTAACGGAAAGTTTGTTCCATGGTGATTTGATGAAACAAAGTGTTGATAAGATGAATGATTAAATCCACTTATGTAAGGGATCCGCGGAATGCCTTGTGTTAGGCGTGTGTTCTGTAACAAAAATGTTCAATTACTTCTACGTCTCAGCACAGTAGACAGTAATCTGTTCCTCAGCTATACGAGTGATGCTTTCAGATGAAAGGATGTCGTCAAAGGGAAGTCGTCCAATGGTAATGACTTCAAGAGCGTGGTACCCGGGACTTCACTACAGTGTCCTCGTGCTCAGTTCAATAGAACTGATATGTAATTGGTATCTGTAGACTGTGCACCCTTGATATACAACGTGCTCAAGAAGTTGTCTTTGTTGTCGGCCAATGGCAGTCAGGCTCAGGTTGTACTGGTGCACCTACACCACATAGAACCAAAGGTTCCTCCTAACTGTTGTGTCGTCTAGACCTGGTCTTTGTTCGTATCAGGACTACCCTCGCCATGACAGCTTAGGGCCCCAACAATAGACTTAGGGAGTAGAGAAGATGAGGGTAGGAGAGAAACCTGAGAGAACTCGACTGAGGACTCTGGGTGCTACTTGCATGGTTTTATATTACAAAACAGGCTGTCTGTGGCTAACCCCTACAACCCTAAAGGCTGTAAAACCCTACACTAATAATAGTCCTGTGTGAGTAAGACTGCTGCGCATCGACTGCGGATTAGTCAGCAGGTATGAGTCATCGGTCCGGTAGTCCGTAATCTAATCTAATCGTTATCTAATCTAATCTTAGCGCTGACTAGATAAGATAGACGCTGACTTAGCTAAGTGTTTGGCTACCCTACATGTAAAAATACAAAGGAAAATGAATATAAATGACTTAGAATTTTGAGCGTTCGATACGAGTCATGACAGTACCCCCTTTTTAGGTTTCGGCTTCCTAGATGAACTAAAAATCTTCAAAGGATAAATGTCCTCCTTTATTTTTGCGCTTCCAATGCATATAGACTTGCCAAGCCCAAAAGGCTTTTGGCGGGAATTTCCATGGGTCTCTACCCATTTCGTATTGTTTGATCCATACTTCTACAGATCGTTCCATGGTTATGATGGTGGGGAGGGCGGCATGGTACTGCGTTGAGGTGCGACATGCCAGTAAAAAGGTGTTGCCGCCTAAAGGATTCACTGGGTCGGGACAGAGACACCAGGTCTTTGTTACCTTCGATTGTTTAAGAAACAGTACTGGAGGGCATTCGCATGGCCGTACAATCCGTCTTGGGGAGAGATCGCGGCATATGAAAGGGATATGTGAGATCCCAATGCCATGGTAAAAGTAACCTTCAATATGAGGGAGGCGAAATTCCATGTAGAACGAGATGCATGGGGCAAGGGAGCGGATGAGATATTGGAGAAGTATGGAGGGGACAAGTCGGTCCAACAACATTACTCAGTCAGGTTTGATATCACGAACACGATTATACAGGCGATGGTAGGGCTCATCTCAGTAGCCATAGGCATTTTTGGACATGCGGCAAGCGTAACCGCATGGAACGCACGTACACCGGTTGAACAGGTGGAACAAGGAAGAGCATTGGCTGATGTCATCAACCAACTAAACACTGCTCTTCATCCACCGCGTGATCCTGTTCCAATGTTGAAAATGGAAATGCCAGAGGCGTACGAAGGGGACCCAAAGGAAATTGTGGCATGGTTACAATCAATGGAAAGCTACTTCAATCTTGTAAAAGTAAAAGATCCGAAGCAGCAGATGATGATCATACTGCAACGAGTAAAGAAGGGGACAGACAACCAAGCTGGCAACTGGGCTGCAGCAAAAACAACGGAACAGGCAGAATTTGAGGCAGAAATAGCCGTAAAAAATCCGCTTCCACAAATGCAGACGTTGGTAGCACAGTATGGAAGATCATTGTCATATGCGGAGTGTAGAGAAGGAATTAGGGCAGTGGATGGATCATGGGCGATGGAGCCATTTCAAAATCCACCACCGTTTGATAACTGGGAGGATCTTAAAATCAAGATGAAAGACTTCTTCTTGACAACCGAAACCCATGATAATGCAACACGAAAAATCAGTACTCTGAAACAAGGTTCTCGAAAAGTAGAGGACTATATTATCGAATTCAGAAGTGTTGCGATGCTCACAGGGTACAACGGAGTTGCATTGGTTATGCATTTCCGTCAAGGTCTCAACCCAGCATTAGGACGGCAAGTGGTGGAAATCAGAATGTTGGATGGCGCAAGGAGTATTGATGGAACTCAGTCAGGAGATCTACAGCGGTGGTATGATAGGGCGCTGGCAATTGAGAAGAGTTGGTGGGATGCACAACAGTTGTATCCAAAAACAACAACAACACAGGGAGGAAACAGGCCAGTGCAGAGTATGCAGAACAGGCAAAATAAGCCTTGGCAACAGAATCGACCGATTCAAAACCAAAACTCACCAGCGACGGCATCTACATCAAAGGATCCAAATGCAATGGATGTAGATTGTCGACGCGCATCAATCACCTGTTACAACTGTGGAAAGGTTGGACACATGAAGTGGGATTGTAGGGCACCGCCGAAGGACAAGGGAAAACAGGTGGAAAAGAGGTGGAATAATGTGAGGGAATACGTTAGGGATCTGTTATAGACATTGTAGAGTATGAGGACTCACATGTAAAATTACCAGAAGTTTTATATGAATGTCGTTCACTCGTACATTGTCTAAGAAATGCACCCATAAGTGCAACCAAACAAAGATTGACTACATGGTCAAGTCCTTGGATGGTGAGACATATTTGGGATCAGCCAATGGAAACAGCCATCAAAGATGTAAAAACATGGGTTAAGAAAAACCGTGAGGAAGAAGTGGATGAGACGTTGATTCATGAACTGAATCAAATGTCAGAAAAGGACGCATTGTGGTATTTAAACCACATGAGAACAAAGCCGCGTCTTGTTAGAACAACAGGACAAAGACAGATGGATGTAGGAGTCATAGTACAAACCAAGGATTCGCTACAAAACTTCGAGATAAAAGCATTGATCGATTCAGGATGTACGGCATCATGTGTAAATAAAACATTCATTGAACAAAATGGAATAAACACAAGAAGGCTACCGAAATCTATTCCAGTCCTTAATGCTGATGGAACACGAAATGCAGGAGGGGATTTAGAAGAGATGGTGGAATTGAAACTACGAATTGGGGACCATTGGGAATCTTTAGAATTCGGAGTTTCAGCATTGGGAAAAACGGATATGTTTTTAGGACACGATTGGTTAAAATATCACAATCCAGAAATGAACTGGAAAAATCAATCATTGAACTTCTCACGATGTCCAGGATCATGTTGGAAAGGATCAATGGTAAATGAACCAGAGGAAGAAATAGATCAGAATGAATGGGAAGAAGGAGATCGCTTGTTAGCAGTTCACATTGGGGAAGAGGAATTACAACTTTGAGCTTTTCAATCAAAAGCAACAGAGATTGCCTCTCAAAATAAAACAAAGCGCTCCTTAGATGAGATTGTACCATCTCATTACCTATCACATCGTAAGGTCTTTGAAAATACTACCTTTGATGAATTACCACCACAACGACCATGGGATCATGCAATTGAATTAGTACCGGGATCAAACCCTTTAGATTGCAAGATATATCCATTGAATAGAGAGGAACAGAAAGTTTTGGAAGACTTTCTGTTGAACGACCTTCACCCCAAATACCCCTAAGCATAGCCTTCAACACGGCTATCACCGGTTTGACCCTTAGAGGGTATTTTCATTTATATTTTCTTTTATTTACGTATATTTAATTACAGTTCTATACACAAATATGTACATACACTAAAAGTGTATATAAGACCTGTAGATAGAGAATATACGTTCAGTTGCTCTTTCCTGCTTAACAGCATGTGAGTATCTCCTCTCTATGAGAGTAAGACCTGGAGAGGTCTCTGGTCACTGTCTCTGACAGTGATACAATACTCAAAACACCTGGAGAGGTGTCTGGTCACTGTCTATGACAGTGATACAATACTCTTGTCATCACGGACGTATGACTCTATGTCTAACGGACATATGAGCTCATCGTTCATGACAGTGACGACCACTGAGACAAACTATGTCTGACGGACATATGATTGCTGCTCAACAGGTTATGGGCCCGATAAGCCCGTCATTGTTGTCAACGATGACAAAACATGTCTCAAGGACATGATCAACGACGATGAAAAATTTTCACATTTTTCAAAAATTATTTTATATGAAACAAGACGCTAATAAACATGTTTCATAGATAAAGATATCATATACTATGTCGTCCTCAAAAATTTCCACTGGCATCGACTCCATCAATATCTTCTCTGGCATCGACTATCGTGTCTGGGCAGAAAGGATGAAATCCTATTTGCTTCACATCGGATCTTGGGCTATTATCAATCAATCATTTCCGAAACCATCTCCTCCGCTGATGCTGCCACCGCTACACTTACTGCTGCTGCCGCCACCGAATATAAAAAAGATCTTCGAGAATGGCAAAAACTCAACGACGCCGGTCTTGGTGCTTTACGTCTTAAAGTATCAGATTCGATTAGGCGACATATAGCTGCAGAAGACGAACTTCTCAAAGCGTGGACAACGCTAGAGAATAGCTACAAAAAGACGACCCCAGCACTCATTTTTGAACGATTTCAAAAAGCAGTTAAATTTCAACTTTCAGGAAAGGATCCCGTTCCTGAGATTGAAAGACTAGGCTCGTACTTTTCACAGCTCAGGGAAGACAAAGTCGACATTCCTGACTTTATGCAAGCTCTTATACTTGCAGCCGCTCTTCCGAAAGAGTGGACCGCCGTTTCTACAGCAATGTTCCAACTATACGGAACAGATAAATTCACTTTCGAGACGATCTCTGATTCCATCATCGGAGAATATCGAAGGGGATATGCTATGAAGCAACAGTATAATTCGAGGGATAAAGCGAATAAAATCAGCGGAGTTAAAAGGAAGGAGAAAGATGCGTCATGGAATAATCAGAAAAAGGATGACGAAAATCAGCGTCAGGGTTCTGATGAATCCAAAAACCAAAGACCTCGCTCTCGCAAGGGCTTTAGAGGCAAGGGAAAGAAACGCGCCCAAGAAGCAGACGTTCCTCCTGAATCTGATCAGGAGCAGAATGCTGTCGAGATCATATCTCCAGCTCTTTCTGTTGCGGCTAGAAATGTACAAGCCCGCATGCATCCATCAGCTACCCGATTCACGGGTCAGTCAAAATATGGAAAAGGAACATGGCAACGATCTATAAACACTAGATCCCTCGCTGATCGCCTTGGCGTCACACCAACAACGGAAACGTTGAAAATACTTGACACCGTCACAAAAGATGAATTATCTTTTGAACCACCTCCCAAACGCAAAAGATCTGACATAGATCTTGATTATTCAACTGTGGGAGATCCATATGACGTTTTGGAAGAAACGTTATTCGATAATGGTGAAAAAGATTACGACATCCCAAAGGATCCGTTTGACGATCAAATGGATCCTCTATTTGATGACGATGCTGTAAGCCTCGGTGACGAGTTAAGTCATTCATTTGTCAATAGAGAAACTACTAAACGCTCTTCACAGCGACATGGTAGTATAAATGTATATAGCGAAAATATACATTATTTTTCTCATTGCAATAATTGTGTGAAATGTAAAGAAAATGAGTCGTCATGGATCCTAGATTCAGGAGCATCATTACACTTTACTCACAATCAAAATGACTTTCTATATTATCGATCGCTAATTGATAAAAGGTTTGTACAAACCGCTGCTAAAGGTAAAACTTTACAGATACTAGGCGTAGGTGCCGTTATGATCAAAATTATCGTCAATGGAAAGACAGATATTAAATTGATCAGGCCAGTCTTTTATATACCTGATATGGATACGAGATTACTCTCCATGGGAACATTCCTAAATCAAGGATATTCCCTTTCAGGAAATAAAGATCACATCGATCTAATCAAAGAATCTTCCATTATAAGATTCTCACCACACGAACAAGGTCAAACCATATATTGGTTAGACTCTGAGATTCATAGCGAATCAATAAATGTTGTAACACGAAAACCAGATTTTCATATATGGCATAAACGATTGGGACATCCTCAAGATGAAGTTATCCGTAAAGGAAAAATTCATTTAGAAGGATTCCCTAATATTCCTGTTCCTAAACGGAAACAAACTTGTTCAGGATGCGCTAAAGGAAAAATGCGCAGTAAATCATTTCCAGAGTCACAAAGTAGAGCTTCGTCTCCTTTTGACTTAATACATTCAGATCTTAAAGAAATCTCGATGATATCATATCACAAATACAAATATTTTGTGACATTTATCGATGATTTTTCTGGACATTTATGGATTGGTTTATTAAAGAAGAAATCCGATACGGAATCTTCACTGAAACAATTTGTTGCCTTAATAAGGAATAAATATCAAAAATTGCCTAAGAAATGGCGATTTGATGGAGGAAGCGAATTCACTAAAAGTGAAAAATACCTCAAAGATCTTGGAATTGAAATCCAAAAATCGTTACCATATACATCACAACAAAATGGCAGAGCTGAAAGGATGAATCGAACTATTTGGGAAAAGTCACAATCCCTTAGATTCGACGCCTGCTTACCACAATCATGGTGGGAATTTGCGCTTGAACACGCAGTATACCTATACAATAGGACTCCCATAGCTCGCAATAAATGGCAGACACCATATTTTCTTATTGAAAAGAAGAAACCGAATGTATCGGATTTGCGAGTGTTTGGATGCCAAGCTTATGTATATATTCCTGCTGAACGCAGACAAAATAAGCTTGAAGCCAGATCTAAGATGATGATCTTTCTGGGATATAAAAATGGAATGAAAGGGTATAAATTTATGAACCCTGAAAACAACACCATTTTTATGGGAACGACAGCAGTATTTGACGAAACAAAATTTCCAAAATGTCGAAACTCTAATCAAAATCCCACATTCCTCAATCCAGAGGAAGAGTTTGAGGATCTCATGCCAGAAATACCTCATGGAACGTCTAAAGAACATAATACATCAGATGAAGAAGAAGATTCATCGAAATCAGAGAGTGATAATAGCTCATCTGACGAATCTAGTATATCTCCCAAAGGAAAGGGATCTGATAGTTCAAAAGACGATTCTAAAAGTGATGATTCAGATAATTCTGAAAGCGATGATTCAGATGATCAAAATGAAGTTGAGGAAGATTTATTTGCTCCTTCAAGACCATCATCTCCTAGACCAACTAGAACCAGACGATCAGTAAATCGACCAGATAACGTCTATGGAGATTTAGATCCAGTCGAAATCGAAAAAATTGATAGAAGAACGAGATTAGATCGTTTCACGATTAATAAATTATTATCGTGTGCAATTCCTATCAATGAAACAGCTAATACAGCTGTACCTGAACATCATCACGAAATATTTCGCTTACCAGTCAGCGAACAACAAGATTGGATTAACGCTGAACAAAAAGAATGGGATATGCTCATTAAAAGAGGCGTTATAATAAATCTACAACATCTCCCTGAAGGTCGAAAGGCTATAGGTTGTAGATGGGTTTATGTCCAAAAAGACGATGGACGTAAAAAAGCTCGTCTAGTTGCCCAGGGTTTTTCCCAAATAGATGGCATTGACTATGATGAAATATTCTCACCAGTAGTAAGATATGAGACATGCCGTCTCATACTTGCACTTGCAGCACTAGAAAATTTATATATATCATTTCTAGATGTGACTGCTGCTTTCCTATATGGAAAACTGGACGAAGAAATATATATGAAACAACCACCAGGTTTTATCAATAAAGACAAGAAAAGCATGGTATATCGATTACACCGTGCACTTTATGGATTAAAACAAGCTTCATTAGCTTGGTGGAAATCATTAGACGAGTCAATGGAAAAAATGGGCTTCATACGAATACATTCAGATGCTGGTGTATTTATTTTTAAACAAGGAACCAACATAGTCATAGCGATTATTTATGTCGATGACTCAATGTTTTTGGGATCCAACAAAATCATAACATTGCGTAAAAAGCAGGAGTTTATGAATAGATGGGAATCTAAAGATTTAGGAGATCTCATCGATGGTCAATCGAAAAATTTCTTATCATTTCAAATAAAGAAAAATGGAAATATTATTACCATCGATCAAAAACCCTATTTGCATAAAATAATCCAGAGACTAGGAATGAGTGACGCTACTCATACAAATACTCCTCTTCCTACTGGATATGAACCAATTAAAAATGATCAAATATTAGATCATACGATTAGATCTCAATATCAATCGGTTATTGGTTCATTATTATATCTAATGATTGGAACAAGACCAGACATTTGTTTTGCTGTAATAAAAATGTCGCAATTTTCAGCAAATCCGTCATCAGATCATCTAAAAAATGCAATAGGAATGGCTAGATATTTAGCCAAATCAATAGATCTCTGCATAAAATACGATGGATCATTAAGATCTGGCTTAATGAGTTATACAGACTCAGATTGGGCTTCAGATAAAAATGATCGTCATTCCACATCTGGATTCTTTACTCTTTTATCAGGAGGAGTAGTATCTTGGACGTCTAGGAAACAAAAAACGGTAGCACTATCGTCAACAGAGGCAGAATATATGGCCTTATCTGACTGTGCTAGAGAGAACAAATGGATTAGATCTATTCTTACAGAAATCCATTTTCCCATAACTATCGCACCAATATACGGTGACAATATGGGATCTCTATTTATTGCAAATAATCCCGTTACTGAAAAACGTTCCAAACATATTGATATCAAATATCATCATATACGAAAACTCATAGATAACAAAGAAATTGAATTACGATTCATCAAAGGATCTGAAAATCCTGCTGATATTCTGACTAAAAATCTTGGTCGAATATTATTTCAAAAATTTATACCGATGTTAGGTTTATCAGAGTCATTAAATTGATTACTGATGGCCCTGGAGTAGGGCCTTAAACTGCTTCATTTTACTGCATTACAGGGAACAGTCTATCACTGTTGAGATTACTCCAGTTAAACCCAAAGACTGTTGAACAGCTGTATCATTATGGGAAAAAATAAGAAACCACGCAGTAAAAAACAACAATCAATACTAACTATTGGAGGACATTCCAATGTTGGACATGAATGCGAGCGCTCATCTCGCTGCCAATTTGAGCAAACCCCACCTACACCTTCTAGAAAACCACAGCCATTAATCACAATGACTCCGGCTGTTGCCATGTGGATGGACCAAGCTCTCCAAGGACGAGATCCTTGGACATTTCCTCCTAAAGCCTTTTGGGCTTGGCAATTAAAAGAAAGGTGGAGACGTGAAGGTGTCTCTGGACACATTTCTTTCAAAAGATTTTTGAAAGAATATACATCTCTTCTTGCAGACTTGTGAGAAGATCGTTACTAATCAGTACATGACTGTACAGATTATGGGGGGGTGTTGAACGACCTTCACCCCAAATACCCCTAAGCATAGCCTTCAACACGGCTATCACCGGTTTGACCCTTAGAGGGTATTTTCATTTATATTTTCTTTTATTTACGTATATTTAATTACAGTTCTATACACAAATATGTACATACACTAAAAGTGTATATAAGACCTGTAGATAGAGAATATACGTTCAGTTGCTCTTTCCTGCTTAACAGCATGTGAGTATCTCCTCTCTATGAGAGTAAGACCTGGAGAGGTCTCTGGTCACTGTCTCTGACAGTGATACAATACTCAAAACACCTGGAGAGGTGTCTGGTCACTGTCTATGACAGTGATACAATACTCTTGTCATCACGGACGTATGACTCTATGTCTAACGGACATATGAGCTCATCGTTCATGACAGTGACGACCACTGAGACAAACTATGTCTGACGGACATATGATTGCTGCTCAACACTTTCTCACCGAGAATCTGGAGAGTGGGCGGATAAGACCCCAGCAAATCTCCAATGGCATCACTGTTCTTTTTTGTTAAAAAGAAAGATGGCTCTTTAAGACCAGTACAAGATTATCGCAAACTTAATGAGATGACCATTAAAAATTGTTATCCACTACCATTGATATTGGAATTAATCGATAAATTGAGTAATGCTACAATCTTTTCAAAAATGGATATCCACTGGGGATATAACAATATCCGAATTAAAGATGGTGATGAATGGAAAGCAGCCTTTCGTACGAACAGGGGGATTATTTGAACCACTAGTAATGTTCTTTGGTCTTACAAATTCGCCAGCCACTTTCCAAACCATGATGAATGACTTGTTCCGGGAGGAACTCGCTGAGGGATGGGTGGTGATTTACATGGATGACATTTTGGTGTTCTCTCAATCAAAGGAGCAACATAAAAAACATGTAAATCGAATTTTGGCAAAGCTGGAAGAGAACCAATTATCATTGAAACCTGAAAAATGTTACTTTGATAAGACAGAAATTGAATTTTTGGGTATGATAATCACCAAGGATTCAGTACAGATGGACCCAGCAAAAGTAAAGGTGGTAAAAGAATGGCCGGAACCCAAGAATAAATGAGAAGTTCAACAATTCTTAGGATTTGTTAATTTTTATCAATGATTTGTGAAAGGATTTGCAAAAGATGCAAAACCTTTAACAGAATTAACTGGAAAGAAGGATTGGGAGTGGGGCCCTCGACAAGTAGAAGCAATGAGGAAGTTGAAAGAAAGAATAGCAGAAGAAGCGGTATTAGCAATACCGGACGAGGGGGGACAGTTTCGAATTGAAACTGATGCATCGGATTTTGCGTTAGGATCAACTTTATCTCAACAGCAAAATGGCATATGGAGACCAGTCGCGTTTATTTCAAGAGCTTTAAATGAAGCAGAAAGAAATTACGAAATATATGATAAGGAGATGCTCGCTATCATGCACTCTTTATATGAATGGTCACAATATCTAAAAGGAGCAAAAGAGATAATCGAGATCTTAACCGATCATCAAAATCTGACATATTTCCGTAAACCCCAAAACTTGAATCGTAGACAAGCGCGATGGGTTATGGATCTACAGGAATATAATTTTGTGATTAAACATAGGTCAGGAAAATCCAATTCCAAAGCAGATCTATTGTCTAGAAGAGGATATGAGCAGGGAGAGAGGGATAACGAAGATGTAATATTATTAAAAGAAGAATTGTTTATAAGATGGGATAGGAGCGAGATTGAAATAGAAAAATTGGAAAAAGATATCAAAAAAGTAAATAAAAGACAATGGGATGAACAAGTAGAAAAAGGATTAAAAGAGAAAAAAGAAGGGTTTGAATATGACAAAGAACAAAACTTGATAACATGGAAAGGAAGGGTTTACATACCAGCAGTGATAAGATTAAGGGAAGAAATTATACAGATACACCACAATCGAGGACACCCAGGAATAGCCAAGATGCTAGAATTGATAACTTGAGGATATTGGTGGCCAAATATGGGGGAGGATATTAAAAAATACATTCAAGGATGTAGAACCTGTCAAACTGTCAAACCCGACAGACAAAAGCGGGCGGCACTGTTAAATCCCCATGCGATACCAGACGCCCCATGGAAACATATATCAGTTGATCTAATCGGACCCTTACCCGAATCCAAAGGATACAATGCGATCTTAACAGTAGTAGATCGATTCTCCAAGATGGCGTATTTCTTAGCCACAAACACTACTATAACCTCATTAGGAGTCGCTACATTGTACAGGGATCACATTTTTAAAAATCATGGAGTACCGGAAAAAATTATCAGCGATCGAGGACCACAATTCGTGTCTAGATTCATGAAAGAACTTTCAGGAATATTAGGGATCAAAGGGAACCCATCCACAGCTTTTCATCTGCAAACCGATGGACAAACGGAAAGAGTAAATCAGACAGCAGAACAATTACTATCTACGTTTGTTAACAAAAATCAGGATGACTGGAGTGATTGGTTGGCAGTAGCTCAATTCTGTTACAACGATTGGGAACACTCGGCAACAGGATATTCCCCATTCTATATGAATTATGGTCGTCATCCTAACAAAGGAACAGAAATTAACACGGGTAATACTACGGTGGAAGCGGTTACGCAGTTTGCAGGAAGACAAGCTGAAGTATGGAATCAGGCCAGAAATGCGCTCAAAAAAGCCCAAACAGTGATGGCATTACAGTATGACAAGAGAAAAAGAACATCTATAAGTTACAAAAAAGATGATCTAGTTTACATAAATGCCAAACATTTGCCGACAGTGCATCCAACCAAAAAGTTGGGAGAGAGGTTTTTAGGACCTTATAAAATCCTTGAAAAAGTGGGACCGGCGGCTTACCGAATCCTTATCCCTGCATCCTGGAAGGTGTATAACATTTTTAATGAGTCACTTTTGAAACCATATCATGCACCTTCGTTTCCAATACAAGCCAGCAAAAATGCAGGCCAAAAGCAGAAGCAGAAGGAAGAGAGCGACACTGGCGATTATGAGGTGGAAAAAATACTAGATAGCCGGATAAATCGACAGGGACGTGGTCAGCTTGAGTATTTGGTGAAGTGGAAACATTACCCGCTCGAAGAAGCTTTGTGGGTACCGGCTCGGAATTGCAACCATGCCAAGAGGAGTGTTGATGATTTCCATCGACTCCACCCGGGGGCGCCCAGGAGACTCCATGGGCGAGGATTAGCGTTCAAACCGTATTTAAACTATACACAGCCACCGGTATCTAAGAAATTATACGGGTGGGAAGATGGAAAATTTGAATGAGATTATCTGGAACGGTTGGAACGAAATTGGCAGAAGTGGAAAGGAAATCGTCGCGAAGCTGAACGAACAAAATCCTGATCGTGTGGAACCTGATTCTTGAAGAGGGGGTTATGTTACAATTTCTTATTTTCTTTATTTTCTTTGATTAGATAATGGACACAGCCACGGGAGGGTTAGGTCAGCAAGGCAAGGATGACTGAGTCATCGGAAGCCAGGGGGAGGGAGTCACATGACTGACTCATGTAGGACATGAGGCGAAAGGTATATAAGGAGGGGTTAGTAGGTAGTGTACCTTAGCCTTACGATTGTTTGTGTCGTACCACACAGCAACTAAGTGCCTTCTCATCTTCTTTCTCAAACCTTGAGGTTGTGTGGAACAACGTTCTAACAATTTTGGCCTGCAACAACTGAACCACACCCCAACCATGCCATCACACCTGGTTTTTTTCAACCACATGCAACCCAACACTTCCACTTTGATGCCTGGCCTGCACCCTACCTCTCCCAACCACAAACAACTGAACCATACCTTTACACACCCTGATGGCACCATTTTGGCCTGCAACAACTGAACTGCACCCCAACCATGCCATCATGCCTGGTTTTTTTCAACTGCATGCAACCTGACACTCCCACTTCAACACCTGGCCTGCACCCTGCCTCTCCCAACCATGGACAACTGAACCATACCCCCTACACACCCCAATGGCACCATTTTGGCCTGCAATGACTGACCCACACCCCAACCATGCCATCACACCTTATCAGGACTACCCCTTGATGTGACATCTTAGGGCCCAACAAGTAGACTAGAGCAGAGAGAAGATGAGGGTAGGAAGGAAACCCAAGAGAACTCAACTGAGGACTCTGGGTGCTAGTTGCTCAGTTTATATACTACCAAGGTGGTCTGTGCATTACTCTAATAATAGTACCTATGCTGAGTAAGTATGAGTAAAAGGAAGTACATAAGCAGCCTCCATTGCTGTGCATTGGTAAGCCTGAGTCATTATTTAATAAGTCATCAGTCTGATAGCCCATAATCTAATCTAATTGTTTGTCTAATCTAATCTAATCTTAGTGCTGACTAGATAAGATAGATGCCAACCTGACTAAGATGTTTGGCTACAGCATATGTAAAATACAGTAAAAAGAATAAAAATGACTTGAAACAGAGCTTTGAATTTGAGTCATGACAGTACCCCCTTTTTAAGGTTCAGCTTCTTAGACAAACTAAAAATCATCAAAAGAGAGATGTCCTCCTCTTTTTTCTCTTTTCATCTCATATAAACTTGCCAAGCCCAAAATGCTTTGGGCAGGAATTTCCATGGGTCTCTTCCCATTTTGTATTGCTCAATCCAAACTTCAACTGAGCATTCCATTGTGATGTGGGGATGGGGAGTGGGTCTTGGTGGTGGTTTAGGTGGTTTGGGAAATATGCAGCAGGATGATTGTTCACAACAGTGGCCTACATTTGAATGACCTCCTATTGTAAGGATTGTTTGTTTAGATTTTTATTGTTGTGTTTGTTTTTGCCCATGTTGAATAATGATCTGTATGTGGCAAATACAAATGTGTGCTGTCTGTAAAATAGGTCCCAATATAAGGCCTTTTTGCAACAAAATGAAGCAGTTTAAGGCCCTACTCCAGGGCCAATCCTTTTAATTTTTCAAACATCCATTGCAATTGCATGGACCATCATGATCTGATGATTCATTTAGTTGTTTTAGCAATGATTGTCCCTTCCATTTTTGCCAATTTTTTTCCCATGATGCAGTTTCTGTTACTGTGTTAACATCAATTCTGGAAATTCCATGAAGTTCTTGTATTTTTTGAAGCTTAACTTGTCAAAGATGGTTTTGTCAATAATTTGTATTGCTCCAGGGTACTTATTGTAAAAATGCTTTATCTTTCTTTTTGCATTTCCTAAATTGTCTTTTGGCTCCCACAAATTGTGTTCTGCTGTATATCCTTTCCATTTAACAAGATATTCCATCTTGTTTCTTTTTACTTGTACATTGAGGATTTCTTCTACCTTGTATTCTTTTTCACCATCAATTTCCACTGGTGGTGGCAGTGCAATTTGTTGTCCTTTATGTGGTTTGACATAGGGACAAATTCATGAAACATTCACAACAGGATGAATTTGTTGTGAGAAAGGTAGGTTCAGTTCTACTGCATTTGACAAAATAATCTTTTTAATTGGATAGGGTCCTATCCATTGTTCTGCCAACTTCCTTGTTGGTCTTCCAGACAAAGATAGATCTTTGGTTGACAACCAAACTTGATCTCCTACTTTGTACTCTTGTACTTCAGAATGTCATCTGTCTGCGTATAATTTCATATTATCCTGTGATTTTTTTAAAGCAGACTGTGCTTCTTCATGAATTTCTTTCATTTTTTGCACAAAGTCTGTTGCTGCAGGATGACTTCCCTCCTTTCTGGGTTCTATTCCCATTCTTGGGTGTTTTTTGTAATTTATGAAAAATGGTGTATGTTTTGTTGATGCCTGAATTTTGTTATTGTAACTAAATTTGGCAATAGCTAACCATCCTGACCAATCTTCTTGTCAGTGGTCAACAAAAATCCTGATTCATTTGTTCTGTTTGTCCATCTGTTTGTGGATGGAAAGCTGTAGACAAGCCTGTAGAAATGCCTAACATTTGATTTAATTCCTTCATCACTTGAGCAGCAAATTGAGGATTGTGATCCAAGATAATTGGCTTGGGGAGACCATGAAGTTTCCATATATGATCCCTGAACAGTGTAGCCAACCCTTGGGCTGATGGACATTCTATCACAGACTACTAGAACTGCATTGTGACCATGCAATTCTGGTAACTTTGTAATAAAGTCTGTGGTAATGTGGGTCCATGGTTTTGATGGTGCCAAATTAGGCATTAACTTTCCTGCATGGAGATAATCAGACTCCATCATGATACACCCATTGCTGGACATGGAGGACAATGGAAGATGGTTGAACTTGTCACAAGAAATTATTGGTGGCCAGGGGTCTCTAAATTTGTTAAAAAGTATGTCACCAGATGTGACAAGTGCCAAAGAAGCAAAATTTTCCCAGAACCACTAGACACCACAAACACAGAACATGACAAACTGACTCTTATTAATGTGAACCATGGTATGTAATTGAGTCTCATTAACTTTAACTATGGATAACTGTTGGGATTATGTGAGCATCGGATATATCCGAGCCGCAGCACATCGGAAAATATATCCGAGCCGCAGCACATATCGGAACCGCTTCGCATATCGGATGCGGAGCGCTCCGTGCATCGGATATGATGCAGCGGAAATGCGCATGAGTACGGAAGTATAATACCGTATATAAGTAAAATAGGGCGCGAATAAAATAAGCCTGCTGCCTGCGCATACACTCATACGACAAATAGTTTCCACACTAAAACTACCGCTCTCCTACGCTTCGCACCCGCTCATCTGCGGACCGGATATCGCGCGCAGCTCACGCATCCCGCTCGCGGACATTGCTGCGAACCATCATCATTCTCACAGGTTATGGGCCCCGGAGCCTCGCTTTAAACAACCTCGGGCAAAACACTTCTATTGACGACTCTGAAACATTATTACGTCATGTCTCACTTACCCCCTATTGCTAATCCGGAAGCCGGATCGACATCCGCTGTGAATCCGACTCCCGCACCGCAAACTACTGTTCCGGAAGTCGTTCCAGAAGATGAAAGCTATACTTACAAACATGCGACGTCCTATCTCTCGGCCGTCCAGAAAATGGAAAAGCTAAATTCGAAGAATTGGCTAGCATGGAAGGAGAGGATGTTATACATCCTGAATGCATGCCACGGTTTTAGCTACGTTACCGGCACCATTGAGCGACCCGATCCGAACACCAATCCCGTCGGAGCACAAAGATGGATGGACATGGACAACGCAATTTCAACATTGCTTGTTACTGCCGTCGGAGATGAACAGATGATCCATGTGCCGAAGCAAGACATTGGTGGATCAGTTGCTACTTCCGCAGATATTTGGCTTGCTTTGAAAGAAGCGAACCAAGTTCAAGGCGTCATTGCCATCTTTCTTACTCTCGGAGATTTCTGGGCGAAACGCGCTACGGAGGATGAAGATCTCATCTTGCATCTCAACCGGATGAAGGAGTACCGAGTTGAATTACAGATGATGGGTTGGGAGATTGCGGATGACATCTTCAAGTTACACATCCTTTGCTCATTGCCCCGCTCGTACGCGGAATGGGTCAATTCGACCATCGGAACAGTCACGGAACTTCGGAAGATTCCTGTTAGGACTAGTCCCACACAACCACAGGTCTCACTCGAGAAGATGGAGGAGAAAGAGATAGATTCGACACAATAGACCAGTAAGCTGGGTAAGAGCAAACTATCTAGAGTCTTAGGACTCCTACCTACGGATACGCCCCTCCTTATATACCTTTGGTCCTGGTCTGTGCGCACAGACTACACTGCCTCCAAGGCTGTGTACGCGCAGCAACGTTCCAGACCCCTCCATAGCCAGACTCGCCCGGACCCCTATGCCTAGACCTTCGTACAGCCACCCATGGCTTACCTAACCGGTCCTTCCATAACGGATCCCCCCAAGCCCCTATGCGTATTGGTATCGCGTCCAGCGTCCGTAGGCCTCCAGATAAAATATAGAAAAATATGAAAAAATAAGAGACATCGTCCAGTATCGTAACATGACCCCCTCCTTAAGGCTTCACGTCCCCGGGAAGCCACGTGTGTCGTAACAATTATTTCGAGTTCCTAACGAACTCATGCCGCGCGTCTTCTTCGGCATATATGTCGCGCCGGTCGCCTTTCCAGCGCTGCCAATTCCGTTTGAGCTTTTCTAGATATTCGCGCTCAAACTTGCCATCCTCCCACCCATATAGCCGCTTTGCTATAGGGATCGCCGTGTGGTTTTGCCATTTCCGGAAACTTGCGCTAATGTCGCGCACGTTGACCATCCGCCTGGGCGCACTAGGGTTCGCCTTGTGGAATTTCTGGACTTCCTTCTTAGCGTTTCCTAGATTTTCTGCCGGTTCCCAAGTTGATTCCTCGACCGGGTAATTTTTCCACTTGACGAGGTATTCCAATCGTCCACCGCCGCGCCCACTGACGCGGCTGTCCATTACTTCCTCTACTTCGTACTCATCATCCTGTGACTCCTCCACCATTTGCGCTTCTTTGCGTGATGCCGCTTTTTCCTTCTGACCAGGAAATACCGGTTCTTTGTATGGTTTCAGGTGGATCTCGTTAAATACGTTGTAGATTTTCCAGGACGCTGGAATCTTCAACTGGTACGCCGATTGTCCGATTTTCTTTATGACCTCCAGGGGTCCCACAAATTTACCGTCTAACTTTTTGGTGACGCGTAGAGTCGGGAGATTGGCGGTGCTTAAGTAGACCTTGTCACCTGTCTGGTACTGACGCGCCGGAGCTTTAGACTCGTCGTACTTGCGCTTCATCGTTTCCGCGGCTTTTTCAAGCGCAGCCATCGCGTTTGCGTGAATCCCTTCGACTTGTTTTGCTAAGTCCTCCACTGCAACCACTTTAGGAACGTAGGTCGGATTCAACCCCCTTGTACGGATGTCGCCCGTAATTCATAAAAAAGGGGGAGTATCCTGTTGCCGAATGTGCTCGATCGTTGTGGCAAAATTGCGCCACTGCCAGCCAATCGCTCCAGTTATTCTGCCGGTGATTTACGAACATTGTGAGGAACTCCTTGACCGTCTGATTGACGCGTTCCGTCTGTCCGTCCGTCTGCGGGTGATACGCTGTGGAGCGGTTTGCCTTAATTCCCAGCATTCCATATAAGTCGTCCATGAATTTGGACACAAACTGCGGTCCGCGGTCACTGATGACCTTTTTTGGCAATCCATGTTCCCTGAATACGTTGTCCCGAAACAGCGTGGCAATTCCTTGTGATGTAATGGTGGATGTGGTCGGCAGGAAATATGACTTTTTCGTGAATCGATCCACCACAACCAAAATCATATCATTTCCTTTTGATTCCGGGAGTGGTCCAATTAGATCCATGGATACAATTTCCCAAGGTGCCTCCGGTACTTCATTCGGATGCAACGGTGCCGCTCTAGCTTGTCTATCGGGGTTTGACTTTCTGGCAGGTTTCACATCCAGCAATGTAGTTCTGGATGTCTTTTCGCATCTGAGGCCACCAAAAATCCCTTGTTACCAATTCGACCGTTTTGTCTATTCCTGGATGTCCCCAGGAGTGATAAATCGCCAGTAACGACTCTCGCGTATGTATATTTGCAGGCACATAAATTCGCCCTTTCCATTCCACTAACCCATTGGCAATCTTAAAGTCCTCATTATTGTTGTCCAGCCCTTTCCGCACTTGAGTCTCCCATTGCCGGTTAGGAATCCTCTGGATGTCTTTAATGATGTCCTCAATTGCCCTGTCGTCGTCATAGACCCTTACAAAAAGATCGTCTTTGAGCAGAACCACTCCTTCATTGTCTGGACCTCCTGGGTGATGGTCGGCTCGTCGTGACAGAATGTCCGCCTTGGAATTGGACTTTCCTGAGCGATGCTTAATGACGAAATTGTACTCCTGTAAGTCCGTGACCCATCGCGCTTGTCGCCGGTTAAGATTTTGTGGTTTTCGGAAGTACGTCAGGTTTTGATGATCCGTTAATACCTCGACAATTTCCTTGGCACTTTTAAGGTAATGCGACCATTCATAAAATGCGTGCATTACGGCTAGCATCTCTTTATCGTAGATCTCGTAATTCCGCTCAGCATCATTTAAGGCTTTTGAAATAAATGCGACCGGTCTCCAGGAGTCATCTTTTCCTTGCTGAGACAAAATTCCGCCAATTGCAAAATCCGATGCATCCACTTCAATTCGAAATTGACCTTCATCGTCCGGAATCTTGAGTACCACCTCCCTCACCACAAGGTCTTTCAGTCCCTGAAAGGCGGTGTCCTGTAATTCGGTCCAAAGCCAGTCATCTTTTCCTGTCAACTTCGTCAACGGCTTGGCTGTTGCCGCAAATCCCTCCACAAAACGCCGGTAAAAGTTCACAAAGCCCAGGAACTGCTGTAACTCTCTTTTACATGTTGGTGTCGGCCACTCTGCAATAGCCTTAACCTTGCCCGTCTCCATTCGAATAGAATCTTCGCTGATAACAAGGCCCAAAAAATCGATTTCTGGGCGGTCGAACCAATAAAGACAACTTATGGTTTTCCAGCTTTGCCAGTATCCGATTAACATGTTTTGTATGTTCTTCCTGTGTTGACAAAAACACCAAGATGTCGTCCATGTAAATAACCACCCAGCCCTCGGCAACCTCTTGACGGAAAATGTCGTTCATCATGGTTTGGAAGGTTGCCGGGGAGTTGGTTAAACCAAAGAACATAACCAATGGTTCAAAAAGACCCCTATTAGTCCTGAACGCTGCCTTCCACTCGTCGCCTTGTTTGATTCGGACATTATTGTACCCCAACGGATATCCATCTTAGAGAATATCTTGGCCTTAGACAATTTGTCTACTAGTTCCCCAATAAGTGGCAGCGGGTATCGGTTTTTTATTGTCATCTCATTTAATCGTCGGTAATCCTGTACGGTCGTAATTTTCCGTCTTTTTTCTTCACAAAGAAGAATGGTGATGCCATGGGCGATTTACTTGGTTGGATTCGTCCGGATTCCAAGTTTTCCTTCAGGAATTCGTCCAATTGTGCCTGTTCATCCCGGTTAAGTGGATAAATCTTACAATCCACTGGTTTAGATCCCGGTATTAATTCGATGGCATGGTCCATGGGCGTCGTGGTGGTAGTTCGTCAAAGGTCTCCTTTTCAAAGACCTTTCGGTGTCCTAAGTAGTGTTTAGGCACTACTTCCTCTAGAGTGCGCTTTTGAGCGGCTTCGGATTCCTTGGCCGCTATATTGGTTGCTACTGATCGTAATCGTAGTTCCGGTTCCCCAATATCAATAGCCAATAATCGTTCACCCTCTTCCAGTTGTCCAGCGGGTCCGACTCGTCTTCTGGTTCTTCTACTTGTGATGCCGTCCAGCAAGTTCCTGGGCATCGCGTGAACCGTACTTCTTTTCGCTTCCAGTCAATGGCTGGGTTATGATGTTTTAACCAGTCATGACCTAGGAATAGATCAGTCTTCCCTAAACGCGCCACGCTGCATTCAATTATTTCCTCATGATCCCCAATTCGCAGTTTAAATTGTGTCATGTATTCAATGCTTCCCATCGAGTTCCGGGATCCATCCGCATTGTAGACTGGTAGCGGTTTTATCAACCGCCGCTTATTTAATTTGTGTCGTTCCACAAATTCCTCATTGACACAAGAGCCTGTACATCCAGAATCAACTAATGCCAACACGTTGATTGTTTCACCCGTGTCCATTGTTGTAAGTACACAGTGTAGGTCAATCTCCTGTTTGCCAGTGGCGTGAACCAACTGCTGTCGTAGTTGTGCTAGGTTCCATAGCGCCTCTTGTTCTGATAGTTTATTGAGGTCATTTACCAGTTTGGCATTGACCTCGTTGACTCGTTTAGTCGGTACCCATTCTTTTAAGCAACGAACTGCAGTTTCGCTATTCTCCTGCCAGATTCGTCTTAACACCCACTCAGGGGTCCATGGGGTCAACCGATTCGTTTTTACGCTCACACTCAAGTTTCGTATCCGGTGAATGAGAGGAGAACATTCATATAATAATTCTGGTAATTGTACACAAGAATCATTGTCCGATACAGAAACTCTATTAGCCAGCAGCGCGGAGCGCGTGCCTACTGGCTGTCGCCAAAACCCTTCTCTTTGCCCATTCCTTCCACTGCTCCTCAGTGAGCTCCTCAATCTTTATTTCTCTAACACGGCCTTTTCCTTTTTCGGCCATGTATGTTTCTTCGGTTCTTTGCATTCCCTTGCAAAGTGTCCCTTCTTTCCGCAGTTGTAACATGCACCCGGTGCACGTTTGACCTTGTCTACATCCATAGCATTGGAATCATGGGTAGATGTCGACGCCTGAGCTGGTTTATAGGTGCGTGGGGTTGTCTGAGGTTTTTGATAATCCTCCTTGAATGGCGTCTTTTTCTGTCTATCGCCATATGCATCTCGAGCGCGTTGATAAGCCCTTGCTAATTCCGTGACCCTTTCCATTATCCTTTCCAGGGTATCACCTGCGTCTAAATCTCCGACTCGGATCAATTCAAATCCTAGGTTTGGATTTAACCCTTTCTGGAAATGATCTTTTGCGGCGCTAGCGTTCCATCCTGTCAACGGTAATAAGGCCTTGAATTCAATAATGTAATCTTCAACGGCCCGACTTCCTTGTTGCAGCTTCTGAATTTGCTCCACGGCGTGTTCACGGGTTTCCTTCGACATGAAGAAATCGTGCATTTGCCGTTTCAGATCCGCCCATCCCAAAAATGGAGGTTTCAGGGTCTGAGGATTGCGTTGGTAATGCGCGGCAACTCCTATTGTAGCCGGTACGAAGTGCCCTTCCCTTCGTTGTTGATAAGATAGGTTAGCCGGCCATCCTTCCTCTGCCACCTTTTGATTAAAGTCGGTGTCGCTGTCGATTTGTTCCTTGAGTTTAACCGCAGCCCATGTCCCTGCTCTGTCGCCCTTGCCTTTTCGGATTCGTCCAAGTGTAATATAGATGCGCCTGCCATAATCGCTTTCGTGTGCCAGCTCGAAGTACACATCCATGGCTCTGCACCATGCATCTACTTGCGCAGCGTCACCTTCAAAGTGATCTGGTAATTCTAGCTTCACCTGTGATCTGCTTGGGGGAGGTGGTCGGGTATTCTGATATTCCGTTACTGCTTGCTGTACCAGATTTCCCATGTGCGCCGCCATTTGGTTGGTACCTTCGTTCCATTCTTGGATGGCTTCATCCCTTTCGGCCACCTGTTGCGGAGTTGATCCCCCTGCTACAGTTAATGGCTCCGGTCTTGGGTTTGCATTTGGCCCAAAATAGTAGTTGTACTGATAGATTGCTGACTGCAAATACGCAGTCATTGTGTTTGTCCAGCCAAATCCTATTTCCACATGTCCGAGATCCCCATTGACAATTGCCTGGATCATTGGCCATGCACTTGTCCCATTGACACTGGTTCGCACGTGAAAGCCAACCCATTTATTTTGCCGGACTACCTTGAACTTTACAGACTGGTTCGAGCGATACTGCGGGTCGACTTGGTTTATCCAATGTGTAGTAGGAAATGCAGGCCATTCAAACCGATTCCATAGTTCCTCCTTAAACAGGACTAGATAACAGTAGCCAGGAATAGCAGGTGTCATACGATCAAAGATCTTGACCACACTTTGTACCTGCTGTTGGAAGCGTCTGTTTGGGTGATTACCAGGAAGATCTAACCTAATCCGGCGAATCTCTCGACCCAGGAATCGTGTTAAGTTATCGTTCCTTGATGCTCCCACTGTGTATTGACCAAAACCGTTGCCTTGCAATCGGTACATTTCTTCCCAACCATGCATCCCATGTTCCCGAGTGGATACGTGAATTCGCTCGAGCTCTGGCATGACTGTGGACTCAATAATGGCAGTACTTTCCCGGTATGCTGGTTGCCACGACAAGATTTTGTCGATAGTGGGAAATGCAGGCCAATTGAATGCATCCCAGTACCTGTGCTTAATGAGGATCAAGTAACAATAACCGGGGATGCGATTATGTAGCATGGCAGTGCGAGGTCGTTTTAGATATCGGTCCGATCCCGCGTCCCATTCAATTGCTCCCATATGTTTACGGTCATGACCGGATCGAACTAAGGATGTAACCATGTCCCATCCCTTAGGTCCTTTTGGTACTCGCTCAATATGGTAACAGTCGTTATATCCATATGTACGTCGGATGTTCACACGACCATGAGTGTTACGCAGGTTGTAATCCCACGAGTTGATCTCCTGGATCTGAGGAAACGCCGGCCATTCGTACATGTCCAGAATTGATTTTTAATTAAAATCAAGTAACAGTAGCCGGGTACATCCGGTGTAATGCGTGTTTAATGTGAGCAGGACGGGGTATGGATATGGGATTGCTATCTCCTTTTCGACTTCCGCTTCCAGTTATTGATGGTCCTCGTCTTTTCCTCATTGAACCCCTGTTTGGGTTCAGGATCTGCGGACTCCCAATCCGCTGCGCAAGGGATGGTACCATTGTACCAATTGGCGTCTGCCCCTGCGGTTCTGGTTAGCGACTTGCTAGGTCCAGATTTGACAGTTACCGCTTGAGCATATGACATGGGCGCTGACGTTGAGCGCGTCATTGATGGTTGTCCTGCGACCCAGGACGAAATAGTGGAGGCTCGTGCCTTCCCTTTTTTGGATTCCTTTTGTCCGCCAAATCGGGCGAACTTGTTGTACTTGCTGCGGCCCTCCATCAGTTTCATGTCCTTCCACGTGTAGGACTCGTCTTCATGTGGTCGCAACGCTGCTCGTTCAATGACATGAAACATGTCATTTTCGTGGTGGTCCTGGAGACCGAATTTGATGGTCTCATCGCGCATCTCCGGTTCCCAGGACAGGATCTGAGTAACGGTTGGCCAAGCCGGCCAATCGAACTTGTCGTAGAATTCCTTTTTGAACAGGTACATATAACAGTACCCGCTCCTTCGCCATGGTTTCTCCTCGTGAATATCCGTGACGGGCGCGCTTGGCAATTTGGGATGGACCAAGGTGTTGATCCAATCCTCCGTGTATGTAAGATCTTCCCCAACAAGTTTGAGGAAGTCGGCAAGTCCCAGCAAGGGTGATGTGCCAGGATCGTTTTTCATGATGAGCGGCGACACCAAATATGGTGTGTTGTATCGTGTAGGCATTCCCTTCCGTTTGAGGCGTGCCTTCATGTATGGATCGGGTCGTTTCCCGTCCAGCCGTTCCTGGTTAGTGATCTCCGCAGTCGCTCTGTTGTAGCTACGGGTTTTGATGTTCCCGTTCTCGGCGTGCATGAGCCGATTTCGCTCCTTGGCTGACAAGACCAAGCCATTGTGTCGGAGGGTGATGATGTTCCAGCCCATCAACAAGAGCTGGAGGTTCGACGGTGTGTCGAACAAGCGTTGGCGGATCTCCGATTCGGGATCCATGTTGTTAAGCAGCCCCTCCAGGGTCTGCCGGTCTTTCTCCATTTGTTCGAGCTCTTGCTCGACCTTCTTCTGGTATCGCCGTTCCTCTCGGCGCTGCTTGAGCAATTCTTCCCAAGCGTCCTCCTGAATGCGGAGGGACTCCTGTTCCAGCTGCCACAGCTGAAACGCGTGTTGTCGTTGTTGGAGACGACGCTCCGGTGTTGCGCCTTGCGCCATGTGTAGTACGCCCGAACGTGGGCGTCAAGATCGCAAGCCTTATCAGATCCGTCTTCATATCCACTCGGTTGTTCCATAACACCGCTCATGCAAGTTTCCGTTCAAATATGCGCCGGTGTGACCATTTTGTCGCATCTTCCAGCGCTTCACGGACGGAACCGGCTATGAGTGAGCGAAGTGTCTCTAGACGGAGCGACAGGAGCATAAGTGCTCATTATAATCCGTTCCGGGAATCTGTGAAATCCTTTGGCTACCAAACGTGCGTTTGTTATTTGGTGAGAACACCTTCTTTGTTATATTTTTTACGAAAACCCTTTGTTTCCGATGAGTTTTCTATCACGCGGCGGTACCAGCAGACAAGTTTTCCATGTCCCATATCAGAAGTGTTTTAGTTCCGCGTTTATAGCGCTTTCCCATTCTGACCAATCTGGTGCTTCCTTGCTTCCGCAAGTGTTATCATATATCGGACAGGATGTTGCTTTCATTGGCTATCAGTATTAATTCATCCTGCGTATATAGCGCTTCAAATATTTCTTCCTGTACAAGTGCCGCTAACTCTTCCGGTAATACCGGTTCGTTTAATCGGCTATAAGAATGTTTACGCGGGGGGACGTTTTGTCCGACGCGGAATAGATTCCATAATCTTTCTTCTTTTTAGAAATCGGTCTGCAATACATTTTTTCGGATCCGGTAGTTTTCCGGTTATGTTTTCCGATAGGTTTTTTCCGGTATGTTTTCCGGTATGTTTTCCGGGATGTTTTCCGTAGTTGTCCGTCGGATCCGCTATGTTTTCCGGTATGTTTTTCCGGTATGTTTTCCCGATCTCAATATGTCATCACTGTTATTCTCCCCCTCATATTGAGCAAAAGGAGAATTTCGTGATGGTTTAATTGTATTCGTTTTGCTGAGCCGAATAGCGAATAGCGGATATGTTATCTTCAAATCCGACAAAAGTTATGTGTAAGCGCTTTTGGCACTAATTTTGATTGTACTGCAGGTTGGCGCAATATCCATACTGGTGGCGCCATATTCCGCTAGATGGTTTATGCTAGGCTTCTTTCCAAACCGATCCCCATAAGGCGTAGCATTCGGAATAGCCTTTGTAATTGCTCGGTTGCGGAGATATGCACGTGACTAATAGCTGTCGTCCATAGATAGAATGGTAAATTCTTCGCGGATAACATGGTCCGCATTAGTTCGACGAGAGTCCCTATTAGCCGCGCTCCGCTACTCCATTCTGTTTGTGGAGAATAAGGTGCGGTCAATTTCTAGACAAATTCCATTGTCCCGACACCAATCAATTAATTCTGTATTTACAAATTCCTTTCCATTATCCGTACGCAATGCACATGGTTGGAAAGCATATTGATTTTTTAGGAATGTCATAGATTGTTTGATTGTTCGCGCAGGCCCTGGCTTTACTTTTCAGGTGCGCTATGGTGACATAACGACTGTAGTCATCAACACATAAGAGATAATATTTTGCGCCACCAATTGAGGTAGTTGATGACGGTCCCCAATAGGTCAGTATGTGTCCTCTGACCAGGTTTTGTAGTTGTGATGATATGTCCTTTGGTTGAAGCTTTTGATGGATAATTTTCCGGCATGACATGCATCGCAGGGAAATAATTTCCCGCGACGGGTTACCTCGGAAATTGTCAAGCATTCTGTGCTGATGTAAATATTGGGCGCGACGGAATATTTATATGTCTGTATCATTTATGCCAGTCATTCCATGTAGGCAATCGTTCTTCCAAAACATATGTATGTTCTGTAAGTTTGGCTTTAACAATTAACTGGTATAATCGGCTTGTTAATTTTCGACGTCAACAAGAGTGCGTCGGCTATTGTAAATCCGGATGTTGGAATTTCCCATCCGTGATGTAAATCTGCCATCTAGATCAAGGCGCGGAATTGATACGAGATACCCGTAGCAGTCGGAACATAAAAGACATCAGTTAAGATGATTTTCTGTGTTTCCGTTCATTATCCGGTGATTCAAGGATAATGTTTCCGCGTCCATGCGCGTATATTTTTACATCACCCACACCATTAATGATTTTATTTGGGGCGGAAGTTGTGATAGAATTTCTTTTTGGTGTGTTTATATGTGACGTTGTTGCTGAGTCCGCATACCAACATAGTAGGAATCAGGAATATTTTTCGTCGGCTAATATTTACAATTTTCTATCGCTTCCGTAACATTGGGTAATGCCGGATGTATCATCTACATCCATGTCATTCATAATCATATGCACTCTTTCTTTGCCTTTGAAGCGCTACCATTCTTTCCTGTTGGTCCAACAATCCTCTGTTGTGTGGACGAATTTATGACAATACCCACATGTGGGTTTGCCTTTGAAACGGCATTTATCCGTGTATGATTAGTGCGCGTGCAAATAGCGCAAGCGGAAGAAGTATTGTACTTCCGCTTCTTCCGTGAAAGCGCTCCGCGCTTTATTAGCGGTTTCGTCGGCTTCGTGAGTATACGGAGCCTTCCGTCGCGTAGCAGTCAGAAGGGGCATGATGAGCTGACCGACGGATATTGGAATTGTTACGATACTGGACGATGTCTCTTATTTTTTCATATTTTCTATATTTTATCTGGAGGCCTACGGACGCGGGACGCGAATACCAATACGCATAGGGCGGGGGGGGAGCCGGTTATGGAAGGACCGGTTAGGTAAGCCATGGGTGGCTGTACGAAGGTCTAGGCAAAGGGGTCCGGGCGAGTCTGGCTATGGAGGGGTCTGGAACGTTGCTGTGCGTACACAGCCTTGGAGGCAGTGTAGTCTGTGCGCACAGACCAGGACCAAAGGTATATAAGGAGGGCGTATCCGTAGGTAGGAGTCATAAGACTCTAGATAGTTTGCCTCTTACCCAGCTTACTGGTCTATTGTGTCGAATCTATCTCTTCTCCTCCATCTTCTCCGAGTGAGACCTGTGGTTGTGTGGGACTAGTCCTAACATAATCTAGAGTCTTTACACCACCACACCTCTTGCCGTCGTGGACAACCACCTCAGGCATCTCTTGCTCGCTGTCGTGCGCGGTCCTCGACGAGTTCCCTCAAACCTGCGCGACGGACCTCGGTACACGTTACAAACCACGTGACTACTGAGCCGCTCTCCGAGGATCACCATGCGCATCGACAACAGATAGACTCGTGATCGCTGTCAGTGACTACTACCGAAAGGTTTCTGTCTACAAAAGGCATTCGGACGAGAGTATCTCCGTGTGATTGAAAGTGCAGGCAGGCAACTGGTCAGCGGAATACCCGTTTGTCTCGGAAAAACTCAGGAACGAGTGAAGGCAGTCTAGTAGCGTGCCGTGTAGCAAGGAGAACAGTCTCGAGATACCAATTACGTATCGGATCTAACGATCTGAGCACGAGGACACTCGAGTGAAGCCCCAGGCACCACGCTATTAGGTCATTTGGTGGAACTAAATCGAAGAATTGAGTGCGGGTGCGTTATTGACCGCATCAAAGAATATTCGCATTAGGACGTGCGAGTATTGAAGAAGAGTCATCAGCCTTTTTACTTAAAAGGTCTAAGGCAACAACAGGGAAGCAACTATGGCTTCATTATTCAACTATATCATTCCCCGCGCCGCCCTCACTCTCGTGCAGGCGGGCAAACGATTCGGTATCGAATGGGCGCAGGAGTGCGCAGAAGAAATTACTCGGTCGGCCACAGTTATTGTCGACAACAGGCAGCGAGANATCATTTCCCCTTAACTGCGCACTGTACAGCTTGGACGCTATCTCCTTTCATAGCCACCTTCATATTTCCTTTCTCAGGTAGCTATCGTTTCATTCCCTTTATAGTTTCCTTTGTTCCCTGATCGTATATAAACCCCATGTACTGTAGAGTAACTCCAGTTCCAACTTAGACGAGTTTTGCTCTCAACAACGATCGACTTCAGCGCTCTCTTCTCTCATCGTTCTCCAAGACCTTTGTCATCGTTTGACTTAGCGTCTAGACCCTTGTCCAGTGGCTGGGAGCGGACCGAGACTCTGCTTGTCACTGTTGACTTAGAACGAACCACGACGAGGGCATCGTCCGTAACACCATGGTTCTGATGATCCTGCGCAAGAATATCCTAAGACATATTCAGCTGAGATGAGAAGAAATTAGCTGATGACGCACTGATTGTTCCCATGCCCACTCGCCAGACATGAAATCTTTATAGCGTCGGGAATGGGTTTTTGTGTCAAAAACTTTTTGAGCCACAAAGTCTATGTCGCGTGCAAAATCACGATTGGCCAGTTGCAATTTAATGACATTGTGAGCATTGCAAAACCATATGTCGTAAGTCTTCAATTTCCATGGGCAAATATTTGGATCTTCACCTTCTTTTGCGTTGTATGATACTGTAAACGATTGCCATGGAATGTGACCTAATTCAATAGAATCAATTGTTTCATAAAGGTCGGGAGTGTTCGCGAATGGAGGATCCATATCTGAAGGTAGAGTACAAGCCCACTGTTGCATGAGTTCATCAAAATTGCTTTGCAATATTTCAACACGCCTAAATAGCAGGTCGGCAATTAGGAATGATTCGCGTGAATCAAATGGTGTATAATCATTTGGCGAACGGTCATCCCAAGACAGTGGTGGTTCGTTTGGCAACAAGAACTCGCCATATGCATTACAATGGCGACCTGGTAAGTGGTACAGTGTTTAATTTATTGCGTACATGATGACAGGTACCACACCATTGATTGTTGGATGATGAACCACTTGCTCCAGTGACACCGTTGCTGCCGCTGGCAGTTGGTAATAATTGTTGTCATCAATATTGGTGTCATTTCCCCAATAGCGGAAGGGATCTTCATTTTCGGAAAAGTTGCCATGGTCACTGTGGCCCTCCCTAACTACTACTGCACGACGTGTTGCCTCAAGTCGCTTCAAGTTTCTGCGCTCATTGGCATGTGTTCGGAGATGGTTGGTGAGCCCCCCTCTGTTTGTGAAGGATCTGATACAGCTCGCAAAGGGGCATGGAATAATCCTAGGCTTGTAGGAACGGGGCATGGCTAGACAAACCGAAGGCGATGCATTACAAGTCCATATTTCTATTTTGGGTAAACGTGTCAAGATAAAGGCCTGCGGCATCACCGTTGTCTTCTTACTCTTCATCATTTCCATCATGCCCCCTAAGCTTATCCCCATTCCTGTCCGCACCATGACAACACGCATGTCAAACAAGGACACCCACCCTGGTTTAGTTGACCTTGAACCAGCTCAGCGAACTCTAAAGATCAAAAAAGAAGTTGTTAGCATCAAAGAGATGCAAGAGAAAGCCGCTGAACAGGCTCGCGCGGCTGAGAAGGCTGCTAACATCGAAGACTTACTTTGGCATGAAGATGATCAATTTGAGCATCGTGGTGCGTATTTGTAGTGCACTGTATATGCGTCAAAATTCACTTGGGCTGTTATAGTAATGCCAACAAAGGTACCTGGACGCAACAGAAAGAAGTTAGCTTGCATACATGAAGATGATTTCTATGTTACCAGTGATAACGATGAGATTCAAGGTACTTTTAAATTCGCAGTGCATATATCACGCTTATCATTTGGTCGTTGTTGGTCACCATAGTCTTGAAAAGGGTTGCAAAGGTACCTGGACACAGCGAAAAAAAGTTAGCGCATAGACATGAGGATGACTTGTTTGTCACTGACAATGACGAGGGTACGTACATAAAGTCACAGCGCATATATCTGATTAATTTGAAAACAAAGACAACTCAAGCGGTTCCACTGGATCTAGTGGCTCTGACGACTCCAGCAAATCTGTCGGCACTAGTGACGTGAGTGAAAGAGTTAGGAAGAGGAAGAGAAAAGACAAGAAGGCGAAGGCGAAGGCAACAAAGAAGGCAAGGAAGGCGAAGAAATCGGACAAAGAGAATGGCGAGAGCTACAAGAAGGGTAAAGAGCGCCTGATGAAATATAAGAAGGTATCCCGTGGCGACATTGAACAGTTGCGGACCACCAACCGCACGGGAGCTGAGGCGTCTAAGAAAGGGAAGTAAGTCATATGATATTGATGATGCTCCCACACATCTGATCGTCTATTGTTTATTGTTCTCGTTATCCTGCATAAACTCACTTTCATCCACATTGCCTTGCTCAAGAACGTCCAAGACCTACCTGGAACTGGCAGATGACGCACATGGCATTGACCTCGAGTGGAAAAACATGGTCAGACAGCGTGGCGAAAGGAACACCAATTCTACGGTAGCAGATGATGCGTGCGACATTGATCTTGAGTGGCAAAACGTAGTCAGTCAACGTGGCAACAGAAATGTTATGACCAAACTCATGAAGAACGTTAACATTACCGACGATATCGAGAACTCCGATGGCATGGTAAAATTTGGTGGTCTCATCCCCGAAGGCGAAACCGATGCTGTCGAAGCAAATGCAATCAAGAACAATCCTGTGAGCACTCGTATCTCTGTCAAGGTAGCAAAAGACACATACGTTGAGTTTGAATTCCTGCCTTTTGTCTCTTCCTCATCATTTCATAGCCCACCGTCAAAATTGAAAACAATCCAATCGTCGATCAATCTGTTATACAAACCCGCGGCGGTGATAGAAAATGGAAACTTTGTCATCTCGGTGACAAGGAGATACAAAATATATTCACGGAAGCTATCATTCCACGCATTCGCAAGAAAGCTGGCGCTCTCAACCCTTGGACTTACCTCAACGTCAAGGATCTTCAGGAAATTGTAGACGATGTTTTTGGAGCCGGCGCACACAAAGTAGCCGAAAACGGTCCTTGGATGGGGTTGGTAAGCACCCTCTTACTTTTGATGTCAGATGGCTTACTAGACACTGAGACGACGGCTCGCTTACAAAACTGGCGCAACGGATTCTCTCAGCATGCGATGGATACCGTTGAACTGCTCCTTAACCAAAACAAAGAGGAACTGAACACAAAAGAGCGTATCAAAATGCAAATGGACGCCTACCTCGACAAATCTCCAATCCGACCAGGAAGTGAGCATTTCTACTACGCCTATCAGTGGCTTGAGTGGAATACAAAAGAGGTATAGTGAAAACTATTCATGGACAGATGAACTTACGTCCATGACTTAGGGATTCATGGAAAACATGCTTATCCTCCGTACATTCGGCCTCGCCCACCTTGCATATTTCAACGACGACGAAAAGTTTGAAAAAGAGAAGCCGGTTGGGGCACTCATCTTGGCAATGCAGGCCGTATGTTTACCGTGAATAATAAGGCACTATACCACTGATTTCTTAGGTTGGTCGAGCTCTCGAGCTTTGGAAGACTGGAGAGAAATCAGAGACAAAGCTTCAACCATTTTCAGCCGATTTACACGATGACACCTATGTCAAGACAACAGTGAATGGCAGGACCGTGAAGAAGCTTCATCGGGGTGCGACGATCTTTGTGTCGTCGCTGCAGAAGCTTAGTGAGGGCCGATGGAAGACCATCATTGAAAGAGCGCGCGAACACGTTTCCAAGCCCAAGAAGGTCATGAAATCTCGCGCGCGCGGCTCGTCTAGTACCGCTGTTGAAGATTTGGTTGAAGACGACCCCGATGCTGATTTCTCGATGGAACTCGACTAGCTCGCTTTTGATTCACAATCATCGCAGTATAGATTCACAATCATTGCAGTATATTCTCACATTTATTCCCTTTCATCATCATTCACATTTGCTGCAGTACGATCTTGCTATCAAAACAATCGCAGTAATTATGTTTCACTTGCCATTTCATCGCCGCATTCGCATTCGCATTCAACATCATTCACATTTGCCGCAATACGTTCTCGCTGTTCACTAGTTCACTTGCCACTTCATTGCCACAATCGGTCTCGCCACTCGTTTCATCACCACAATTTGTTCTCGTCACCGCAATTTGTTCTCATTCAATATTGCCGCAATCGGTTGCCACCCATTTTGTCACTGCAGTTCTGTTTTCATCACCGCAATTTGTTCTCTCATGTTCATTTTCTACCGACATGTCTATTTCATCGTACTAGACAAGCCGTGTAAGGAAATTCTAGATTAGTGCAATAAACTTTCCTCCCTTGAATTCTCCGTAAGCCTGCACGATGACTCCCTAAGGCAGCGCAAGAGCTCTCTAGGCCGGGACATGTTCTCCTGGAGCTACGTACTTCGCCTAGAAAGCGTAAGTCAGATTTGGTGGCTCTGGTGGCTCAGACAACTTGCCGAAGCTACCAGAGCCACCAGAGCTGGCATTGACAAATTGCTGATGTAATAGACCTCAAGAAACGAGAAATGATGGGACAACCATCGGATATCTCCCTTAGGCAAGGAAATAACAAAACCTCGTCTAATTACAACAGTAGAATAACCACTAGTGCTAGAAATGCTGTGGTTGCAGAGATCAGAAATGGAGTTTCCCCATGTTGAACGACCTTCACCCCAAATACCCCTAAGCATAGCCTTCAACACGGCTATTACCGGTTTGACCCTTAGAGGGTATTTTCATTTATATTTTCTTTTTATTTACGTATATTTAATTACAGTTCTATACACAATATGATCATACACTAAAAGTGTATATACCCCGACGCTATAAAGATTTCATGTCTGGCGAGTGGGCATGGGAACAATCAGTGCGTCATCAGCTAATTTCTTCTCATCTCAGCTGAATATGTCTTAGGATATTCTTGCGCAGGATCATCAGAACCATGGTGTTACGGACGATGCCCTCGTCGTGGTTCGTTCTAAGTCAACAGTGACAAGCAGAGTCTCGGTCCGCTCCCAGCCACTGGACAAGGGTCTAGACGCTAAGTCAAACGATGACAAAGGTCTTTGGAGAACGATGAGAGAAGAGAGCGCTGAAGTCGATCGTTGTTGAGAGCAAAACTCGTCTAAGTTGGAACTGGAGTTACTCTACAGTACATAGGGTTTATATACGATTGGGGAACAAAGGAAACTATAAAGGGAATGAAACAATAGCTACCTGAGAAAGGAAATATGAAGGTGACTATGAAAGGAGATAGCGTCCAAGCTGTACAGTGCGCAGTTGAGGGGAAATGATGAGTATGAAACAGTCCGCTGAGACAGGAGGCCGAAACGAGGAGGAAACTGTAACACATGGTGCTACTTTTTGTCCCATCATCCTTGGCAGCGACAAGACGACAGTATCAGTCGCAACTGGCCAAAACGAATACTACCCCTTGTACATATTGAATGGTCTAATACACAACAATATACGCAGGGCACATCAAAATAGCATATCCTTACTCGGGTTTCTAGCGATTCCGAAAAGTGCGTACAATATTTAGTTTCAAATCAACCATCTGATTAGTATGATGTACAGCTGATCGAGAACATGAGGACGGCAAACAATTCCGTGAATTTCGACGAAATCTGTTTCACGCTTCACTTAGCCATATCTTGTCATCACTGAGGACAGGCATGAGTGAGCCTGTCGTAATCCGTTATGCAGATGGGTACTATCGTAGGACTATTTACGGTTTGGGGCCATACATTGCGGATTACCCAGAGCAGGTGCTCCTTAGCTGTGTTGTACAAGACTGGTGTCCTCAGTAAGTGCATTTTCAATCGTGCTAATTCATGTAAATAATCGATCCAGATGCACTGCCCGAAATCATGATTTAGATGGAGACATGGGTGGACGGCGAACACACAAACTTACTGAAGCATTAATGGAGGCATTGGACGAAAAGAGCCTTTGGTTTGACTATGGGATCATTGCAGGAATCATGGTACGTTGTATAAACAATTTTCATTGACGAAACTAACAAATTAATTGGACAGCCATTTACAATGCAATTTCCTCGTGCTGATATACATTCCCTCATTGCGCCCGACATCCTGCATCAGCTCATCAAAGGCACCTTTAAGGACCACATTGTGACGTGGGTAGAAACTTATATCAAGCAGAAGTATCCATCAAAGCAAGCAAAAAAAGTTTTAGCAGATATCGATAGACGGTGAGATTCAAGCATGACAAACTGATGTTTATTTGCAAACTCAACTATCTCTAGTATCGCATGTGCTCCCTTATTTCCAGGGCTTCGTCGTTTTCCAGAGGGTCGAGGATTTAAACAATGGACGGGTAATGACTCAAAAGCTTTAATGAAAGTCTTCTTACCTGCAATCGTTGGCCACGTCCCTCCACAAATGGTTCGAGCTATTGCGACATTCATTGAATTTTGCTACATTGTTCGACGGTCAGTTATCACGGAAGAAGACTTGAGCAAACTCCAAGAGTTGCTGGAACAATTTCACAATGAATGTGAAATTTTCCGTGATGTGGGCGTGCGCCCAGCTGGTTTCAATCTCCCACGGCAGCATTCACTCAAGCACTACCGCCATCTGATACGGAAATTTGGTGCGCCAAATGGTCTTTGTTCATCAATAACAGAGTCCCGTCACATCACAGCTGTCAAGAAGGTATACCGACGATCGAATCGTTTCAATGCCCTCGGTCAGATGCTGCTGAGAAATCTGCGCCTCGACAAACTAGAAGCATGTGCTGTCGACTTTCGTGCACGAAAAATGCTTTTTATGGAACCTGAACCAGATGAACAACAACAACTTGAATTGGAAGATAGTAATGGTGACGATGATGATGGAGGGGCAGTTGATGATAGAGACATAATTGGGGAAGTAAAACTTGCTCAGAAATCAAGTACGTTACCAACATTTCTTCTTGATCCATCAACTCATGGTCAATAGTACCACGTATTCCACGCAGTCTTTTGCCTCTTGCGGCCCACCTAAATATACCCTCCTTGCCGGCACTCATCTCCCGTTTCCTTTACTCGCAAGAAAACCCAGAACTCGACATTCCACTGGATGACATGCCATTGGAACAATGCCCTCAATACACGGGGAGGGTACTTGTGTATGCATCTGCAACTGCAACCTTTCATGCACCGAGCGATCCCTCTGGTATCAATGGGATGTTTAGGGAACGAATCCGATCTACGCACTCCTGGCGTGGTGGACCAGAACGAAGGGACTGCGTCTACATTGAACATGATGCAAACCTACCTGGTTTTCAAGGCTTGTATGTTGCGCAAGTCCTCGCATTCCTGAAACTTGAACATAACAGAAAAATGTACCCCTGCGCAGTTGTCAGCCGGTTCTCAACGATTGGTGATGCCCCTTGTCCACAAACCGGCATGTGGATAGTTCAGCGAGATACAAATGTTGACATGAGCCCTCAACTGTCAATAATCCATGTTGACTCAATCTTACGCAGCGCTCACTTAGTTGGTATTGCTGGAAACATGTTGATACCTCCAGATCTCAGATTTTCCGACAGTCTCCAAGCTTTCAAGACATTCTACGTTAACAAATATATAGATTATCAAGCGCATGAAATCGCTTTTTAATTACATTTTGTATTTGTATCCGAAAGCTGTGAAAAATGTACAGAACATGGCCGCCGCTCTACTGGCAGTGGCATGCCAGATAGGGCAGCTGTGTCCTCAAACAATGTTGTTGAAGGGAGCGGACAGCCGGGTTTTATGCTTGGTCATCGGATAGGAGTGGAGTGTGGCAAGAAGCATCTGCTGCTGGTGTAAGGCCAAAGCGACACTGAGCCGCTGAGCTTGGAGCCAAAGCAACACTGAGCCACCGAGCTTGGAGCCAGAGCGTGGAAATCGGCATTTCCTGAAGTAAAAGCCGCTGGAGCCGACTATGACATATTGCTGATGTAGGACCTCTAGGATCTTCGGCCAACTCACAGTTAGGTGATTCCTCGAATACCATCGGTTGGTTGTCTCCACCCACAGCAAGCTCCCTGTCCTTGCGAGCAGTAAATTATCGAAGCCTCTACGCACGCTGCTTTCTTCCGGCCACGGCCTTTTGGTTTCGGTTGAGAATCCAGCAGCACCGCATATTCAGGATCTTGTACCCTCTAATAACGGAATTAGAAATGCAGAAATCAGGTGCAAGATCCTGAACCTTGATATCCATAAAGTGTTTGAATAACTCTGTTTGTCCCAGTAAATAAGAGTATCGTTTCACGGCGTCTGCTACCTAGAGTGAAATCGCGTGAGGAGATGAGGACGAATAAGGGAGAAGGTTACTTTTGCTTTGTCCGTTTCCTGTCGTCTAACCTGCAGTCGTCCTTCTCTTCCTGCCATCCTGCCCTGAAGAACTGACCTTGCTCCGAACGCAGAGTGACACACCTTGACCGCCTCATCCTCGCTCATAAGCTCATCTTCCTCCGGCCCCTCGTCTACATATTTGCTCTCCCCGTCAGCGCTTTGACTCGCCTAGACATCACAGTTGGTCAAATATTTGTATTGATTGGAGGGATGCAAACCTGTCTGTGCTTGGTACGACATCGCTTAAGATGTCATCTTCCATCAGCTCTACGTCTAAGCTGTGGTCAGAACAAGAAAAGGCGAGACAGGACGCAGCTTACGCTCATGGTGAGAGTCTGAGGATGCGATTTACACAAATGGCATTGCCATTTTGGTCGTCGATCTGCCTCGATCACTTCAGGTGTGACATGTGACCAGCCATGTCACAACCCATGTTCCTCGGAGGACTTTCCCTCAAGCAAAGTATTCCACGCTGCGCCCTCTCAATCTCCAGACTTTTACGCCCACTTTCCTTGCAGAGAATTCCAGAAGAACTGTCAGACTTTCAAAGGATGTCAAGTCGATCGATCCCCAGGTGCTGGCCACTGCAATGGGAGCCGTTGACGAGCCCCCCGGAGGAACCTCTGCTCTCGACGTTCGAGGAGGGCTTCGGATATTTCACCTCCGCTGCAGTTGGATGTTCGCTAAAACAGTATGAGTTTGTCTGCAAAGTATGCATGTATGACCTTTCCTTGTTTCAATACCTCAACCAGTAGCTTCTAAAATAGACGAATATATCCGGGCTGATCCTCCGTCTGTGTATGGCCCCCCCTCTGAACCTGAAATCGTCACCTTTACCTCTCATCTTTTCTTGTTCACAACCTCTACCGTATCTCAGCCTTGGTGGATCTATTGAGAATATCTCGATAAGATTGATGGATTATGGTGAAGGTGAGCACATCCTCCTGCCTTTTATTTACTCTTGCCGACGACAAATAAACAGCCAATCCGATTGACAAGCCCTTAGATGAACAAGCGATATGGAACGTACACGTTGAATTCTAACCACTGCCTCGTGAGGCTTCCCCTCCAACACGCTCATAGCACCGTAGAAAAACAGCACACCAACTGCCATTCGTCACCCTCATACAGAGACCACTTTAGTATGTTGGAGTTACAAACCGGGCGTAAACACCACTTGATCCAGCCATACCTATGCGACCGAAACATTTGAACTGCACCGTTAATTTAAGCTGGCTTGAAAACTTACTCGGTACACCACCGCCGTCTTTGGGTTCGCGAATTTGATACAGTTCAGGAACCCATACCAAGAAGTTACAGTCCAAACAACGCGCCTGCCAGTGATCAAGTCAATCGTCCATTGAGACCCATCAATACGACTTTGAACTGACCTCCGTAAAATGACAACCTGGCCGTCCTGGCAAACTGCCCGTTTGTCTCTTATCATCTTGAACAGAGTTCAGAGCAGATGATGGACGCACATCGTGTCCATTCAACCCTTTCCCTTCAATCGCCTGTTCTGCGAGGACGTCTCCCACACCGAACAGGATCGTTGCGGATACGCAGTTTGTGAGAAGTGGCCATTTGAGGAAGGCGGCGCTGTTGAGCTTGTCAGAGGGCGTGTTAGTGAGAAAGGCTAGGGAAAACGCACTTGTAGGTTCTGATGAAAGAAGCCATGCGCGCGTCCGACGACTTCTGCAACCACACTAATAACTGTGAACACAATTGTATCCCTTCAACCAACATTCTCACAGGAGCGTCAACGGAGCGAACCCATCCATATGTCTGAACTATGTGGCTCGCTTATCATCATTCAATTTCATGTTAACGTTTGAACAGGCGATACGAATCGCCCATCAAGCTCAACGATGCTTTGACAAGTTCCTCGCGTGGCGGAACAATGGTCCTTACCCATATGTGTTACTCAGGATTCAACAAAGTGTCCTGGTTTTCGCTTCACAATGGAGGAAATAAAGCATCTGCGCTCGGACCGAGCTTGCCCCTTTGTTTTTGCATAGAAATGTATATTGGTAAGGCCGCTATGTAGCAGCAGTACGATGAACGTCCACACATGTAGTGGTTGTTTGAAATCAATGAAGCCATAACAAGAGCCGGAACTCAAAACTATGCAGCTGTAGTCAAATATCATTGAATATCTTTAAAGGAGCCCGCGGAGGCGTTGTCGCTTGAAAAGAAAAAAAATACAAGAAAACTTTATAATCGCCTCTGAATGCTGGGGACTGAACGACTGAGTGTTGACATGAAGGCTTCTCGGGATAGAGTATGCGCTATGGTTGCCAGCAGGAGATGACACGACCACCGTGATTAAGGTCTTCTGTGAGATAATATTTTCTTTTGTGGTATAAAGGCACTAATGGACGACGCAGTCTCCGAAATTAAGAAAAGACGAGAGTAACTTGAAGCTACCACTTCGCGAAATCGACACTAAATGTCACAGAAAGAATCAGTCTGCTGAGCCAGCAGAGTTGGTGGTTTCTTTGTCCTTGAACGCGCCCTTGGACTTGAGATAATGGCTTGTGCTAACGTCCGCATCAAGGTCATCCCCACTGGCTCCAATAATACAAACATCAAACATCCCATCAGGGACATGCTGAGGTGTACGGAAGTGGACTGGTCCGACAAAGCGACAGAGAACCTTTATCCTGTGAATTTCATTCTCGCCGCTTTCACTTTCCTCTTCACTTTCGTCTGTTTCGCTTTCTTCGGTTTCACATTTTTCATCTTCATCTGCTTCGCTTTCGCATTCATCAGTGTCATTTTCTTCAGCTTCAATTTTCTCTTCATCGGCTTGATCAACAAAGGCAACGGCGATCTCCTCTTTGTCCTTCATGATTTTGACGAGCATGCCTCACGGTGCCAGGTTGAGGCCGGCTTCAACCAAAATGATATGCCGGTCGAAATCGTGCAAAGCTGCTCGGATGTGACATTTCGTCACCAGGTGCGTCATATCCCAGAAGAACTCGGAATCTAGAGCTGGCGGGAGATCGAAAATGATCATCCAGTCGCCAACTACATCGCCCTCTTTTGTGATCCGCAGCTTTTCTGGCGTTTTAGAGGCGGGAAAGTTGAATAAGTTGGCTGGAAACCAAGAGAATGGACCAGCTAAGGAAGAGGCATTGTGGAACAACTGTGCTGTTGAAATCCTGCCGATTTTGCAAATGACCTGACGGTATATCTTGTGCTGATCATCGGCGAGCTTCTCGATTCCAACAAATAGGCCTGTGATGATGGCGCAATCCCTCACCCAAGAAGTGAACCTCGGACCAAGAGATGTCAGAATATCATTGACCGTGAATCTTTGCTTTGACCGATGTTTATCGGCTTCTTGTAGAGCGCGGATGGCTACCAACGCCGCTAGACCAGATAATGAAGACACCCTTCCAGGATTGCATAAAATGTCGTCATTCAAATTTTTCAACATGAATCCCGGAGACTCTGTGGAACGGAAGAGTACTTGTACCTTTTGCGATTTCGCCAGTTCCAAAGCTGTCCAGCCTCCCGTGAACCAATTCGACATGACGAGCACAAACGAAGCGCGATCAGAGTCGACCCATTCTGACATGGCTAGACAGAGGTCATGCACGACGGTGTATACTGCTTTCGAGTAATAGTTGTGCATACGGTTGATAGCCTTGGCGCATGCTTGTCTGTCTTGAGGTATGCAGATGGCGTCCCACCACAAGCCTTGGCACTTCAAACTGCATGCTACATCGCAAAAGAAGCTGTACAGGCATTTGTGAACGGCACTGTTACCTCCTGTACCATCAGACCAAACTGAGAAATGGCTATATAGCGCTTTTCGCGTTTAAGGGGACGGAGCTCGCTGTTGATCGCCCAAGCTGTCGGTCTATTTCTATTTGCAGCTTTGTCAAGCAACTGAACGGGAAACTGTTTTCTTGTGCAATTCCCATCACAACCTGATCGATGACGTTGTACAACATTCATAAAGTTGACAGCAGATATTTCGCAGGCTTCAAACGTACAGCTCTGATGAGCAGGTCCCATGCTACAAAAATTGTGTCTGCTGGGGCAGTCCGTATTGTGCAGAGGTTTGTCGGGAATGAGTACAGGGACGTTGGATTCTCTGCCAGGGAGGTTCATGGCGATAGCCCATATCCAACAAGGACATAGGCCTTGGTGAAGAGCATGTGAGATTGCCTGATTAACAGCTATGTCGTTGTAGGCGCAGGCGGATGGGTCGACGTCAAAACACGACTGGGGTGCCGGAATGTGTGAGTATGCACCAGTTGCTATCCCCTTGAGCCAAGAAATTTCAGTTGTCTTGCCCAATTGGTGAAATTCGTTTTTCGAGCGTATGACTTGAAGCGTGGTTCGGCTGAGGAAGAATGACATTGATGCCCATCTACAAAGTTGCAAGCATATGTGACGTGATTTGCAATCTTCGAATCACTGTGATTGCGCACGCAAAACATCAGCAAAACGTCACATTCCACTTTCGGTGGTTTGGCATTCACACGCCTACATCTGCTTTCACACGGCCTGCTATGGCCGCTTTCACTTCAATGCGGCCTGCTATGGTCGCTTTCAGATGTTGCCGCCATCCATGGAGGTCCGTAATGTGTTGGGTTCGAGAGGTAAGTCAATCTATGCATGCAACCATTCGACGCGCTAAATTTAGTTACTGTGACAGCCTTCAAAACCGTCACCTTTCAAATTTGCTCTGCTGCCCTCCCCCTCCTCCATGCCAGCAGTCTCGCAACAGCGCATTATGCCAAAAGACAGTGCAGACGCTGACCCACCTTTCGGCGATTGGGCCCTGGCACTTCAGCGCCCAATCCTCATACCATTGGCCTTCCGGCAGCCACGCCGCTTTCCCCACAGACCTCCCTCCCCCACTGTCCCAGAGCCATTTGTTGACATTTTCTCCAGGGTTCTCCCCCCACCATCACCGAATCTCAAAAGGCACATTAAGGTAGTGGACTTGGACGCACCCTTTGAACAGGATGCATTCAAGTCATATGAAGAAGAGCGCTACTACTGGTATGGGACAGGGCCTGTTAGATCAACCAGGGATCAGGTGAGTCCTTGTCTTTTTGGACTAAAAACACTCATTTACTACTCGCATATAGTCAGTGCAAACCCTTTCTGGCATAGTACCTGCAGCTTGCAAACTTGTTGACACATCCCCTTCTGGATCCGACGCAGATGGAACAGATGGCAAATATGTACTGAAAGCGGACAGTGAGAAGAATGGGGAGTGCGATGTCAAGGGTTACTTATCGGTGCCGCTCATCACCAGGACACTTGGTATTGCTCATTTAGCAAAGCTATCAGTAACAATAACCAATTTTAGTGAGGAGAAGCCAGTCGGCGCTTTGGTGCTCGCAACGCAAGTGGCAAGTCAATTTTTTTCATAACTATTGTTTGTCTTAGGCGTTTGAATACAGGTGGAACATATTCTTAATCAGTGGACTACTGGTTCATTTGTGAAGTCTCAGAAACAGTTCTCGGCCGATCACTATTCAGATAAAGAAGAGCTTGTTCATTCGGCTGGCCAGAATCGTAAAACATACAAGAAGGTTGTCACCTACATCACTGCACAATTAATCAATAGCATCGGAGCGTTTTCGGAAAAGCATTGGAATAATATACTTGAAGACACTCACCGGTTTGTGCTGAAGAAATCAACTCACAAAATATCACTCCAAATACTACTGTTGACGCTCCTCGCTTACTCACGCATTTGCAACCTGATTACTTGGTGATTCCCACTCATGGATGACTCGTGGCTTGCGTACAGACTAATTGATAGTCCTCAATCACTCAAAGACTCGCTCACGGCTAGTACCAGACGGTTTGCTCGCTCTCAGACAATAACGTTAGATTGTATGTCTGCTGTATCAGAATTATATGAAATTACGAGTCGTTTGTGATATGCATTGGGGGATTTGATTGCTTCCCAAAGCATTCAAAGTGCTTCGGGATGCTTGCAAAGTGCTTCGGAATGCTTGCAAAGACAAACTGACCTTCCTTTATGAAGCTGTTCGCACTTTGTGGGCTTTGAGTCTTTGGGTCCTTCCCAAAGTGACCAAAGAGCCCAAAGGAGGGTGTGCCATTTTGCTGATGAAGCATAAACAAGCTGCTGCCTGAAGAGCCCACTGCTGGAGACCGGGCCATGTTGTACACTGCGGCATTTGCAATATCAATAGATCGTGGTAGGTCTTGCAACCCGGATTACTGCAACCTCTTAGCTCTGTGGCATAACAAGCATAAGATGCTTGGAGAGAAAATAGGAGCAGATCTGTATAATTGTGTGCTGCCAGGATGTTTTGTTTAAAAAGCTTATTGAAGGCATGAGGGTTTTGATTGGTGCAATGTTCTTCAACATCGCCAGGAGTTGATGAGGATATGTGGATATCATCGAAATGAGGTTGGCCTGATGACCTGAGCAGCTTTTGATCTTATATCAACTTATGGCCTAACAACCTGAACAGCCCCTCATCTTACCAAAACTTATATTAACTTATGGCCTTACAGCTAAACAACTTCCACTCTAAGGGTTTCTTATTTACATGTCACATGGTGGTATGACAACCTAACCATCTGATGAAATTATGCTCTTTACCACTAGAGCCCACATAATCTTATGGGCTTATGTAAGGTCATCAGAGGTTTGCTGATGATCCTGCTCCTGTTCTAAAAATAGAAAGGATGAGAAAATATGTTTAACCACCAAGACCCTCCCCCGGGTCTTGGAATCCCAGGCCGGGCCCCCCTTGGCTGTTGAAGCTGAGATTGATGAAGATGATAAGGGAAATGACGAGGTTGCTCCTGAGGAGACTGCAGAAGCCTGGGACAAAGTACTAATAGACGACGACAATGTAGAAATGGACGTCAAGTTGTACTGTGATTAGCTAGTACATCTATAAATGTTTTCACTACTGAGCCCTGGCCTAGGCCGAGCCGCATTTGGGGGCTTAGGCTCGGCCCCACTTTATCCTAGGCCCCCAGCCGCCTTGAGCCGGGCCTAAGCCGCGTCTCTTGGGCCGAGCCGGGCCCGAAAAACACTACGGGTGGGACGCGAGCGATGGATGTCCCCGACCATGGTGCCTCAGAAACCACCTAGCAATACTGGTCCATGAATACTGAACCGCGATATAATTTTAGTCAGTGAGCACTGAGCCCCAGTGAAAAGTCCGTCGTGTGAGATCTAGCCAGGAGTAGATAGTGCCGCGTCATATCGTGCGAGAAATAGTGATATCTTTGTCGCAAGATGGTACACTATCCTACTAGACGCATTATATCTGGTAAATTAACTTGTCCTATGATAGGACACTATCCTGCTAGATAAAATTGACTTGGTCAAATTTGCGTGGACCCGGGGGCCGTTCCATGATGCTCTGCCAGACGTTCATTCAAAGTCAAAGATTTCTTGTGTCCGAATATTACCAGTATACAGCAGTACTTGCAAGTTGCAGGCGACACCTTTGTGTAGGCGGCCTGTCCAATTGATACATCGACCGCATTACAGCTACCTCGCAGGTGTCCTATCCCTCCTAACGGTCCTGTCTGCGTGTCTCGGCGTTCAAGTAGGAACCTATCCCCAGTTTCCCCAGCCCAACCAACTGCTCTTGCAGCTCTTCGCGCTGCATCTCCCATCACCTGAATTACGCCTCTAGACGGGACGGGGCGTACCGACTGGGTAAAATCCGTCACCGAACCGGTATACTCTGTTAGACTAGCATTATTCTTCGACATAGCACCAGACTTGATGTCTGCAATGAATTCTGGAAAGCTCCGAAGGCAGACAGCTCGAAGGGAATGAAGTCCGTCTTTGATTTCATTGCTTGCGCCCTCGGATTTGTCGCGCAATGCGAGCAGGCCTTCCCATCTCGGCTGGAGTTTAAGAAGGGATTCGTACGTTGAAAGAGCAAGGAATGCATATTTGTGGATCGACCGTTTGATGAGTGTGATGAGCGCATTGATAGTTGAGGAGAAGAGGGAGAGGATGGGCATCAATAGGGCCGAATATGCCTGCGCGACGAGCTGAGGCGATGTGAGAGGTGCCAAGTCCGTCAGGAGGCTGTATTCGTCCTGTCTCGCTCATAGTCAGGCTTTTATCATTCTAACAAAGGGGACAACGCACCTCGGCGACGGTCAGTGCTAAATCGACCCACTTCCCAAATGCCTTGCCGGCTTCGACGCCTTCCTTGGCTTCGTACATCCCTTCACCAGCCTCGTCCACCACCCTCTTCGCTTGGCCCTCTAGACACTTCTTACTCCAGGTTCCGCGCATGTCGGCGTACCCTCTCTGGGCTTCATTCAGTGCTGCACGGATGCCAGGTGCAGCGGGGTGCGTAGGGTGAGTCACTGGGAGGGGAAGAGTACGGAGGAAGGCAACGAGCGGGCGGAGAGAGGCGAGGAGGTCGGCCGGGAAGGGAAGGAGTGTGAATTCGATGCCGGGGACAGGTGTGGGTGGAGAGCCGGAGGAGCCTTCGGCGACGAACTTAGTGTAGAGCTGGGTGAGCCGCTTGGCGCCCGTTTCGACGAGGCGGGCCTGTGTCGAGATGGCGTAGGTAACAGTACAAGAGTGGATCCAGAAGAGTGCGCACCGTTTCACTGCTATCCTGATCTGCGCTTTTAAACGTGATGAGAGCATTCAGACGTTCTATGGCGTTCTTGTATACATCTAATTGACCAGTTTGGGGGCTAGACGCCACGTCATTTGGGATCAGGTTGAGATGGTGCACGCACGCGGCACGACTCACCCACGCAAAATCAACTCTTCCTCCGCTTGCAAATCTTCGTGATTACTCGCCACTTCGTCAATTTTGAGTAGAGTCTTCTCGATATCTGCAACAGGACCGATTAATGACTGTAACTCAACTGCATCGAGGTAGCGCGTACTCTCCCTTCTCCGGTTAAGTACCTGCGCAGAGGTATAGAGCGGCAGAATGGATTTCTCCAGTTTTGCCAAGCGGGTATCGAAGCTTTCGAGAACGGCTAGCCGGTATTGCACCGTTCAGCGTCTGAACACAGTTGCGTAGGAACGAGAGCGCAGCGTACATATCATGCGTCGGGATATTTGGTGTGTTTTATTCAGATTTTGCTCGAGCTGTTGGATATGCAATGAGCGATTGTTCCTTGGCAGACGACGCTCACCAGCTCAATTTCGGCGCTCTCGTCGCCATTGCAGGTGGGTGCGTCCGATCTGCCAATGATAGTGCTCAACAAGTATTGCTGATCCATTCACAAGGTGTGCAGCAACGGCCGTGGAACCAGGCTGACGGGTGACGATGATGGCCCTCTCTCTTCCGAGTAGCTGGAGATGGCGAACCCGGCTGTTGGCAACTGCCGGGGAACACTCTGGGCGAGAAATTCACCCAAGCTCGATGGATTGGAAAAATCTGATGAGAACCTGCGTCTCGAGCAACTTCTCCCCATGCTGTGACACGCACCATGGCGGGTCCATGATAATGCATGCAGCAAGTCTCGAGGATCCATACTGAGCTGTGGGGGTGGCGAAACCCAGATCATGGACGACGACAGGGATGAGAGCATATCGCGTCTCCCTCTTTGTATCCGGAGGCTGCCGGTGGTAACCGCGAGGAATGTACTTGGTGAGAAAACCGCCCAAGCTTGATGGATCGGATAGATTTGACGAGGTGGGTGCCAAACCCGGGCCTGACGTTGACGACGACGGGGTACCTAACTGTATGTTGACCGTGATGCTAGATTGTGGTCTAGGATTTCGAACCACCGGTTAAGCAATTCTTCGGCTGTTTTGACCGTAGCCTGTGCAGCATGTGTGCACAATAGGAGGCAATCCAGTTTAAATTCGACGTGGTGCATTCGTCTCTCGATCTCCTTGTCTAGAGTTCATCTGATCAAGTCGAGTTTGCTGTCGGGAAGGGTAGGCATAGGAAGTGAGTGCTGCTGTTCCTCTTCTGCCATTTCTGCAGTGCTGATTTGCCAGAGGTTGATGGAGGCTTTGGTTGTACAGAGGTTATGAGGGCCTTGGCGATCGAGATGTCGCGTTGCATGTCTGGTCGCAAGTCATGGACGTTGATGGCTTTCCATGGGTCGTCCATGCCCGTATCGCGTTGTTTGCCTTTGGCTTTGGCAAAGGGTGTCGCTGGCTGGGAATCGTCAGCGGCGGGAGTCGATGGCGACATCATCCGAGCTATCCGTTTTGCAAGAAATTCTTTTTGTTGTTTGATGTATGCGTCGTAGTGGTAGCTGACGTGTTTCCATGCTTCTTAGGGCAAGGGCCGCAAGGCTATGCTGCTATGGTGACTCAGCACAGGGCTGTACTGAGGGCAGTTTAGACGAACCATTCCAATTCCACTGCTCTCCCAAGTTCCAGTTCCTAGTGTCATATCGAGATGTGCAATGGTGCGGAGCATCCACAACAATCTCAGCGTTCGGATTGATCTAGTAGTACACGTGCAAATTAGGAGGTGGATCGCCACCCATCCATTTTCATGTGGCCCTGGGCGTCATGGGGCAGCTAGAGTATGATGCAATCTTGCAGGTTCAAGAGAGAGAGTCTGCCATGGCCATAGTTGCTTCACAAAGTGGCGCGTTAACTTGTGACAAGATTAGTGATGGATCTTATCATCGTGACTATCAGTCTCATACTCATGTCGTCTCAACAGCGATGTATCTGCCGCTGCGTGCTTCGTTGTGGTGGCCCAAATGGTGCAGGGCGAGAGGTAGCTTATTCGACATTCCGAAGACATCTTCATCAGGATGCAATGAGACGGGCTAATACTGCATCTGAAGCACTGCGTGCTGCTAGTGCCACCACATTGTCAGCCCACCCTTCAGGTGCCTCAATACAACATGAGGAAAGTACCACACCATCATCTCAACCTCAGGCTATGCAGACACTTCCTACAAGTGGTATTTTGGATAGTCAGGATATGGACATTGATTTTGATGACCCAGTTGGCAGTGTGGTAAGTATTTGCACATCCACAGAGTAAATGATTTTGTTGATGTATAATTGAGGCTTTCAATGCAACTGATACCAATCTTGTTCAAGTTGTCAACATGGAGTCCAACACAAATAATACCATGATCTCTGCCCAACCCAGTGGTGATCCAACTAATCATGCCACTAATGATGTTGATCAGATACCAGATATTGGTTCTTTGGATTGGCTTGCTCACCATGACCAGGATTCACTTGACAATGGTACAGATTCAGGGGTCCAGCAATCAGAAGCAGCACCAAATGCAGAGGCAGATGCAGAGCCTCTCAACTTTACTCCTGTTATTGATGATATCAAGACCTCTCTTGATTTCATTAACCTGTTAAAGAATGCTTCTCTGCATAATCAACTTCATCATAAGCTTGATGATGACTCTTTATATAATCTCCAAAATCCACCACAAGAACAATTGTTTATTGATGATCCAGATGTTCGTCTCTCTCTGGACATTTTTATGGCAACAACAAATGGATCCCAGGAATCATACAATGCTATCAGACAGGCTATAATCAGGTGCTATCCAGACAGCTCTCTGCTGTCCTTTTTCAAAATTAAGGGACTGCTTAATAAGATGACTGGTGTTATTCCCATTCTTCATGACATGTGTAAAAATTCCTGTGTGGGTTTCACTGGTGCTTTTGCAACAATGATGAGCTGTCCTATTTGTGGAGAGCCACGTTATGAGTCATCTGATGGAAATATGCAAACTCCAGTCAAGCAATTTACTACTCTGCCTATTGGACCACAACTTCAGGCATTATGGAGGTCACCAGAAAGTGCTGAGAGAATGCAATATTGTGCTAATCATACAAAAAGGATCATTGATGAAATGTACAAAAATCAAGGAATTCGTCCTGACATACTACCAATCAGTGACTTTTTTGATGGTACAGACTATTTGCAAGCTGTCATTGATGAGAAAATCCAATCAGGGGATATGGTGCTAGTCATATCAGTTGATGGAGCTCAACTGTATAAGAACAAAGCCTCAGATTGTTGGATATATATCTGGATAATCATGGACTATTCTCCAGATGTGCGGTACAAAAAGCGACATGTACTTCCTGGTGGTTTCATTCCTGGACCAAATAAGCCAAAAAATATGGATAGTTTTGTATTTCCAGGGTTGTATCATCTTTCTGCAATTCAAAATACAGGGCTGCAAATCTGGAATTCACAGAAAGATCAGATATTCACTTCTTTTCCATTCCTTGCCCTTCTAACTGCAGATGGCCCTGGTATGGCATGTTTGAATGGTTTTGTTGGACATCAGGGAAGGATGCATTGTTGATTATATTGCCCTATCATTGGAAGGCATAAGTCTGGAGCTCCACAGTACTATCCTGCCAGATTAAAACCAAATAATTATTCAGTTCAAGGATGTGACCATGCTGATGTTGATCTTGAGAGCCTTTTGACCAACTTCACATCAGAAGCTGCTGCTTCTCAGTATGAACATAATTTGAAGTTTCTGAAAGAATCATCAAATATCACAGAATACAAAAGAAGGAGATTAGAAACAGGATTATGTAAACCAACTATTCTGAGTGGTATTTCTCAGCGACACAGCCTTGGCATTCCTGCATGCTTTCCACTTGATATGATGCATCTGCCTGCTTTAAACCTTCCAGATCTGTTCATTTCACTTTGGAGAGGGAAATTGGATTGTGAAAAGACAGATGATAGGGCTACTTGGGATTGGGCAATATTGAAAGATGTTAAGATATGGAAGGAACATGGAAAAGCTGTTGCTGATTGCACACCTTATATTCCTGGATCCTTTGATAGACCACCTCGGAATCCAGCAGAAAAGATTTCAAGTGGATATAAAGCCTGGGAATATCTTCTGTATTTCTATGGTCTTGGGCCATGTCTATTCTATGGTATTTTACCAAAGAAATATTGGAAAAACTACTGCAAGCTTGTTGGTGCTGTCTGCATTTTAATGCAGGAAGAAATTTCAATGCAGGAGTTACAACAAGTAAATCATCAGCTTATGAGCTTCTCTAATGAGTATGAGGAGCTGTATTATCAGCGTCGTGCTGATCGCTTGCACTTTGTACGACCAAGTATACACACCATATCCCATTTTCCACTTGAAACAGAAAGAGTTGGACCTGGTATTGTATACTCACAGTGGACTATAGAAAGGTCCATTGGAAGCTTTGGTGAAGAAATTCGGCAGCATTCAAATCCTTTTGCCAACCTTGCACAACGAGGAGTATATCGTGCCCAAATCAATGCTTTGAAGGCCATGATTCCAGACATTGAACCAATTGAGAAACCATTGCCACTGAATTCTAAAGATCTTGGACAAGGCTATGTTCTGTTAAGGGCAATGGACACAGCTGAACGAGATGTCAGGGAATGTGAAGATAGAGCCATATGTCTTTTTCTTACAAGAGCTGGGAGCAGTCTTCCCTTGTCTTGGAAACCACGAATTGTTAAATGGGCCCGTGTCAAACTGCCAAATGGGCAAGTTGCTAGATCATTTTGGAAGGAAAGTTTGATGTCATTAAACAGACTTCACACTGCAAGGAATGTGAAAGTGAGTCTTGTTTATAATGTATGTGCCAAGCCAACAGTCTGATTATTTTTTACTAGTGCATGATAGATAATAAAATAAGAATTGCAGAAGTTCTATACTATGCATTGATCAGAGCACCAAATTGTGAAACTGTCCATCCAGTTGCAATTGTTTCTCTTTATGGGGAACCAGATATGGATCTATTGAAAAGCTCATGCTACACCTACTGGACAGCACAGCATTTGAGAGATACTGGAATATATGTCTTGTGTATCAAAGATATCATCTCAGTTGTCATGATGGCACCTGACACTCAATATCTCAATAAACATCCTGGTGCATCAGCACATGACAGATGGTTTTTGATGGAAAAGCCAGGTCTCAAAGTATTTGAAAGAGTTGGAGTAGCAGAAGATGTAGATTAGATGTAATTGTTTAGCCAGTTGGTGTGGTTCTGCTTTTCTAGAGTTCATATTTGTAGTATATCCTGTAGAAAATATGTGTGTAGTGGCACAACTTAAAATAATAATTTAATCCTTGTGAAAGAGATGCCAGGTGTACAATGTTTTTGTTATGGACGATGCCCTTGTCGTGGTTTGTTCTAAGTCAACAGCAACAAGCAGAGTCTTGGTCCACTCCCAGCCACTGGACAAAGAGTTCAGACGCTAAGTCAAATGATGACAAAGGTCTAGAGAGCAACAAAGAAAGAGAGCATCAAGGTCAAGCAATGTTGAGAGCAAAACTTGTCTAAGTTGGAACTGGAGTTACTCTACAGTACATGGGGTTTATATACAATTAGGAAACAAAGGAAACCATAAAGGGAATAAGGCAACGACTACCTAAGAAAGGAAATGTGAAGGTAGCTATGAAAGGAGATAGCGTCCAGGCTGTATGATGCACAGTTAAGGAGAAATGATGGAGGTGAAACAGTTACATGGAGACAGGAGGACGAAACGAAGAAACTGTAACATTACCCCCTTCATATGTGAGAAGTGACCAACTTCTACCAAGAATTCATCCAGCCATGGTCCTGCCTAGACTCCAACCATTCAACAATGTTCTTGACATCTTTCTCTGCTGTTTCCATCCGCCATTGTACTATTTGAATAGCTCGCTGCAGTTGTTTGGCTTGAGCAAGCATCACATCTCGTTCATGATAGGTGAGCGAGTGGGGATTGGTAGTAAGAGTGAGGGCTGTAATGAAGTTGAGGGGTTCAGAGAACATGTTGAAATATGTGACAAGGTTGGCAAAGTTCTCACTGACGTTGTTGAGCATGGTTTTGCGAGGTTGGACAATGGGTATATGTGTAGGGGAGGCTGGGATGGTGGTGAGTTCTTTGGGATGCTTGTGAAGAGCAGGGAGGTTGGCAAAGTCAAAGTTGTCTATGGTGACGGTGGTGGAGACAAAGACCTCGAGCAGGAGGTCATGGGTGGAGGCAACAAAAGGGGCAATGGCGGTGGTATTGATATAATAGTGGCCACAGGTGGTGACCAACAAGGCGAAGAGGAGGGCGGCAGTGTAGGCGACGATGACAAAAAAGAACATTGTTGAGTTATGCGGGATTGAGAAATTCAATGTTGTCAGAGGCACTCTTTTATCCTTAATTGAATACTTTGTCATCCCAGTTGACTGTCCAGAGTTCTCCATCCATGGATTGGTAAGAGAATGTGGGCGCTCTGATGCTGGGAACATATTCAAGTTCTTCATCAGATTCTTCTGATTTGCTTAACTCGTTCCTGGTAACAGTGGAGACTTTGTCTTCTGGATCTGTACCTGTTTCAGAATTGACATCCTGTGGCGTGATACTTTCGGGTGAATTAGGTATAGTGGGTCTGTCTGTGCTGTCGAATGCATCTAAAAATTCAAGGCTCTCAAGTGCTCTATTGAGGTTTGAGATTGCATCTGGGACCTGTAAGGTGGTAACCCATCTATATATTTCTATTTCTTTGCCTGTGCATATCAGCTGTTGAGCAAGGTCAAAGGCTGCTGGATTCTCCCGGCAAAGGGCTGCTTTGGTGTACACATTGCATGATGAATTAAGGGCCAGTTGGGCGATGGAAGATAGGGTGACATTGCATCGGGATAGTATGGTAGTTCTTCAGGATCAAATGTGAGATCCATGTACTTTGGGAGGTAGTGTAGGCAAGCATTGAATGGTATTTCAACATGTCCCTGTGGATGTGCCAAATGTCCGGTGATGAGTCTGGGAGTTCTGTACGCAATTAATTGAGTTGCCTGGGTTCAGATAAAATTGATTAATTGGGGTGATTCTAAGGAGGTGACTGGTGGGTGATAGATGGGAAATGTTATTAATCGTCCTTTGAAGCTCTCATATGGTTTTGGAGAGTATCGTCCTCGAGTGGAACAATATTTCTTTGTGTATCAAATGTTTTGTTTGAGAATTTGGCGGTTGCGATAATGAGACATGGGGTTTTACAATCATCTTCTGAGTTTATATGCTTGTAAAATGTCCGCAGCATTGTTCAAATTACACTCAGGTTCCCAGGAATTGTTGTTTGGGCCATACCCCTTCCATTTAACCAAATACTGATATCCTGCTCCGCGTTTTTGATGTGTGAGAATTGCTTCCACCTCAAACTCTTCTTGTCCATTTACAAGATCAGGGGGAGGAGTTGTGTAGTTTGGTCCATGGGTTTCAGTTTCTTTATATGGCATAAGGAGTGACATGTGAAAGACTGGATGGATGCGCCATTGTTTCAGTAGCTTAAGCTTATATGTTACTGGTCCTAGTACTTGTTCAACAATAAAGGGTCCTTCTCGTTTAGGCGCTAGTTTCCTAGACTGATATGGTATGTTGAGATTTCTGTTTTCAAGCCATACTTTGTCTCCTTGTACGGATTTGATTGCTTTGTCCCTGACTTGTCATGCAACCATCTGTCTTGCTAGCTTGTGTGCTGCTAGCACTTCTTCCCTAGCTTTTCGTAATAATTGTAGGTGTTCTTTGGTGGCAGGTGTTGTCATTTTCTGCACAGCTGTTGGTAGTGCAACAGGGTTTGTCCCATACATGAGTTGAAATGGGGAGGCTTTAACTGAGTCATGATGCCAGTTATTGTGAGCAAATTCGGCAATTGGGAGTAGGTGTTTCCATCTGTGGGGTTTGTTTGTGCAAAATATCCAAAGATATACTTCTAATTCTTGAATAACACATTCTGTTTCTCCATCTGTTTGTGGATGATAGGTGGTGCTCATTCTGTGATCGATTCCTAGTGGCTTTCTGATTTCCTGAAAGACTTTAGCTGAAAACTGTGGTCCTTGATCTGAGATGAGTATATCAGGTAATCCAAAGCATTTGAATATTTCTGAGATGTAAAGGTTGGCTGTTCCTAGAGCGTCGATGGTTTTCTTACAAGGAGTAAGAATTACCCCCTTTGTAAGACCATGGTCCACCATGACCAGAATCGAGTCATATCCATCTGTGATGGGTAGATCTGTGATGAAATCCAGTGTGACTTGTTGGAATGGGCAAGTCACTTTAGATCCAATTGGTAGAAGAGCCGGAGTGTTAGGATGGGTATTTACATTCATCTGTTGGCAGGTGGCACAACCTGTGATCCATTCTTTGACATGTTTATACATTCCTGGCCACCAATAATTGTGTTGCAGGAGTTCAAGAGTTTTCATGCATCCTGGGTGTCCTGAGGTGAGTGATTCATGAACTGTTTTGACAATCTGTGTCCTGAGTGTGCCATTATCTGGGGTGTATGCTCTATCAATATATCAGATGATTCCGTTGACAAATGCCCAGTCCTGGAGTTTGGATTTAATCAGTGGAGCGCGTTGAGTTTTGATAACTTCAATGATTGTGCATCCAAAGCTGTCAAGTGATGTAGCATCCCTAATTTCCTGGGTGAGATCTATGGTGATGAGACAGGTGAATTTATTGTCTGGTAACATGGTGACATCCTCCAGAGTATTGTCGTCTTTTGTGTGATCTGGTCGACAGGATAGAGCATCTGCTTCAAACATTTTGGTACTGGGTACATGCTTGATTTTCAAGTCAAATTCTGAGAGCATCATGGACCATCGTGCTTGTTGAGGAGTTAATTGGGGTGACTGATAGAATAGAAGATTTTTATGATCACAGTGAACTACTATTGGATGTGGTGACCCATGGAGTAAATGTTGCCATGCCTGTAGTCCTTTAATGATGGCTAGTAATTCTCGATCATAAATCTGGTAATTCTGTTCTGTAGTCGTCAAGGCATGGGAAATAAATCTGCATGGATGAAGTGTTCCAGTTGTATCTGCTTGTTTAAGTACTGCTCTGGTAGCTTTGTTTGAGGTGTCTGTCTGAAGAATAAATGGTTGGGTAGGGTCTGGCATGTGTAAAACGGGCATGGAGGAGAACTTAAGCTTGAGTTCTCCAAATGCTGTTTGACAAGTGGTCATCCAATTGAAGAGTAAACCTTTCTTTGTTAGATCTGTCAATGGTTTCACTATGGCAGCAAAGTTGCCAATGAATCTCCAATAGAAGTTTCCAAATCCAAGGAAGGATCTGACTTGTTTAACTGTTGTTGGTGTTGGCCAATCACGAATTCCTGCAAGTTTAACAGGATCCATTTGGATATGTCCGGGTGTAATGATCATGCCAAGGAATTCAACTTCTTGAATGCAAAATTTGCATTTCTTGAGTTTCAGGAATAAATCATTTTCCTGTAGACATTTCAAGACGCATTCTGTGCGCTCCCGCATTTCTTCCTTTCTTTTTGCACAGATCAAGATGTCATCCATATAGATGATGAGCCATCCTTCATTTATCATATCTTGGAAGTACTCGTTCATCATCATTTGGAATGTCAACGGAGAGTTGCAAAGACCAAAGAACATGACTGTTGGTTCATATAATCCTCGATTGGTTATGAATGCTGCTTTCCATTTGTCACCTTCCTTGATTTGGACGTTGTTGTATCCCCAGCGCAGATCAAGCTTAGTGAAGTAATTTGCGCCTTCTAGTTTCATCATCAAATCAGAGACCAAGGGTAGTGGGTAAGTGTTCTTGATTGTCCATTCATTTAGGTATTGATAATCCTGACAAGGTCGAAGTGTGCCACTCTCCTTTTTAGAGACGAAGAAGAATGTTGATGCCTGTGGTGATTTAGATGGTTGAATGTATCCTTTGTCAAGTTGTTCCTTAATCCATTTGTCAAGGGTCGATTGTTCCTTTAGTGATAACAGGTATATCTTGCTGACTTTTGGCATAAATCCTGTTTTGAGTTTGATCGCATGATCACATGGGCGAGAAGATGGGAAGCACTCTGATGCTTTTTCTCAAAGGTGGCTTGCCAAGGCATATACTCAGAAGGTAAAACTGTGGGCGTTTCATCTCTTTTTGCCTGATGTTCAAGCACTTGTGATGCTGATGTCTTTACCCTAATCCAATATTTGTCTTCTCCCCATTGTCAGGTATCCAATGCCATGCGCCAAATTGGTCTGGTATTTTCTAGATTGTTGTCCATTTGGAGGGTTTTCTTTTGCCAGTCAATAGTAGGATTATGCTGTTCCAACCAGGGTATCCCAAAGATTATTGCCTGGTCGCCCAGGTAGGTGATCCATAACCAGTTGTTGTATGCCTTTCCTTTGATAGAGTAGGTAAGACAAGTACAATGAGTGATTAATCCATTCTGATTGATTGTCCCATCAGCATTCTTGACTCTAATTGGTTGTTTTAAAAGTTCTTTTGGTAGATCTTTTGATATTCATTCATCAATGAAGTTTCCTTCTGCTCCACAGTCTATGAGAGCAGATATTTCAGCGGGTTTATGAGTTGTTTGCACAGTAATGGAAATTTGTTTGTTATTATTGGAATTTACAATTACAGAGTCAAGTGCTAACTGTTTGATGGTACTGGAGGCATCAACTGCTTTCTGGTGTCTCCTTCTTAAAAACCCTTGGATTCGAGTTCCTGGAGGGTATTCTCACACTCTTCATCTGGGAGCTCTTTCAACAGGGCCCTAATGCATTGGGCAGCTGATTCGTTTGAGGTTGTTTCCTCAATTGTCCTAATTGTGCGATTCTGTGGGGAGGAGGACTTGTAGGACAACGTTTGGGCATTCCCCTTGTTTGGGCAGTCCCTGGATATGTGTCCCTGTGTTCCACATCTGAAACACTTGCCGGTCTTTTGGTATTCCTCCCAGAAAGGCGCCCTGTGCTTACAGCATTGATTCCCCTCATTCCAGATGCAGAGGGCTTCTGGTTTTGGTTAAATTTGAAACATCCCTTTGTGTCTCCTGATCCAGAAGATTGGTTCATCAGTTTCAGGGTTTCCCAAGCATTATGCAGGTGCTCTGCAGTACTATAAGCTGTCTCCATATTGATGACTGCAGGGTTTTTGATGATCTTTGCTGCAACTGATGCAGAAAGTCCTTTACAGAAGTAGCTGCACTGTGCCATGAACCCTGTAATTCCGGTGGAGTGTATGAGCAATGTAAATTTCTGAATATAGGCAGGGATGTCGATATCTCTGCCCACTTTGACTTTATCTAGATCATTCAGGGTCCTTGCTGCACTGTCAGATTCTCCCCAGTTGCTCAAGAATTGTTTCCTGAAGCTGGTATAGTTATCCCAAGAGAGTGCATATGTGCTTTCTGCTGATTTTCCTCTGGTCACTTCTGCTGCCTCTAATTCTCCTCGAAGATTGGCTTTCCAATTGTCTAGTTCTTCCCCTAGGTGAAGGAGAACATATTTGATTCGCTTTTTCAATGTTTCAAAGTGCCCTTCATCCAGATTGAAGATATCATCAAATGTATTGATGAAGTGTTTTGCCTTAGAGCGCTGTCCTTTGAATTCCTTAACAGAGATTCCCTTTATCCCTTTTGAGGATGTATCCTTGTCATCTGACATTCCTTTTTCTGGTTCCTGTTTCGGTTCTGGTGTTTCAGGTCTTGGATCCTGTGTTCCTGGTTTGTGTTTCGGTTCTGTGCCTTGTTTCAAGTTCTCTCCTTGTTTCGGTTTATCCCCAAAGGCTAAATCTATCTCAATCTGTTGCTGTTCCCTGTATTTGTTCCACTTGGCGATTGTCTGTTTATCAAATGTGAAGAAGCCATAGTCTCCTAGTTCTTCATCTACTCAAAACTTGTGCCACCAAGTGAGTTCTGGTTTGGTGTTCGGAGGTAGGAATAGTTGATCTTCTGCCTCATTCGTTTCATTGTTCCAATGGATCCAAATTTCTGGTGGTAATTTGTTGGTAGGGTCTCCCTCCTTGTATTCTCCTTTGAAGAGTTCTTCTGGAACTGGTAGGTTCTTTCTCTTTGTTCCTGAAACGTAGCACCAGGCCTTGTGTGTTGTAGAAAAGTAGACTTCTCTTCAATTAAGGTAGTATTTCTGTTTGTAATGAACAGAGTCGTTTGGTGATCTGATCTGGGAGTGTTACAATTTTTCATTTTCTTTATTTTTGTTGATTAGATAAAGACACAGCCACCAGATGGTTAGGTCAGCAAAAGGTATATGAGGAGGAGCTAGTAGGTAGTAGGTAGTATACCTTAGCCTTATGATTGTTTCTGTCATACACAGTACAACTATCACTCTTCTCTCTCACTCATCTCAAACCTTGAGGTTATAGTTGGAATGACCTTCTAACATAATTGTAAGGCTTATACACCTCACTGTTTGACTCTCTAGTGACGAGCATGCCTTGCTCATTGTTACACGAGGCAAACATTTTCATCACACCTTCATCGACATCACCCATGTACTAGGCAACTTTGACTCATTTCATATCTTGGCAACAAACGGCTGTGTCGGTAGAGTACACCCTTGGCTGTAGACGCAGCATTGGTGAACCACACAGTGCAGTGATTGAAGACCTTGGTCTAGGCAGTAAAACAGTCAGGAGACTTCATCTCTACGTGGTGCAGGTGCACCAATACAGACTGAGCCTGATTGCCATTGGTCGACAACAAAGAAAATCTATTTGATGTGCTGTGTATCAAGGGTGTACAGTCTGGAATACCAATAACATATCAGTTCTACTGAGCTGAGCATGAGGACATTCCAGTGAAGTCACGGGCACCATGTCTCTTAGGTCATCTGTTGGACCCCTGGGCAACACCCTCTCATCTGAGAGCATCATATGTATGCCAATGAATGGGCTATTGTCTGCAGTGCTGAGAGGCAGGAATAGTTGAAGATTGTGTTACAGGACATAATGCGCATTATACACAAGGCATTCTGTGGGTTGTTACATAAGCACATCTTATCCAACATCATTATCTCATTGATCCCTTGTTTTATTCGTCACAATGGAACAAACCTTCCAATATGTGTTGCCATTTGCAACATGACGTTGGCAAAATAGGAATTGCCTTTGAGGCAGAATGGTGCAAGGATGCACAATTATAAGAAAGGTTCAGAAGCAGGTCGCACAGTGGTGGATAGGTGACAACATGATGCCCATGTCAGGGCTTACCATCATTGGCTCAAGGAGCAATGAAGAGAAAAGCGATGGCTGCAGCGGGAGGCTCAGCGAGAGGCATCGATCCGAAAACAGGAGGAGGCATGGCAGGCACTACTGCAGGAGAAGCACAAGAAGCTGTGTCGTCAATGGTGGCTTGAGGAGGCTGAGCATCAAGAGGCGCTGAACTACCAGACATTGGTAGATTTACTCAACACCATGGAGACAGACTCCATAATCCAACAGGCATTGTTTGACACAGGGATGGAACATCATCATGCTGAAACACAAGGGGTTGGTTCTGTCTGTGAAAGAGTGGAACCGATTAATGCACACATTGAATGGCAATATAATGAAGCCACAACAATTCCAAACCAATACCAGCTCACCACAATACTTGCCATATGACAAAACAAAACAAGTATACACAATTCATAATGTTATGGACGATGCCCTCATCGTTGTTTGTTCTAAGTCAATAGTGACAAGCAGAGCCTCGGTCCACTCCCAGCCACTGGACAAAGGTCTAGATGCTAAGTCAAACGATGACAAAAGTCTTTGAGAACAATGAGAGAAGATAGCACTGAAGTCGATCGTTGTTGAGAGCAAGACTCGTCTAAGTTGGAACTAGAGTTACTCTACTGTACATGGGGGTTTATATACAATTAGAGAACACAGGAAACCATAAGAGGAATGAAACGATAACCACCTAAGAAAGGAAATGCAAAGGTAGCTACAAATGAGATAGCGTCCAAGCTGTATGATGCGCAGTTAAGGGAAAGTGATAGATATGAAACAGTCCACTGAGACAGGAGGATGAAACGAAAGGGAAACTGTAACATTACCCCCTTTGTATGCGAGAAGTCGCCAACTTCTACCATGCAGATGTCCATGCGTGATCCTGCCGTGACTCAAACCAAGTGACGACATTGCCTAAGTCCGCTGCTGCCATCTCAGCTCGCCATTGGAGACTTCAAACTGCTAGCTGCAGTTGTTTTGCTTGCGCTAGCGCTGAATCCCTTTCTTCGAGAGTAAGGGGAGTGAGGGTCGGTGGTGACGGTGAGCCCCGTGACAAAGTCCAAGGGTTCAGCGAACTGGTTGTAAAGGACGAGGATTTCAGCGAGACGATCGCTGACATTTTGAAGCATTGCATTGTGAGGGCGGACGACGATGGGGGGCGTAGTGACGGTGGCAGTCGGTTCAATAAGTTCTGCAGGGTGTTCGTGCAGTTTGGGGAGGTCAGCGAAATCGAAGTCGTCGATGGTAACAGTGGTCTCAACAAAGACCTTGAGGGGAAAGTCATGGGCAGCAGCAATGAAGGGCGACAACAAGTTAACTGGTTCGATATAATAGTGGCCACATGCGGTGACCAACAGGGCAAAGGCGAGGGCGGGCAAAGTAGGCGATGGCAGCGACGAAAGACATTGTGTAAGTGTATGAAGTTGGGGCTTAACACTGCCAGAGGTGTCCTTTTATGTTTAATCAAATACTTCGTCATCCCAATTGACAGTTCGGAGTTCTCCATCTGGGGACCGATAAGTAAATGTGGATGCTCTGATGCTGGGAACATATTCAAGTTCTTCATCAGATTCTTCTGATTCGCTTAGCTCATTCCTGGTAGTGGTAGAAACTTCATTTTCAGAGTCCGATTCTGTTTCAGGATTGATGTCCTGTAGTGCAATACTTTCGGGTGAATTGGGTATAGTGGGTCCTCCTGTGCTGTCAAATGCGTCTAAGAAATCAAGGCTCTCGAATACTCTGTTGAGGTTTGAGATTGCATCTGGGAGTCGTCGAGCAGCAGCCCATCTGGCGATTTCCATTTCTTTACTAGCGTTTCCTAGTCGTTCTGCAAAATCAAATAGTATAGGGTCCTCTCAGCGGAGGGCCACCTTAGTGTATACGTCGTTGGTGTGGTTTAGAGGTCTGTTGGGCGACGGAAGGTAGGGTGACATTGCATCTGGATAGTATGGTAATTCTTCCGGATCGAATGTAAGATCCATATATTTCGGAAGGTAGTGTAATCGGGCATTGAATGGGATTTCAACATGTCCCTGTGGGTGCGTCGCATGTCCATTAGAAAGTCTGGGAGTCTTGTAGGCAATTAATCAGGTTGCTAGGGTTCGAATGAAGTTGACTAATCGAGGTGGTTCTAAAGGGTTGATCAGAGGATGAGGAATGGGAAATGTAATGATTCGTCCTTTAAAGCTTTTGTATGGTTTCGGAGAATATCTTCCTTGAGTGGAACAATATTTCTTAGTGTATCGGATGTTTTGTTTGAGAGTTTGGCGGTTGCAATAGCGGGACATGAGATTTTACAATTGTCATCTGAGCTTATATGCTTTTAAAACGTCCGCAGCATTGCTTAGATTGCGCTCAGGTTCCCAGGAGTTGTCATTCGAACCATATCCTTTCCATTGACCGACCACAATTTTCGCTAAAGTCTTCCCAGGAAATCAGAAAGACGCTAGGTATCGGATCACAGAATGAGCACAGCCTATCATCCACAGACCATGGAGAAACAGAACACGTTACTCAAGAAGTAGAAGTATACCTTCGATATGTTGCGGCAACGAACCCTATAGATGGAAACAACTACTCCCAATTGCCGAATTTGCTCATAACAATCAACATCATGATTCAGTTAAAGCCTCTCCATTTCAACTCATGTATGGAACAAATCCTGTCGCATTACCAACCGCTGTACAGAAAATGACAACACCTGCCGCTGAGGAGCATCTACAGCTATTACGAAAAGCTAGGGAAGAAGCACTAGCTGCACACGAACTAGCAAGGCAGATAGTTGCATGACAAGTCAGGGACAAAGCAATCAAATTCGTACAAGGAGACAAAGTATGGCTCGAAAATAGAAACCTCAATATACCATATCAATCGAGGAAAACTAGCGCCTAAACGGGAAGGACCCTTTATAGTGGAACAAAGTTCTAGGACAGTAAAATTCAAGCTCAAGTTACGGAAACAATGGCACATTCACCCAGTCTTCACACGTCACTCCTTATGCCAATAAAGAAACTGAAACGCATGACCAAATCTATACTACTCCACCCCCTGATCTCGTAAACAACAAGAAGAGTTTGAGGTGGAAGCGATTCTTACAATCGAAACACGCGGAGGCAGGAT
>JAEBUT010000051.1:0-93506 GCA_020011035.1 Amanita subjunquillea | reverse complement strand
TCCCAGTTTAATCCGTAATGGTTTTGCATCTTTTGCAAATCCCTTCACGAATCGTCGATAAAAGTTGACGAACCCTAAGAATTGTTGTACTTCTCGTTTATTCTTGGGTTCCGGCCATTCTTTTACAGCTTTTACTTTTGCTGGATCCATTTGTACCGAGTCTTTGGTAATGATCATGCCCAAAAACTCAATTTCTGTTTTGTCAAAGTAACATTTCTCTGGTTTCAATGACAATTGATTTCCCTCCAGCTTTGTCAAAATTCGGTTTACATGTTTTTTATGTTGCTCTTTTGACTGAGAGAACACCAAAATGTCATCCATGTAAATCACCACCCATCCCTCAGCGAGTTCCTCCCAGAACAAGTCATTCATCATGGTTTGGAAAGTAGCCGGTGAATTTGTAAGACCAAAGAACATGACTAATGGTTCAAATAATCCTCTGTTCGTCCGAAAGGCCGCTTTCCATTCATCACCATCTTTAATTCGGATATTATTATATCCCCAACGGATGTCCATTTTTGAAAAGATCGTGGCATTACTTAATTTGTCTATCAATTCCGATATCAATGGTAATGGGTAACGATTCTTAATGGTCATCTCATTAAGTTTACGGTAATCCTGTACTGGTCTTAAAGATCCATCCTTTTTTTTAACAAAAAAGAACGGTGATGCCATTGGAGACTTGCTTGGTCTTATCCGCCCACTCTCCAAATTCTCGGTGAGAAAGTCTTCTAAAACTTTCTGTTCCTCCCTATTTAATGGATAGATCTTGCAATCTAAAGGATTTGATCCCGGTATTAACTCAATTGCATGATCCCACGGTCGTCGAGGTGGTAATTCATCAAAGGTGGTTTTTTCAAAGACCTTACGATGTGGAAGGTAGTGAGATGGTACAATCTCTTCTAGTGAACGCTTAATTTTATTTTGAGAGGCAATTTCTGTGGCTTTAGATTGAAAAGCTCTTAATTGTAATTCCTCTTGTCCAATGTGTACTGCTAATAAGCAGTCTCCTTCTTCCCATTCATTTTGATCAATTTCCTCCTCTGGTTCATTAACCGTTGATCCTTTCCAACATGATCCTGGACATCGTGAGAAGTTCAACGTTTGGTTTTTCCAGTTAATCTCTGGATTATGATATTTTAACCAATCGTGACCTAAAAACATGTCCGTCTTCCCTAATGCTGAAACTCCGAATTCCAATGACTCCCAATGGTCCCCAATTCTTAATTTCAGTTCTACCATCTCTTCCAGATCTCCTCCTGCATTACGAGTTCCATCAGCATTAAAGACTGGAATGGACTTTGGCAACCTTCGTGTATTGATTCATTCTGCTCAATGAATGTTTTATTTACACATGACGCTGTACATCCCGAGTCGATCAATGCTTTTATTTCAAAGTTTGTAGTGAGTCTTTAGTTTGTACTATGACTCCTACATCCATCTGTCTTTGTCCTGTTGTTCTGACAAGACGTGGTTTTGTTCTCATGTGGTTTAAATACCACAGTGCATCTTTTTCTGACATCTGATTTAATTCGCGAATCAGTGTCTCATCCACTTCCTCTTTTCTATTTTCCTTTACCCCATGGTTTGGTATCTTTGATGGCTGTTTCCATCGGTTGATCCCAAATGCGTCTTACCATCCAAGAACCTGACCATGTAGTCAGTCTTTGTTTAGTTGCGCTTATGGGTGCGTTTCTCAAACAATGTACAAGTGAACGACATTCATATAAAATCTCTGGTAATTTTACATGTGAATCCTCGTACTTTACAATGTTCGTAACTTGTGAATCGAAACACTTATTCACAAGTTGGTTTGAAAACCCAACTCTTCCGCTAACTCCTTCTTTTCCTCATCCGTCAGATCCCTGACATATTCCCGCGCATTATTCCATCTCTTCTCCACCTGTTTTCCCTTGTCCTTCAGCGGTGCCCTGCAATCCCGCTTCATGTGTCCAACCTTTCCACAGTTGTAACAGGTGATCGACGCGCGTCGACGATCTACATCCATCGCATTTGGATCTTTTGATGTAGACGCCGTTGCTGGTGAGTTCTGGTTAGGAACCGGTCGATTTTGTTGCCAAGGCTTGTTTTGCCTGTTCTGCGTGTTTTGCGCCGGCCCTGTTTCCTCCCTGTGTCGTTGTTGTTTTTGGATACAACTGCTGTGCATCCCTCCAACTCTTCTCTATTGCCAACGCCCTATCATACCACCGCTGTAGATCTCCTTGCTGAGATCCATCAATACTCCTTGCTCCGTCCAGCATTCCAATTTCTACCACTCGCTGTCCTAACGCTGGGTTGAGACCTTGACGGAAATGCGTAACTAATGCAATTCCGTTGTACCCGGTGAGCATGGCAACACTTCTGAATTCGACGATATAATCCTCGACTTTTCGAGAACCCTGTTTCAGAGTGCTGATTTTTCGTGTCGCATTGTCACGGGTTTCGGTTGTCAAAAAGAAATCTTTCATTTTGGTTTTTAAATCTTCCCAGCTATCAAACGGTGGTGGATTGTTAAATGGTTCTGCCACCCATGTTCCATTCTCCGCTCTAATCCCTTCTCTACATTCCACATATGTCAACGATCTCCCGAGCTGTGCTATTAGCGCTTGCATTTGTGGGAGCGGGTTTTTTACAGCTATTTCTGCCTCAAATTCCGCCTGCTCCGTTGTTTTTGCTGCTGCCCAATTGCCAGCTCGGTTGTCCGTTCCTTTTTTCACCCTTTGCAGTATGATCATCATCTGCTGTTTCGGATCTTTTACTTTCACAAGATTGAAATAGCTTTCCATTGATCGTAACCATGCCGCAATTTCTTTTGGGTCTCCTTCATACGCCTCTGGCATTTCCATTTTCAAAGTTGGAACCGGTTCACGAGGTGGATGGAGAGCAGTGTTTAATTGGTTTATTACATCTGCTAACGCTCTCCCTTGTTCCGCCTGTTCAACTGGTGTTCGCGCGTTCCATGCAGTTGCGCTTGCTGCATGTCCGAAAATGCCTATTGCCACTGTGATGAGGCCCACCATCGCCTGAATGATCGTATTTGTAATGTCGAATCCGACCGAATAATGTTGTTGGACCGACTTGTCCCCACCATACTTCTCCAGTATCTCATCCGCTCCCTTGCCCCATGCATCTCTTTCAACGTGGAATTTCGCCTCCTGCATATTGAAGGTTACTTTTACCATAGCGTCAGGGTCTCTCATGTCCCTTTCGTACGCTGCTATTTCTCCCCAGGACGGATTTCTTGGCCATGCGAAGGCACTCCAGTACTGCCTTTTGAACAGACGAAGATAGCACAGACCTGGTGTTTCTGGTCTGTACATGCTGAAACCTTTGGGTGGTAACACCTTTTTACTGGCGTGTCGCACCTGTTGATTCCACTTCGTGATGTCAATGTAACTAGGCGGATGCACTAGTTCTAGCCTCATTCGCATTTCCTCTTTCAGTTCTTCATTGAACCAGTCGCCCGACGGTTCGCCAAACCAATTTGTTGTGAACTGACGCGTGATTCGTCTGCCAGCTCCTTGGAAATGGTTGGATTGGACCGCCTGCGCATACGTCCGCCTCGGGTAAACAACCTCCTCGTCATTCTTGGCTGCGCCAAGAGTGATCTTCTTCCACCAATAATCTTCCGCGAACTTATCAACGTCTTCCCAGTCGTACGTCGATTCTACTCGTATTGTACGATTTTCTTCAAGTAGAATTTCGTCTCCTGGATAAATGTGATACACTCCGTTCTCATCTCCGTTCCGCAACGCGAATCTAACATGTGGTTTCCTCAAGATATGAGCCCATGACGCAACCTCCGCCATGGTTGGGTAACTCGGCCATTGGTACTTAGCATAGTACCTTGGTTCGAAAAGGTACATGTAGCAATATCCCTTTTGTCGCCATGGTTCTGACGCCGTTCGTTTATAATGACCTGGTTTCCCAGGTAGTTTGGCCTCCACCTTGTCTGTCCACTTCTTAATTCGCCGCGTCTGCTCCTTCAACGTCTCTTCACCACATGCTGGTAAAAAGTAGTCCAAGCTCAACGTTTTCCGGTTAAGCATCCCCAGTCCCTTATAATCTTTGGGTGTAATCGGTTCTGCTTTATGAATGGTGTAGACCCGCTTTGTCTTATCATAGGGCGAGTACCGTGTCGAGCTTGAATTAGTTTTGTATTGCTGTGGCTTCATGATGTTGCCGTTCAGCGCGTGCATCAGTCGGTTCCGTTCTTCCGCTGACAGAACCAACCCTTCGTGCTTTAATGTAATAACGTTCCAACCCTTCGTCAAGAGTTGAATGTTTGACGGCGTGTCAAACAATGCTTTTCGGATTATAGAGCCCGACTCCATGGTGTTCAATAAATCTACCAACGTCTGGTAGTTCAGCGTCTCCTGACGCTCAGCCTCCTCAAGCCGCCATTGTCTACGCAGCTTCTCGCGCTTCTCCTGTATGAGCGCCTGCCATGCTTCTTCTTGCTCGCGGATTGACGCCTCCTCGAGTCGCTCCACCTCTCGCTGAGCTTCATGCTGCAGCCTTCGTTTTTCTCGTCGCTGGTCCTTACACCAACGATAGTATGCCCTGACATGAGCATCACGTTGTCGCCTGTCCACCACAGTGGCGACCTGCTTTGAAACTTTCTTTACTAATGCGCATCCTCGCGCCCATTCTGCCTCAAAGGCAACTCCGATCTCCATCAATGTCATGTGCGCAAACGGCAACACATAACGGAAGGTTTGTTCCATCGTGACTTGATGAAACGGGTGACGATGTGATGATAAAGGTTGATTAGATTCGCTGATGTAACGAATCCGCGGAATGCCTCGTGTAAGGCACGTGTTCTGTAACAAAAATCTTCAACTATTTCTACGTCTCAGCACAGTAGACAATAGTCCGTTCACTCGGCTGTACGAATGACAATCTCAGATGAGACGATGTCGGCAAGGGGAGTCGTCCAACGGTATGACCTAAAAGACATGGTGCCCAGGACTTCACTACAGTGTCCTCGTGCTCAGTTCAATAGAACTGATACATAATTGGTATCTGTAGACTATACACCCTTGATACACAGCACGTCAGATAGATTGTTTTCGTTGTCGACCAACGGCAGTCAGGCTCAGGTCGTACTGGTGCACCTACACCACATAGAACTGAAGGGTCCTCCTAACTGTTGTGTCGCCTAGTCCAATCGGTTTTCGATTGCCGCACTCTGTGATTCACTGACGCTGCCTCTACAGCCAAGGGTGTTCTCTTTCAACAGAGCCGTTTGTCACCAAGAAAAGAGTAAGTCGATGTCGTCCAAGGCATGGAACAATGTCGACGGAAGGTAAATGAAAAGATTTGCCTCGTGCAACGATGAGCAGAGCGTGCCCAAAGTTACTGAGTCAAACGGTGAGGTAGATAGCCTTACGATTATGTTAGAAGGTCGTTCCAACAAAACCTCAAGGTTTGAGAAAGAAGAGAAGAGGGCTCTTAGTTGCTGTGTGGTACGACACAAACAATCGTAAGGCTAAGGTACACTACCTACTAACCCCTCCTTATATACCTTTCGCCTCATGTCTTCCATGAGTCAACCATGTGACTCCTCCCTCCTGGCTTCCGATGACTCAGTCATCCTCGCCTTGCTGACCTAACCCTCCTGTGGCTGTGTCCATTATCTAATCCAAGAAAATAAAGAAAATGAGAAATCGTAACAATTTTTCTCCATTTGCTTCGAGGGAAGTGTTCCATGTTGCCGACTTGCTGTTCTGGCGCAATGAGATGCCAAGGGAACAGATAAACAACTTGATGCAGTATTGGGCTAGGACTCTGCCTCGGGGACATGACCCACCCTTCGCCAGCATTGACAATCTTCTTGAAACGATTGACTCAATTGAGCTTGGTCATGTCCCTTGGAAGTCATTTGTAGTCTCGTATCAGGCAAAAGTGGGTGATGATGCTGATGAAATACCTTGGAAAATGAAATCCTATGATGTCTGGTACTGTGACCCTTGAGAAGTACTGAAGAATCAATTATTGAATTGAGATTTTAAGAGTGAGATGGACTTCGCTGCTAAGAAAGTTCTTGATTTGAAGACGAAGGCTTGGTGCTTCCAAGACTACATGTCTGGCGAATGGGCTTGGGAGCAGTCGGTATGTCATAGGCAATCTGCATACATGGGCTTTGTTACTGATCAATGCAAGGATATTTTGGCTAGAGACGAGAGGAATCATGGCGCAACTTTTTGTCCGATCATTCTTGGAAGCAACAAGACCACTGTGTCAGTAGCAACTGGCCAAAACAAATATTATCCATTGTATATGTCGAACGGACTTATCCATAACAACGTCTGGCATGGGCATTGTGGCAGCATTACCTTAATTGTGTTCTTAGCTGTCCCCAAAAGTACATAATGGATTATTCTTAATTGTGGGCTAATCTCACAAACACTTGTAGCGGACAAGGAATATGAAGACTCTGAGGAATTTCACCAATTCAGATGCCAGCTATTCCATGCCTCTATTCGTCAAATTCTTCAAACATTACGTCCAGCCTGGATGGAGAAGCCTGAAGTGCTTCGCTATGCAGACGGCCACTACCAGAAGACAATTTTTGGTCTTGGTGCATATATTGCCGATTACCCTGAGCAGGTTATCCTTGGCTGTGTCATGCAAGATTGGTGTCCAATGTGAGTACTAGTGTTTTTGTAAAAAATCTGAAAATAACCAGGCGCAGATGCACTGCATCCAATAAGAATCTCGACGGAAGATGTGGGCGACAAACACATGAGTTGACAGAGGCATTAATGGAGGTGCATGATGAAAAATCGTTATGGTTTGGGTATGGGATTGTCCCCGGAATCATGGTAAATTTGCTTATAAGATATTTGGCATGAAAATTTACTTATGATTTGTTACGGACGATGCCCTCATTGTGGTTCGTTCTAAGTCAACAGTGACAAGCAGAGTCTTGGTCCGCTCCCAGCCACTGGACAAAGGTTTAGACGCTAAGTCAAATGATGACGAAGGTCTTAGAGAACGATGAGAGAGAAGAGCGCTGAAGTTGATTGTTGTTGAGAGCAAAACTCATCTAAGTTGGAACTGGAGTTACTCTACAGTACATGGGGTTTATATACGATTTAGGAACAAAAGCAAACCTTAGGGAATGAGGGGCCCATGCCTACCTCTCTGGAACCGGTAGGTTCTTTCTCTTTGTTCCTGAAATGTAGCACCAGACCTTGTGTGTTGTAGAAAAGTAGACTTCTCTTCGATTAAGGTAGTACTTCTGTCTGAAACAAACAGAGTTGTTCGGGGGTCTGATCTGGGAGTTCCTGGTATCAATGGTGTCTGGCTAGTGACGATGCACTGAGCGGTTCCTGAGTTCCAACTTGTGTTATGGACGATGCCCTCGTTGTGGTTCATTCTTAAGTCAACAGTGACAAGCAGAGTCTTGGTCCGCTCCCAGCCACTGGACAGAGGTCTAGATGCTAAGTCAAATGATGACGAAGGTCTTGGAGAACAATGAGAGAAGAGAGCACAATAGTCGATCATTGTTGAGAGCAAAACTCGTCTAAGTTGGAACTAGAGTTACTCTACTGTACATGGGGGTTTATATACAATTAGAGAACAAAGGAAACTATAAGAGGAATGAAACGATAACCACCTAAGAAAGGAAATGTGAAGGTAGCTACAAAAGAGATAGCATCCAAGCTGTACGATGCGCAGTTAAGGGAAGATGATAGATATGAAACAGTTCGCTGAGACAAGAGGATGAAACGAAAGGGAAACTGTAACATTATTGGATTATCGGACAGGATGTTGCTTTCATTGGCTATCAGTATTAATTCATCCTGCGTATATAGCGCTTCAAATATTTCTTCCTGTACAAGCACCGCTAACTCTTCCGGTAATACCAGTTCGTTTAATTGGCTATAATCATGTACAATGTGTGGACGTTTTGTCCAACGCAGAATAGATTCCATAATCTTTCTCTTTTTTAGAAATCTTGTCCACAATACATTTTTTCGGATCCGGTATGTTTTCCGGTATGTTTTCCGATATGTTTTCCAGTATGTTTTCCGTCGGATCTGCTATGTTTTCCGGTATGTTTTCCGATCTCAATATGTCATCACTGTTATTCTCCCCCTCATATTGAGCAAAGGAGTAATTTTGTGATGGTTTAATTGTATTCGTTCGCTGATCCCAATAGCAAATAGCGGATATGTTATCTTCAAATCCAACAAATTTATGTTTAAGTGCTTTTGGCGCTAATTTTGATTGTACTGCAGGTTGGCGCAATATCCATACTGGTGCGCCATATTCCGCTAGATGATTTATGCTAGGCTTCTTTCCGAACCATTGCTCATAAGGCGTAGCATTCGGAATAGCCTTTGTATATGCTTGGTTGCGAAGATATGCAGCGTGACTAATAGCTGTTGTCCATAGGTAGAACGGTAAATTCTTCGCGGATAACATGGTCTGTTACGGACGATGCCCTCGTTGTGATTCATTCTAAGTCAACAGCGACAAGCAGAGTCTCGGTCCACTCCCAGCTACTGGACAAAGGTCTAGATGCTAAGTCAAATGATGATGAAGATCTTGAGAACGATGAGAGAGAAGAGGGTTCAAATCGATCATTGTTGAGAGCAAAACTTGTCTAAGTTGGAACTGGAGTTTACTCTACAGTACATGGGGTTTATATACGATCAGAGAACAAGGGAGGCTATAAAGGGAACGAAGCAGTGACTACCTAAGAAAGGGAATGTGAAGGTAGCTATGAAAGGAGATAGCGTCCGGGCAGTACAATGTGCAGTGTAAGGAGAAATGATGGATATGAAACAATATATGAAACAGGAAGACGAAATGAGGAAGGAACTGTAACATTACCCCCTTCGTATGCGAGAAGTCACCGACTTCTACCATGCGGATGTCCAGGCATGATCCTGTCGCGACTTGAGCCAGGTGATGACATTGCCTAAATCTGCAGCTGCCGTCTCAGCCCGCCATTGGAGACTTCGTACTGCTAGCTGCAGTTGTTTTGCCTGCGCTAGTGCTGAGTCCCTTTCTTCGAGAGTAAGGGAATGGGGGTCGGTGGTGATGGTGAGCCCCGTGACAAAATCCAAGGGTTCGGCGAACTGGTTGTAAAGGACGAGTATTTCAGCGAGTTGGTCACTGACATTTTGCAGCATTGCATTACGAGGGCGGATGACAATGGGGGGTGTAGTGACGGCGGCGGTAGGTTCTATGAGTTGGGCCCATTACTATATCGAACCAGTGGATCTCCTTTCGCCCTTCGTCGCTGCCGCCCATGACTTTCCCCTTGAGGTCTTTGTCAAGACCCATATCACCATCGATGACTTCAATTTTGCCGACCTCCCCAAGTTGCATGAACACCCTGCAGAACTCATAGAACCTACCGCCGCCGTCACTACACCCCCCATTGTCATCCGCCCTCGTAATGCAATGCTGCAAAATGTCAGTGACCAACTCGCTGAAATACTCGTCCTTTACAACCAGTTCGCCGAACCCTTGGATTTTGTCACGGGGCTCACCATCACCACCGACCCCCATTCCCTTACTCTCGAAGAAAGGGACTCAGCACTAGCNGTTGTGCGTTCTTTATGTCCCTGATAACTCATGATTAGATCGACTTCATGAGTGATCATACCTCCTTCATTGTTAGATCTGTCAACATTTCTAACTTGAATAGGTCAATCCAAAGGAATTAACTTATAACCTTTTTCATTAGCGAATTTCGCGTTCATTAACAAACCTGTTGCTCCTGAATCAAGCAACGCAGTTTCTGTTGTTTGGTCATGTGTGTCTAGAGTTTCTAGACCTATTTCCATTAGTATCTCGTCTTTCTGACCAATAGAACAAACAAGAAATTGTTTTTGTCCCTTTTTTAATACTCTTTTTTTGGTTGAGGAAGAATTAAGCACAGGTCTAACTGCCCTGCCATGCTCCTGTGCTTTGGCACCAGAGACCACTTCCTGTGGAGTGGTCTCAGAGACTGTTGAAGTCTCCAAGTCCACTATGGTACCTACTGGACTATACTGTCCACAGTCCGGTCTGGTCCAGGTTCGGCCCCCATCCAGTTGAACCTGGACCAGACATTGAGGTTCAGTTCAACATAGACATGAACCCAAACCTGGTGTCATGACTCGTATCGAACGCTCCAATTTCTAAGTCATTTTATATTCATTTTCCTTTGTATTTTACATGTAGGGTAGCCAAACACTTAGCTAAGTCGGCGTCTATCTTATCTAGCCAGCGCTAAGATTAGATTAGATTAGATTAGATTAGATTAGATTACGGACTACCGGACCGATGACTCATAACTGCTGACTAATCCGCAGTTGATGCGCAGCAGTCTTACTCATACAGGACTATTATTAGTGTAGGGTTCTACAGCCTTTAGGGTTATAGGGGTTAGCGCACAGACCAGCCTGTATTGTATATAAACCATGCAACTAGCACCCAGAGTCCTCAGTCGAGTTCTCTTGGGTTTCTTCCTTACCCTCATCTCCTCTCCTCTCTAAGTCTTCTGTTGGGGTCCTAAGCCGTCACGGCAAGGGTAATCCTGATAGTAGAACTCGACTGCTCTACACGCTTACTGCCCCACACTTGACTTAGAGCATCACGCTCATGCCCGGACCCTTGGGCTAAGGGGAACATTTGATATCTGGGGGCTCGTCACACTCTTCTGCAGAGTATAAAGTGTTTCTTGTTGTCGGACAATAAAACCGTCACATACTAGTTCTTTGGGGCATCTATAAAAGCCTCATCTTACATTCCTGGTCTATGCAAACCGAAGAACCTAACCCGGTTTATAGGGTCACCTGTGCACAGGATACCAGTGCCGAGTTAGTGACATGTTATGTCACTCGTATTGTGGGACCAGCCTCACCAGCCCCTACATGCGTTAAATTGCCCTGGTCTAGGCCCCTGAAGGCTATACTTATATACTTTGTACCCCATTATTTCGTAATCCTTGAGAGTAGCCGCCGCTTGGTCACGTGCTCTTGAGAAAGGCCATACTCATTAGGAGTACAGTGCTATTGGGACAACCGTTTGGCCCCCAATTCGTATAGTTAATTTTTTGAATACTGGAACAAGTAAATTACTTTACCTATATTGTACTGCAGGGTGAGGGTTGAGGGCCCTGACTGCACATCCCCAACAAGGACAGGTTAACCCCTTCCTCACTTTATGTACAATTGAAGACGAGGATCTACGAGGTATTCTTAGGTGACACGGTCTTACAGAAGACAAAATAGATAACTTTTGGGACAAAGTATTCGGAGATCTTGATCCGAACGACAACGGTTTCCAACCTGAGCAGGGCAATCCTTTTTCATCATCATCATCAGAATCAGGATCATCATCATCATCCACCCCTTCACTCACCGAAGAACCACACCACTGGGAACCAGCACCGTTCCAGATCATCCATCCAAACCCCACAACAATCCACATCGATAACCTTTTCAACTCTGACGCAGATTTCATCGGAGAAGTCGCACCACCTTTCTCACCACCACCGCCACCTTTCAGATCTCCATCAGCATCACAGCCCTCGAGATCTCTTTCCCCATTTACACCACCACCAGTATATCCCACGATGGCAGATCAAACCAAGAACCATGACGTCCGCCGCAGCTATTGGAGATTTTAAAATAATCAGGAAAATACCACCAAACAGCTGCTGCAGAACACTACAACTATTACAAGCAACAATGCTTGCCGCCGCCAGCACAGCAGGCAGCATTAGCTCTCACTTGGCCACACCGGCCCGTCATTCAATATACCGGAAGGGACGGTAATTCAATATTTCTGCACCAGCAGGTGGAATGGCGGATCAAAAATAGATGTCGCCAAGCCACCAGTATTCTCGGGCAAAATGTCCGAGGTCACAAACTTTATCAATGCCTGTCGGCTGTATATACAGCTGAAAATGGCAAATGCCGAGGAAGAGGACAAGATCTTGCTGGTCTTGTCATATATGTCAGATGGTTTCGCAGTCAATTGGCGAGACAATTTGTTGGATTTGATCGCCAAAGATCATGAATTGGTTCCTGATATGGTGGAACGATTATATTGGCAGATCCGTAGGGATTTTGGGTGTGACACTGACAAACAGTTGTCAAAAAAAGTATAGAATTGGCGCAGGATGACAAAAAGGCTTCATTCTCCTCCTCTTCCCTCTCTTCTCTTTTTTCTTTCCCCGCTTCCTCCTTCCTTCTCTCCCTCTTCCCTACCCTACTCTCCGCTCCTTCTACCCTCTTCCTCTCTCTCCTCTTCCCCCCTCTTTCCCCTTTCTTCTTTTCTCCTCCTTCTTTTTCTTGCCCACCCTTGTGAAGAACCCGTGCAAAGTTTTAAACAGGTTTAGCCCTAGGAACGGGTACAAGGGACGAGCTCTTATGAGTGAGTTCAAAAGAAGTCTTGCAATGCCAGTTATGAAAAAGGATACTGGAGGCTGCTGAATTACTTAAACCCTCGACGAATGGTACAGCCGATCGGTCCGTTCGCCCGACAATTGCGAGACAAGCAAAAGCTGAGGAAACAGTATTTATTCCTCGAGGAACAGAACTCCGCCAGAGGCTTGAGGATCCAAAGGCCCGGACATGGCAAAGTGGTAGGAACTGTCAGCCTAAACCCCGCTGGAACTTTTCCTGCGGGAATCAGCGAGTCAGAACCCGATTGGGAGCTGGAGCATCCTCGAGTAGTATACTGCGCCTCGCCGCAAGACCCGACATGCTATGGATGGATAGGACCCAGTTGCCCCCCATTGCACTTTTCGCCTTACAAATGCCGGAATTACCCAAAAATTTCGGCTATCATAAATTTGCAAGTTAGGAAAGACTAATGTAATCATAGGTTCTACATGGTTATGAAAACACAATCCAGACATCAACTGGACCACTGGAGAAATAAAGTTGACCCATTGCCCATGATCATGTGGACACAAACAAAGAGAATGGATGAAGGAGAGAGAAAAGAAAACCAAAGCAGCAGAGCATTGGGAGTCCAACATGTACATTTGGGAAAAAGAATGCAAGTTGGACTTTGCGCATTGGTTGGAACAGAAGGAGAGGGAGGAGTCATCCTAGATCAATGGAAACACCCAAAATTCTATAAGGAGGGACAAAAATACAAGTTCCTTCTGTCTGAAATCAAATCAGACGATCCAAAATGGATTAGGGAGTTGAAGAAACAGGAACCAAAAGACTTGGTACCACTGCAGTATCACAAGTATTTACACTTGTTTGAGAAAACTGTGTCAGAAAGAATGCCAGTTAGAAAACCTTGGGGTCACACTATTGATCTCAAAGAAGGTTATCAACCCAGAAAAGGAAAGGTGTATCCATTATCACCAGACAAACTTGGCAAAGTCAGGGACTTTGTTGATGATCAATTAAAAAAGGGATACATCCAACCTTTGAAATCGCCACAAACATTGCCAGTGTTCTTTGTAAAGAAAAAAGATGGAAAAAGAGAATGGTACAGGATTACCCTTACCTAAACGAGTGGACAGTTAAAAATAACTATCCATTACTGTTAATATCAGAGCTTGTGGATCGAGCAGGACAAGCAAAACACTTCACCAGGCTAGACCTTAGGTGGGGTTACAACAACGTATGGATCAAAGAAGGAGATGAATGGAAAGCCGCCTTTACTACACCAGAAGGTTCTTTCGAACCAGTAGTAATGTACTTTGTGTTGAACGACCTTCACCCCAAATACCCCTAAAGCATAGCCCTCAACGCGGCTATCACCGGTTTGACCCTTAGAGGGTATTTCTTTTATTATTTCTTTTATTTACGTATATTTAATTACAGTTCTATACACAAATATGTACATACACTAAAAGTGTATATAAGACCTGTAGATAGAGAATATATGTTCAGTTGCTCTTTCTTGCTCCCCAGCATGTGAGTATCTCCACTCTATGAGTGAAAGACCTGGAGAGGTCTCTGGTCACTGTCTCTGACAGTGATACAATACTCAAAACACCTGGAGAGGTGTCTGGTCACTGTCTATGACAGTGATACAATACTCTTGTCATCATGGATGTATGACTCTGTGTCTAACGGACATATGAGCTCATTGTTCATGACAGTGACAACCACTGAGACAAACTATGTCTGATGGACATATGATTGCTGCTCAACACTTTGGGCTTACCAATTCTCTGGCAACCTTCCAAGCTATGATGAACAACATTTTTCGAGATATGATAAATGAAGGAAAAGTCATTGTGTACATTGATGACATCCTAATTTATACAAAGACCGAAAAAGAGCATAATAATATAGTGCTTGAAGTTCTCTGGTGTTTGGAAGAAAACAATCTTTATGTAAAACCGGAAAAATGCATATGGAATGTGCAGGAAGTTGAATTTCTAGGGGTCATTATCAGACCTAATGGAATTAAAATGGATCCAAAGAAAGTTGATGCCATCCTTAACTGGCCGACACCTGGCAGTGTCAAGGATGTACAACACTTCTTAGGCTTGGCATATTATTACAGGAGATTTGTGCAAGACTTTGCCAAAATTGCATGACCATTGCATAATCTGGTCAGAAAAGATAAAAACTGGGAATGGAAAGAAGAAGAAGAAAATGCATTTAAAACCTTAAAAAAAACATTTACAGAACAGCCCCTTCTTGTTGCTCCAGACTCCAACAAGAAATTCAGAATAGAGTCTGATGCCTCAGATTACACAACAGGAGGAGTGTTATCTATGGAATGTGAAGATAACAAATGGAGACTGGTAGCATACCACTCCAAATCCCTTAATGAAACTGAGAGGAACTATGATGTCCATGACAAAGAAATGTTGGGCATTATCAGATGTCTTGAAGCCTGGAGACATTATTTAGAAGGAGCAAGGCAAGAATTTGAGATCTGGACAGATCATAAAAATCTTGAATACTTTATGAATGCAAAAAAGTTAAATTGAAGACAAGCACGCTGGGTGTTATACCTCAGCAGATTTAATTTCAAATTAATTCATAAAGCAGGAGTAACAATGGGAAAGGCTGATTCTTGTTACGACTCTGGACATTTTCTCTTATTTTCTACTATTTTTCTGGAGGCCTACGGACGCTAGACGCAATACCAATACGCATAGGGGCTTGGAGGGATCCGTTATGGAAGGACCGGTTAGGTAAGCCATGGGTGGCTGTACGAAGGTCTAGGCATAGGGGTCCGGGCGAGTCTGGCTATGGAGGGGTCTGGAACATTGCTGCACGTACACAGCCTTGGAGGCAGTGTAGTCGGTGCGCACAGACCAGGACCAAAGGTATATAAGGAGGGTGTATCCGTAGGTAGGAGTCCTAAGACTCTAGATAGTTTGCTCTTACCCAGCTTACTGGTCTATTGTGTCAAATACACTCATTCTCCCTCTCTCTCAGTGAGACCTGTGGTTGTGTGGGATTAGTCCTAACATAATCTAGAGTCTTTCTACCACACCTCTTGCTGTCATTGACAACCACCTTGGGCATCTCTTGCTCGCTGTTGTGCGCATCCTCAACAAGTTCCCTCAAGCCTGTGCGACGGACCTTGGTACACATTACACCACGTGACTACTGAGCCGCTCTCGAGGATCACCACCGACGTTGACAGCAGATAGACTCCTTGATCGTCATCAGGGACTACTACCGAAAGGTTGCTGGTGACAAAAGGCATTCGGACGAGAATATCTCCATGTGATTGAAAGTGTGGGCAGGCACTGGTCAGCGGAATATACTGTTTGTCTCGGAAAAGCTCAGGAACGAGTGAAAGCAGTCCATTAGCGTGCCATGTAGCAAGGAGAACAGTCTTGAGATACCAATTACGTATCAGATCTAACAATCTGAGCACGAGGACACTTGAGTGAAGCCCCAGGCACCACGCTTTTGGGTCAGTTGGTGGAAATAAATCCAAGAATTGAGTGCGGGTGCGTTATTGACCGCATCAAAGAATATTTGCATTAGGATGTGTGAGTATTGAAGAAGAGTCAACAGCCTTTTTACTTAAAAGGTCTAAGGTGACAACAGGGAAGCAAATATGGCTTCATTATTCAACTTCATCATCCCCCGCGCTGGCCTCACTCTCGTGCAGGCTGGCAAACGATTTGGAATCGAATGGGCGCAGGAGTGCGCAGAAGAAGTCACTCGGTCGGTCACAGTTTCTACCAACAGTAGGCAACGGGACGCCCACGTACGGGCATACTATACTTGGCGCAAGGCGCAGTACAAGGAGTGTCATCTCCAGCAACGACAACACGCGTTTCAGCTGTGGCAGCTGGAGCAGGAGTCCCTCCGTGAACAGGAGGAGGCCTGGGAAGAGTTACTCAGGCAATGCCGGGACGAGCGCTGGTACCAAAAGCGGGTGGAGCAAGAGCTCCAACAAATGGAAAAAGACAGGCAGACCCTGGAAGGGTTGCTACATGATATGGATCCCGAATCAGAGATCCGACAACGTCTGTTCGACATGCCATCGAACATCCAGCTCTTATTGATGGGCTGGAACATCATTACCTTACGGCACAATGGCTTGGTCTTGTCAGCCAAGGAACAGAATCGGCTAATGCACGCCGAAAACGGGAACATCAAAACCCGTAGCTATAACAGGGCGACCGCGGAGATTGCAAACCAGGAACGACTGGATGGGAAACGACCCGATCCGTACATGAAGGCACGCCTGAAAAGGAAGGACATGCCAACCAGGTACAACACGCCATTCCTGGTATCACCGCTCGTCATGAAGAGTGACCCTGGCACATCACCTCTGCTAGGACTCGCTGACTTCCTCAAATTCATAGGGGAAGATCTCGCATACACGGAGGACTGGGTTAATACCCTAGTTCGTCCAAAATTACCAAGTGCGCCCATCACGGACATTCATGAAGAAAAACCATGGTGAAGGAGCAGGTACTGTTACATGTACCTGTTCAAAAAAGAATTTTATCACACGTTCGACTGGCCGGCATGGCCGACAGTAACGCAGATCTTGTCCTGGGAACCGGAGATGCAGGACGAAACCATCAAGTTCAGTCTCCAGGACCATCACAAGAATGACATGTTTCATGTCATCGAGAAAGCCGCGCTACACCCACATGAAGACGAGTCCTATACTTGGAAGGACATGAAACATATGGGGGACGCAGCAAATACAATAAGTTCGCCCGATTTGGCGGACAAAAAGAATCTAAGAAAGGGAAGGCACGAGCCTCCACCATTTCGTCCTGGGTTGCAGGACAACCATCAACAGTGCGCTCGACGTCAGCGCCCATGTCATATGCTCAAGTGGTAACTGTCAAATCTGGACCTAGCAAGTCGCTAACCAGAACCGCAGGGGCAGATGCAAATTGGTACAATGGTACCATCCCTTGTGCAGTGGATTGGGAATCCGCAGACCCTGAACCCAAGCAGGGGTTCAATGAGGAAAAGCAAAGGACGATCAACAATTGGAAACAGGAAGTTGAAAAGGAGATAGCGATCCCTTACCCGTACCCACGTCCTGCTCATACAAAGCACGCGCTACATCCAGACGTACCTGGATATTGTTATCTGATCTTAATAAAAAATCAATTTTGGGATATGTACGAATGGCCGGCATTTCCTCAGATCCAGGAGATCAACTCGTGGGATTCCAACCTTCGCAACACCCATGGTCATGTAAATATCAGGCGCACATATGGGTATAACGATTGTTACCATATCGAACGAGTCCCAAAAGGACCTAAGGGTTGGGATATGGTTGCTTCGCTAGTACGGTCCAGCAATGATCGCAAACACATAGGCACAATCGAATGGGATGCAGGTGCAGACTGTTATTTCAAAAGACCACAAACTGCATTCTTGCATAACTGGATTCCAGGATACTGCTACCTAATCCTAATCAAACCTAGGTACTGGGACACATTCAACTGGCCTGCATTCCCCACAGTCGATAAAATCTTATTGTGGCAACTGGCATATAGAGAAAGTACTGCTATCATTGAAACAACAATGATGCTGGAGCTCAAGCGAATTCATGTGTCCAAACGGGAACATGGAATGCATGGCTGGGAAGAGATGTATCGGTTGCAAGGCAACGGCTTTGGACAATACACCATGGGTGCATCAAGGAATGACAACCTGACGCAGTTCTTGAGTCACGAAATCCGCCGAATTAGATTCAACCTTCCCCGGGAATCACCCAAACAGACGATTCCAGCAACAGGTGCAAACGGTGGTCAAAGTTTTTGATCGCATGACACCTGCCATACCTGGATATTGCTACCTGGTTCTATTCAAAGAGGAATTGTGGAATCGATTTGAATGGCCTGCGTTCCCTACAGCACATTGGGTGAACCAAATTGATCCGGCTTATCAAGCAGAACAGCTCGTAAAGTTCCAAGTAGTCCGTCAAAATAAATGGGTCGGATTCCATGTGCGAACCAGTGTCAATGGGACAAATGGGTGGCCAATGATCCAGGCAATTGTCAACGGCGATCTCGGGCATGTGGAAATCGGTTTTGGTTGGACAAATACAATGACCGCATACTTGCATGCGGCAATTAATCAGTACAACTACTATTTCGGGCCGAATGCCACCCCGAGACCAGAACCCTTGACTGTAGCCAGAGGAGCAACCCCGCAACAAGTAGCAGAAAGGGACAAAACCATTCAAGAATGGAATGAGGGCACTACTCAAATGGCGGCCCACATGGGGAATTTAGTACAGCAAGCGGTGACGGAATATCAAAACACTCGCCCCCCTCCAGTTAGTAGGTCCTTAGTAAAACTGGAACTACCGGATCATTACGAAGGTGACCCAGCGCAAGTAGATGCCTGGTGCAGAGCCATGGACGTATACTTTGAGCTTGCGCACGAAAATGATTATGGCCAACATATCTACATAATGCTCGGACGAATCAGAAAAGGCAAAGGCAATAGGGCCAGAACATGGGCGGCGGTGAAGTTAAAGGAGCAAATTGACAGCAATACCGACTTTAATCAGAAGGTGGCTGAAGAAGGATGGCCGGCGAATTTATCCTATCAACAACAAAGGGAAGGACATTTTGTCCCTGCCACCATAGGAGTAGCCGTGCATTATGAACGCAACCCCCAGGCCCTGAAACCTCCCTTTTTAGGATGGGCAGATCTGAAACGGCAAATGCATGATTTCTTCATGTCAAAAGAAACTCAGGAGCATGCCGTTGAACAAATCCAGAAGCTCCAACAAGGAAGCTGGGCTGTAGAAGATTACATCATCGAGTTCAAAGCCTTGTTGCCTTTGACCGGATGGAATGCAAGTGCGGCAAAAGACCATTTTCAAAAAGGATTAAATCCCAATTTGGGATTCAAATTAATCCGGGTCGGAGATCTAGATGCCAGGGACACTTTGGAACGGATCATGGAAAGGGTTATGGAATTGGCAAGGGCTTATCGACAAGCTCGGGACGCGTATGGCGATAAACAAAAGAAGACGCCATTCAAGGAGGATTATCAAAAACCGCAGCCAACCTCAAGAACCTATAAACTGGCTCAGGCGTCAACATCCACTCACGATTCAAATGCGATGGATGTAGATAAAGTCAAATGTGCACCAGGCGCATGCTTCAATTGCGGAAAGAAGGGTCACTTTGCAAGAGAATGCAAAGAACCCAAGAAACACACATGGGCCAAGAAAGGAAAAGGCTGTGTAAGAGAGATAGAGATCGAAGAGCTCACAGAAGAGCAGTGGAAGGAATGGGGAAAAGAAAAGGGTTTTGGTGACAGCCAGTAGGCACGCGCTCCGCGCTGTTGGCTAATAGAGTTTCTGTATCGGACAATGATTCTTGTGTACAACTACCAGAGTTGTTATATGAATGTTCTCCCCTCATTCACCAGATACGAAACTTAAGTGTGAGTGTAAAAACAAATTGGCTAAATCCATGGACCCCTGAGTGGGTATTAAGATGAATCTGGCAGGAAGATAATGAAACTGCAGTTCATTGTTTAAAGGAATGGGTGCCGACTAAACGAGTCAATGAGGTCAATGCCAAACTGGTAAATGACCTCAATAAGTTATCAGAACAAGAGGCTTTGTGGAACCTAACGCAACTATGGCAACAGTTGGTCCATGCAACAGGGAAGCAGGAAATTGATTTACACTGTGTGCTTACAACAATGGACATGGGGGAAACAATCAATGTACTAGCGCTAGTGGACTCAGGGTGTACAGGCTCTTGTGTTAACAAGGAATTTGTGGAACGACACAAATTAAATAAACGACGGCTAATAAAACCGTTACCAGTCTACAATGTGGATGGATCCCGGAACTCAATGGGAAGCATTGAATACATGACACAATTTAAGCTGTGAATTGGGGATCATGAGGAAATAATTGAATGCAGCATGGCGCGTCTGGGGAAGATGGATTTATTCCTAGGACATGATTGGCTGAAACACCATAATCCGGCCATCGATTGGAAACAAAAAGAAGTTCGATTCACGAGATGTCCAGGAACCTGTTGGACGGCGTCACAAGTAGAAGAGCCAGAGGATGAATTGGACCCACTGGAACAGCTGGAGGAGGGTGAACACTTATTGGCTATTGAAATTGGGGAACCAGAGCTACAACTATGGTCAGTAGCAACCAATATAGCCGCTAAGGAATCAGAAGCCACGCAAAAGCGCACATTGGAGGATGTAGTGCCCAAACACTACTTAGAACACCGGAAGGTCTTCGAAAAGGAGACCTTTGATGAGTTACCGCCACGACGGCCATGGGACCATGCCATAGAACTAATACCGGGGGTCTAAACCAGTGGACTGTAAAATATATCCACTTAATTGGGATGAACAGGCGCAGTTGGATGAATTCCTGAAGGAAAACTTGGAGTCAGGACGAATTCAACCAAGTAAATCTCCCATGGCATCTCCCTTCTTCTTTGTAAAGAAAAAGGATGGCAAATTACGACCAATGACTAAATGAAATGACAATAAAGAACCGCTATCCGTTACCCCTTATTGGCGAATTAGTGGACAAATTGTCCAAGGCTAAGATATTCTCCAAGATGGATATCCGTTGGGGATACAACAATGTTCGCATTAAGCAGGGTGATGAGTGGAAAGCGGTGTTCAGGACTAATCAAGGGCTGTTCGAGCCATTAGTTATGTTTTTTGGATTAACCAATTCCCTGGCGACATTCCAAACAATGATGAATGATATTTTCCGACAAGAAGTGGCCGAGGGATGGGTAGTCATTTACATGGATGATATACTGGTGTTCTCATCAACGCAGGAAGAACACATGAGACATGTCAACCATATTTTTGGCAAAATTAGAAAACCATAAATTATCACTAAAACCGGAAAAGTGCTGGTTCGATCGACCGGAAATTGATTTCCTGGGTCTAGTCATTAGTGAAGATTCTATTAGGATGGAAGCTGGCAAAGTTAAGGCAATTGCGGAATGGCCAACACCCACCTGTAAACGAGAACTGCAGCAGTTTCTGGGTTTTGTAAACTTCTATCAATGATTTGTGGAAGGATTTGCATCAACAGCAAAACCATTGACTAAGTTGACTGGAAAGGACGAGTGGCTTTGGACCGAACTACAAGACTCAGCCTTTCAGGGACTGAAAGACCTTGTGGTGAGGGAGGTGGTACTCAAAATCCTGGACGATGAGGGGCAATTTCACATAGAAGTGGACTCATCGGATTTTGCAATTGGTGGAATTTTATCACAACAGGGAAAGGATCAATCTTGGCGACCAGTGGCTTTTATTTCCAAAGCCTTAAATGACACAGAACGAAACTATGAAATTTACGATAAGGAGATGCTCGCCATAATGCATGCCTTCTATGAGTGGTCGCACTACCTCAAAGGCGCTAAGGAGATAGTGGAAGTGTTGACAGATCATCAAAATTTGACATACTTCTGTAAACCACAGAACCTCAACCGGTGACAAGCGCGATGGGTCACGGACCTGCAGGAGTACAGCTTTGTCATCAAGCATCGATCAGGAAAATCAAATTCCAAGGCAGACATTTTGTCGCGACAAACAGACCATCACCCGGGAGGCCTGGATAACGAAGGAGTCATTCTACTTAAAGATGATTTGTTTGTCAGAGTCTATGATGACGATAGGGCTATTGAGGATATCATCAAGGATATCCGGAAAATTCCTAACTGGCAATGGGAGGTGCAAGTGCGAAAAGGGCTTGACGAAAACAAAGGGGACTTCAAGATCATCAACGGGATAGTGTTATGGAAAGGACAAGTTTATGTACCTGCAAACATACATACCCGCAAATCGTTGTTAGCAATTTACCACTCCTGGGGACATCCAGGGATAGACAAAACGATCGAATTAGTAACTAGGGACTTTTGGTGGCCACAAATGCAAAAGGACATCCAGAATTACATTACTGGATGCGAAACCTGTCAAAAGGTTAAACCGGATAGGCAGGCTTGAGCGGCACCACTCCACCCTAACGAAGTCCCAGAAGGACCATGGGAGATAATCTCCATGGATTTGATAGGTCCACTACCGGAGTCAAAAGGAAACGACATGATCCTGGTCATTGTGGATCGATTTACGAAAAAGTCATATTTTCTGCCAACAACATCCACTGTTACATCGCAAGGAGTAGCCACGCTCTTCCGGGATAATGTATTCAGAGAACACGGTTTGCCAAGGAAGGTCATTAGCGATTGCGGCCCGCAATTTGTCTCCAAATTTATGGACGACCTTTATGGCATGTTGGGAATTAAAGCCAACCAATCCACAGCATATCACCCGCAGACAGACAGCCAAACAGAACGCGTCAATCAAACTGTGAAAGAATTCCTCACGATGTTCGTCAATCACCAACAGAATAACTGGAGTGATTGGCTGGCAGTGGTGCAATTCTGCCACAACAATCGAGTACATTTGGCAACAGGATACTCCCCCTTCTTTATGAACTACGGGCGACACCCGTACAAGGGACTAAATCCAACCTATGTTCCGAAGGTGGTGGCAGTCGAGGAACTAGCCAAACAAGTCGAGGGAATCCACGCTAATGCTACCGTGGTGCTGGAAAAAGCTGCAGAAACCATGAAACGGAAGTATGATGAGTCAAAGGCACCGGCGCGCCAGTACCAACCTGGCGATAAAGTCTATCTAAGCACCGCAAACCTTCCTACCCTGCGCATCACAAAGAAACTGGACAGCAAGTTTGTGGGACCCTTAGAGGTCGTTAAGAAAATCGGGCAATCAGCGTATCAGTTGAAAATTCCAGCGTCCTGGAAAATTTACAATGTATTCAATGAAATCCACCTTAAACCATACAAAGAACCGGTTTTTCCTGGTCAGAAGGAGAAGGCCGCTTCGCGCAAAGAAGCGCAGATGGTGGAGGAATCAGTAGATGACGAATACGAAGTGGAGGAAGTCATGGACAGCCGCGTCAGTGGGCGCAGCGGTGGACGTCTGGAATACCTCGTCAAGTGGAAAAACTACCCTGTCGAGGAATCAACTTGGGAGCTGGCGGAAAACTTAGGCAATGCCAAGAAGGAAGTACAGAAATTCCACAAGGTGAACCCTAGCGCACCCCGGCGGATGGTTAACGTGCATGACATCAGCGCTAGTTTCCAGAAATGGCAGAATCACACGGCAATCCCTATAGCAAAATGGCTGTATGGGTGGGAGGATGGCAAGTTTGGGCGCAAATACCTAGAGAAGCTCAAACAAAACTGGCAGCGTTGGAAAGGCGACCGGCGCGACATATATGCTGAAGAAGATGTGCGGCATGAGTTCGTTAGGAACTCGAAATAAATTTTTATGACACGCGTGGCTTCCCGGGACGTGAAGCCTTAAGGGGGGGGTCATGTTATGACTCTGGACATTTTCTCTTATTTTCTACTATTTTTCTGGAGGCCTATGGACGCTAGACGCAATACCAATACGCATAGGGGCTTGGAGGGATCCGTTATGGAAGGACCGGTTAGGTAAGCCATGGGTGGCTGTACGAAGGTCTAGGCATAGGGGTCCGGGCGAGTCTGGCTATGGAGGGGTCTGGAACATTGCTGCACGTACACAGCCTTGGAGGCAGTGTAGTTGGTGCACACAGACCAGGACCAAAGGTATATAAGGAGGGTGTATCCATAGGTAGAAGTCCTAAGACTCTAGATAGTTTGCTCTTACCCAGCTTACTGGTCTATTGTGTCGAATACACTCATTCTCCCTCTCTCTCAGTGAGACCTGTGGTTGTGTGGGATTAGTCCTAACAATTCTCTGTCCAGGAGGCCAGACCATAAAAAGGGGGTAGAAGATGATAACAAGGAAGTCACCTTGTTAAAACCGGAGTTTTTCCGAATTGCAGCACTTCAACAAGGACATGTGCTTGTCAATATGTTGGAAAAAGAAATTTTAAATAAAATAAGAAAATCCGAAGCAAAAGACAAAGAAGTGGTGAAAGCAGTGGAAGCCATGAAAAAGGCAGGAGTCAGGCAACTCAATGCAGGAGAATGGCAAATGGAACAAGGACTTATCCTCTGGCAAGGAAAGGTTTATGTTCCCAAAGATGACAAATTAAGAATGGAGATAGTTAGACTCCATCATGATACACCTATTGCTGGACATGGTGGACAATGGAAGACAGTGGAACTCGTCACAAGAAACTATTGGTGGCAAGGTGTCACTAAATTTGTAAAGAAATACATTGCTGGATGTGACAAGTGTCAAAGAAGCAAAAATTTCCCAGAACCACCAGCTGGAAAATTAATGCCTAATTCGGCACCATCAAAGCCATGGACACATATATCCACGGACTTTATTACAAAGTTACTGGAATTGCATGGACATAATGCAATTCTAGTAGTATGTGATAGAATGTCCAAAATGGCACATTTCATCCCAACTTCAGAAGAAACGTCAGCACAAGGGTTGGCAACACTGTTCAGAGACCATATATGGAAACTCTATGGTCTTCCCGAATCAATAATCTCGGATCGCAGTCCTCAATTCACTGCACAAATGATGAAAGAGTTGAATTCTATGTTAGGCATTTCTATGGACTTGTCTACAGCCTTCCATCCACAAACAGATGGACAAACAGAACGAATGAATCAGGATTTGGAACAATTCCTGAGGATTTTTGTAGATCACCGACAAGAAGATTGGTCGGGATGGTTAGCCATTGCCAAATTTAGTTACAACAACAAAATTCAGGCATCAACAAAACATACACTCTTTTTTGTAAACTATGGAAAACACACAAGAATGGGAATAGAACCCAGAAAGGAAGGAAGTCATCCAGCCACGGCTGACTTTGTGCAGAAAATGAAAGGAATTCATGAAGAAGTGCAAGCAGCACTTAAAAAATTGCAGGATGATATGAAACTTTATGCAGATTGATGACATTCTGACATACCAGAATACAAAGTAGGAGATTGAGTTTGGTTGTCAACCAAGGATCTCTCCTTATCTGGATGTCCAATCAGGAAATTGGCAGAATGATGGATTGGGCCTTACCCAATTAAGAAGATCATTTTGTCAAATGCTGTAGAGTTAAATCTACCCTTTTCACAACAAATTCACCCTGTTGTGAATGTTTCAAGAATATGTCCCTACACTAAACCGTTGAAGGGACAACAAATGGCTGCTCCACCACCAGTTGAAATTGATGGTGAAAAGGAATACAAGGTAGAAGAAATCCTTGATGTATGGTTGAAAAGAAACAAGATAGAATATCTTGTAAAATGGAAAGGTTACATGGCAGAACACAATTTGTGGGAGCCAAAGAACAAATGCAAAAAGGAAAATAAAGCATTTCTATGACAAACACCCTGGAGCAATACAAGTTATTGATAAAACAATCTTTGACAAGTTAGGCTTTCAAAAATACAAAAACTATACAGAATTTCCTGGAAATGCCATTTCCAGAATTGATGTCAACGCAGTAGCAGAAACTGCAACATGGGAGAAAAACTGGCAAAAATGGAAGGGTCAATCACTGATAAAACAGCTAAATGAACCATTAGATCATGATGGTCCATGCAATTGCAATGGATGCCTAAAAACTAAAAAGGATTGGCCCTGGAGTAGGGCCTTAAACTGCTTCATTTTGTTGCGAAAAGTCTTTCCAGATCAACCACACAGACAGCACGCATTTGTATTTGTCATAATGGGCAAAAACTGTCACAACAATAAATGTTCAAAACAAACAATCTGTTACAGTTTCCTCTTCGTTTCGGCCTCCTGTCTCAGCGGACTGTTTCATACTCATCATTTCCCCTCAATTGCGCACTGTATAGCTTGGACGCTATCTCCTTTCATAGTTACCTTCATATTTCCTTTCTCAGGTAGCTATTGTTTCATTCCCTTTATAGTTTCCTTTGTTCCCAATCGTATATAAACCCCATGTACTGTAGAGTAACTCCAGTTCCAACTTAGACGAGTTTTGCTCTCAACAACGATCGACTTGAACGCTCTTCTCTCTCATCGTTCTCTAAAGACCTTCGTCATCGTTTGACTTAGCGTCTAGACCCTTGTCCAGTGGCTGGGAGCGGACCGAGACTCTGCTTGTCACTGTTGACTTAGAACGAACCACGACGAGGGCATCGTCCGTAACACAAGTTGGAACTCAGGAACCGCTCAGTGCATCGTCACTAGCCAGACATCATTGATACCAGGAACTCCCAGATCAGACCCCCGAACAACTCTGTTCGCTTCAGACAGAAGTACTACCTTAATCGAAGAGAAGTCTACTTTTCTACGACACACAAAGTCTGGTGCTACGTTTCAGGAACAAAGAGAAAGAACCTACCGGTACCAGAGGAGCTCTTCGAAGGAGAATACCAGGAAGGAAAGCACAACGACGAATTACCAGGAGAAATTTGGATTCACTGGTACAACGAAGAAAACGACGAGGACAATCAACTGTTCCTACCTCCAAACACCGAACCAGAACTTACTTGGTGGCACGAGTTTTGAGTTAACAAAGAACTCGGAGATTACACATTCCTTGCACTCGATAAGGAGATAATCACCAAGTGGAACGAATATAGAGAACAACAGCAGATCGAAATAGATTCATTTGGAGACAAATCGAAACAAGGAGAAAGCTCGAAACAAGGCACAGAATCGAAACACGAACCCAGAACACAGGACCCGAAACCTGAAACACCAGAACCGAAACAGAAAGACATGTCAACCGACAAGGAAGAAGCCCCGAAAGGAATAAAGGGAATCTCCATTAAGGAATTCAAAGGACAGCGCTCTAAAGCAAAACATTTCATCAACACATTTGATGATGTATTCGATCTAGATGAAGGGCGCTTCGAAACATCGAAAAAGCGAATCAAGTATGTTCTCCTTCACCTAGGGGAAGAACTAGACGATTGGAAAGCCAATCTTCGAGGAGAATTGGAAGCAGCAGAAGCGACCAAAGGAAAATCAGCAGAAAGCGCATACACACTTTCTTGGGAAAACTACCCCAGCTTCAGACGACGATTCTTGAGCGACTGGGGAGAATCTGACAGCGCAGCCAGGACCCTGAATGATCTAGATAAAGTCAAAGTGGGTGGAGATATCGACATCCCTGCCTATATTCAGAAATTCCGATCGCTCATACACTCCACCGGAATTACAGGGTTCATGGCACAGCGCATTTACTTCTGTAAAGGACTCCCTACATCAGTAGCAGCAAAGATCATCGAAAACCCTGCAGTCGTCAGCATGGAAACAGCTTATAACGCTGCAGAACGCCTGCACAATGCTTGGGAGACCATGAAATTAATGAACCGACCATCTGGATCAGGAGACACAAAGGGACGTTTCAAATTCAACCGAAACACGAAGCCCTCTGCATCTGGATCAAGGGGAATTAATGCTGTGAGCACAGGACGTCTTTCAGATGCCCAAAAGGAGGAATACCGAAAAACCGGCAAGTGTTTCAGATGTGGAACACAGGGACACATATCCAGGGACTGTCCAAACAAGGGGAATACCCAAACATCGTCCTACAAGTCCTCCTCCCCACAGAATCGCTCGATCAGAGCAATAGAGGAAACGACCTCGAACGAATCAGCTGCCCAACGCATCAGGGCGCTGTTGAAAGATCTTCCAGAAGAAGAACGCGAAACAACCCTCCAGGAGCTTGAATCCGAGGGTTTTTAAGAAGGAGACGCCAGAAAGCGGTTGACGCCTCCAGTACCATTGAACAGTTAGCACTCGACTCTGTAATTGTAAATTCCAATAATAACAAACGAATTTCCATTACTGTGCAAACAAACCATAAACCCGCTGAAATATCTGCTCTCATCGATTGTGGAGCAGAAGGAAACTTCATTGATGAACGAATATCGAAGGATCTACCAAAAGAACTCTTAAAACAGCCAATTAGGGTCAAGAACGCCGACGGAACAATCAATCAGAACGGATTAATCACTCATCGCACTTGTCTCACCTATTCTATTGAAGGAAAGATGTACAACAACTGGTTATGGATCACCAACTTAGGCAATCAAGCGATAATCTTTGGAATACCATGGTTAGAACAACATAATCCTACAATCGATTGGCGAAAGAAAACCCTCCAAATGGACGATGAAGACACCAAACCTATTTGGCGTATGGCATTAGACAACCGACAATGGGGAGAAGACGAATATTGGATCAGGGTAAAAACATCGGCATCACAGGCACTTGAACACCAAGCAAAAAGAGACGAAACGCCTATAGTTCTACCTTCCGAATACACGCCTTGGCACGCCACCTTTGAAAAGAAAGCGTCAGAGCGTTTTCCATCTTCTCGCCCATGGGATCATGCGATCGAACTCAAAACAGGATTCACGCCAAAAGTCAACAAAATCTACCCGTTATCACTAAAGGAACAGTCAACCCTCGATGAATGGATTAAGGAACAACTCAATAAAGGATACATTCGACCGTCTAAATCACCACAAGCGTCGCCATTTTTCTTTGTTTCTAAAAAGGAAAGCAGCGCACTTCGACCTTGCCAGGATTACCGATACCTGAACGAATGGACGATTAAGAATGCCTACCCATTACCCTTAGTCTCCGATTTAATGACGAAACTGGAAGGCGCAAATTACTTTACCAAACTTGATCTGCGCTGGGGATACAACAACGTCCGAATCAAAGAAGGTGACGAATGGAAAGCAGCGTTCATAACCAATCGAGGATTGTACGAACCAACAGTCATGTTCTTTGGTCTTTGCAATTCCCCATCAACGTTCCAAATGATGATGAACGAGTACTTCCAGGATATGATGAACGAAGGATGGCTCATCATTTATATGGATGACATCTTGATCTGCGCAAAAACAAAAGAAGAAATGCAAGAGCGTACGGAACGCGTCTTGAACCGCCTACAGGAAAATGACTTATTCTTGAAACTTGAGAAATGCAAATTTTGCATTCAAGAAGTCGAATTTCTTGGCATGATCATCACACCCGGACATATTCAAATGGATCCTGTTAAACTTGCAGGGATTCGTGACTGGCCGACACCAACAACAGTTAAACAAGTCAGATCCTTCCTTGGCTTCGGAAACTTCTATCGGAGATTTATTGGCAACTTCGCCGCCACAGCGAAACCGTTGACAGATCTAACAAAGAAAGGCTTACTCTTTAATTGGACGACCACTTGTCAAATAGCGTTTGAGGAGCTCAAAAACAAGTTCTCCTCCATGCCCGTTTTATGCATGCCCAACCCCACTCGACCATTCATTCTCCAGACAGATGCCTCGAACAAAGCTACTGGGGCAGTGCTTAAACAAGCAGATACAACCGGTGTTAACCTTTTTACACTGCTAGGCAGCTGTGTAGAGGGGGGGGTTGTGGGGTCGTTGGAAGGTTCCCGACACCTCCTTTTCGAGTGAGCATTGGTTCGATGGGCGCATGCTTGCAATGCTCTTGACCATGGCGACGGCGATGAGATAGAGAACCCTCCCCCCAAACGAGAGGGAGGGGGAGGGCGAACGAGCCAATAACCGAGAGGAAAACGAACGATTACGGGGGAAGGAAGGTGTATTATTATTCTCTTGTGACTCTGTGACAAATGTACTATAAACCAACTATTACCAAGCATCTCCAATTTAGGCAGAGCCCCTGTCCACTGCTGTACAGAGCTCAAGCTCATCACCGGGACGCTTCACCCATGTGGATTTATTTCGCATGCCTTGACGCTTACAGAACAGAATTACCAGATTTACGATCGAGAATTACTAGCAATAATTAAAGGACTGCAGGCATGGCGGCATTTACTTCATGGGTCGCCACATCCTATAATAGTACATTGCGATCACAAAAATCTCCTATTCTATCGGTCACCCCAACGATTAACTCCTTGTCAAGCACGATGGTCCATGATGCTCTCGGAATTTGAATTGAAAATCGAACATGTACCTGGCACCAAGATGTTCGAAGCAGACGCTCTATCTCGCCGACCTGATCATATGAAAGGCGAGGATGCTCAAGACGATGTGACTATGTTACCAGACAACAAGTTCATTCGTCTCATCGCCACAGATCTCGCCCAAGAAATAAGGATGGCTACATCACTTGACAGCTTTGGACGTACAATCATTGAAGTAATTGAAACTCAACGCGCTCCACCAATTAAATCCAAACTCCAAGACTGGGCGTTTGTTGATGGAATCATTCGATATATCGATAGAGCATACATCCCAGATAATGGAACACTCAGGACACAGATCGTTAAGACAATTCATGAATCGCTCACCTCTGGACACCCAGGGCGCATGAAAACTCTTGAACTTCTACAACGCGATTACTGGTGGCCAGGAATGTATAGACATGTCAAAGAATGGATTACTGGCTGCGCCGTTTGCCAACAGATGAAAGTGAATACGCACCCTAACACTCCGGCTCTTTTGCCTATTGGATCTAAAGCGACTCGCCCTTTTCAACAAGTCACATTAGATTTCATCACGGATCTTCCTATTGCTGATGGGTACGACTCGATTCTGGTCACGGTGGACCATGGTCTTACAAAGGGGGTAATTCTTACTCCTTGCAAGAAAACCATCGACGCTCTAGGAACTGCCGATCTTTACATCTCTGAAATATTTAAACGCTTTGGATTACCTGATATCCTCATCTCGGATCGAGGACCACAATTTTCAGCTAAAGTCTTCCAGGAAATTAGAAAGACGCTGGGGATTGATCACAGAATGAGCACAGCCTATCATCCACAGACTGATGGAGAAACAGAACGCGTTAATCAAGAACTAGAAGTATACCTTCGAATATTTTGTGCAAACGAACCCCCACAGATGGAAACAACTACTTCCAATCGCCGAATTTGCTCATAACAATCGACACCATGACTCAGTTAGAGCCTCCCCGTTTCAACTCATGTATGGAACAAATCCCGTTGCATTACCAACCGCTATACAAAAAATGACAACACCTGCTGCTGAGGAACGCCTACAGCTACTATGAAAAGCTAGAGAAGAAGCACTAGCCGCACACGAACTAGCAAGACAGATGGTTGCGCGACGAGTCAGGGACAAAGCAATCAAATTCGTACAAGGAGATAAAGTGTGGCTCGAAAATAGAAACCTCAATATACCATATCAATCTAGGAAACTGGCGCCCAAACGAGAAGGACCCTTTGTGGTTGAACAAGTCCTAGGACCAGTAACGTATAGGCTCAAATTACCGAAACAATGGCGCATTCACCCAGTCTTTCACACGTCACTCCTTATGCCATATAGAGAAACTGAAACGCTAACAAGCTCCAACCTATCGAAGCGACAGGCAGACAGGGGGGGGTTTGTGAGCTAGGTAAAGTTTTCCCGTCAATTCCAGTTCCAGAGATCAACTGCGCAAATGTATATTGAACGGATGCGAAAGGATGCGAAAGATGCGAAAGAATGCGACGGATGCGATAGATGCGATAGATGCGAAAGAATGCGACGGATGCGAAATAATGCGAAAGATGCGAAATAATGCGGCGGATCACGAATAACGCGCGCGGATAGCGCAAAATAGATAAACAGGGTACTCAATGCACGCGGCGGTGGCGTGATGATGACCGGGTTTGGGCGGAAGTGCGTAGGGCGAAGTTTGTCGGGCAATGGCAATGGCGATGAGTAGCTCAAGTCTTTTACGCAAGTTGGGCTTTGGCAACGGCTGCAACGACGCGGAGAGGAATTTCTCAAGAGACCGAGAGAATGAAAACGAAGCGAACGCGAAGGGAAAACTTGGATGGATAGGGTAGATTATTATTTACTACGAAACATTGTGGTTTATATACTTTTTACTACGCTACTAATGTGAAAAGACTATGAAACTCTTGCAACTTTTTCTCCGTGTACGCGCGTCGTCTTGCTGTCCCAATCCGTTATCTTGAAAGGCTCCCTCCGATGCGGCTTAGTACGCGAGCATTTTCTTAGTATTTTTCATCCGGCTGCCACTCCGTAGTGGAACCCTGATCGTATGGTTGTTGTCCCTAAGGGCGTTTTGAATATGAGTGCGGTGGCTGACGATCGAGCTCCGGTGTCCCTATTGATTACCGCTGATGTTTTCCCTGGTGACCGCGAACCTGTTAATGGAATTCTTCCAATCGTTCTCCATATAGCCTTCCCCCTTGTATTCTTCGATCGATGCAAACCGCCGTGAAGATTTCGTCCCGGTATCCTGGGTGGACTAATGATTCCTCCGTTGATCATATGCGTATGCGGATGTAGGTTTCGATCGTGGTCCCCAGAAAGCTAACTTGCCTATCACGGAAGTGGCAGTGCAGAGCTATCGCATGCGACGGTAACTCTCGATGTGGCAGGTCCGTTTAGTCAGCGCGGTTTAGCGGATAATGTGATTTGTGCTCGGTAGTCGTCAAGCGCGACGGCGCTCACTGCTAGCGCGAAAGGGGGCGGATTATGCTGCAGGTGCGTGCGATGATAACCGAGTTTGCGAGGTCTGCGGAACTGTAGCACATCAGATAGTTAGTGATGGGTTCAGTGCATGTGTATAATCCCAATGACGATAGGACTTCTCTCGCATAGCATGGCGCATATACGTGATGAGGTCGCTACACGGTCACAACAGGACACCGCTCATCAACGCATGGACCGAATTATACTACTCCACCCCCTGATCTCGTAAACGGACAAGAAGAGTTTGAGGTGGAAGCGATCCTTACACATCGAAAACGCGGAGCAGGATATCAATATCTGGTTAGATGGAAGGGATACGGTCCGAATGACAACTCCTGGGAACCCGAGCGCAATCTAAGCAATGCTGCGGAGGTGTTAAAAGCATATAAGTTCAGAAGACAGCTATGAAACCCCATGTCTCGCTATCGCAACCGCCAAACTCTCAAACAAAACATCAGATATACGAAGAAATACTGTTCCACTCAAGGACGATATTCTCCGAAACCATACGAAAGCTTCAAAGGACGAATCATTACGTTTCCCATTCCTTATCCTCCGATCAACACCTTAGAACCACCTCGATTAGTTAACTTCGTTCGAACCCTAGCAACCCGATTAATTGCCTACAAGACTCCCAGACTTTCTAACGGACATGCGACGCACCCACAAGGACATGTTGAAATCCCATTCAATGCCCGATTACATTACCTTCCGAAATATATGGATCTCACATTCGATCCGGAAGAATTACCATACTATCCAGATGCAATGTCATCCTACCTCCCGTCGCCCAACAGACCTTTAAACCACACCAACAATATATACGCCAAAGCGGCCCTTCGCCGAGAAGACCCTATACTATTTGACTTTGCAGAACGGTTAAGCAACGCTAGCAAAGAAATGGAAATTGCCAGATGGGCTGCTGCTCGACGACTCCCAGACGTAATCTCAAACCTCAACAGAGTATTGGAGAGCCTCGACTTCTTAGACGCATTTGACAGCACGGGCGGGCCTACTATACCCAATTCACCAGAAAGTATTGCGCCGCAGGATATCGCTCCTGAACCAGACACGGACCTTGAGAATGAAATCTCCATCACTACCAGGAACGAGCTAAGCGAATCAGAAGAATCTGATGAAGAACTCGAATATGTTCCCAGCATCAGAGCGTCCACTTTCACTTATCGGGCCCCGGATGGAGAACTCCGAACTGTCAGTTGGGATGACGAAGTCTTCAATTGAACATAAAAGGACGCCTTTGGCAGTGCCAGATCCCCAATTTCATACACTCGCACAATGTCCTTCTTCACCGCCATCGCTTACTTCGCCGCCCTCGTCTTTGCCTTGTTGGTCACCGCATGTGGCCATTATTATATTGAACCCGTCAATCTCTTATCGCCTTTCATCGCCGCCGCCCACGACTTCCCTCTCGAGGTCTTTGTTGAGACCACCATCACCATCGACGACTTCGATTTCGCCGACCTCCCTGAGCTGCACGAACATCCTGCAGAACTTATCGAACCAACCGCTGCAATCGCTACGCCTCCCATCGTTGTTCGCCCTCGCAATGCAATGCTTCAAAACGTCAGTGATTGCCTCGCGGAAATACTAGTCCTCTACAACCAGTTCGCCGAACCTTTGGACTTCGTCACAGGGCTCACCATCACCACCGACCCGCATTCCCTTACTCTCGAAGAAAGGGATTCAGCACTAGCGCAAGCAAAGCAATTACAGCTAGCAGTTCGAAGTCTTCAATGGCGAGCTGAGACGGCAGCAGCAGACCTAGGCAATGTTGTCACTTGGCTCGAGTCGCGGCAGGATCACACATGGACATCTGCATGGTAGAAGTCGGTGACTTCTCGCATACAAAGGGGGTAATGTTACAGTTTCCTCTTCGTTTCGGCCTCCTGTCTCAGCGGACTGTTTCATACTCATCATTTCCCCTCAATTGCGCACTGTATAGCTTGGACGCTATCTCCTTTCATAGTTACCTTCATATTTCCTTTCTCAGGTAGCTATTGTTTCATTCCCTTTATAGTTTCCTTTGTTCCCCAATCGTATATAAACCCCATGTACAGTAGAGTAACTCCAGTTCCAACTTAGACGAGTTTTGCTCTCAACAACGATCGACTTGAACGCTCTTCTCTCTCATCGTTCTCTAAAAGACCTTCGTCATCATTTGACTTAGCGTCTAGACCCTTGTCCAGTGGCTGGGAGCGGACCGAGACTCTGCTTGTCACTGTTGACTTAGAACGAACCACGACGAGGGCATTGTCCGTAACACAATCCTCACAATAGGAGGCCATTCAAATGTAGGCCACTGTTGTGAACAGTCATCCCAATGCATCTTTCCCAAAAAACCCAAACCAGCACCATGCCACCTCCCCACCCTATCATCACTATGGAATGATCTGTTGAAGTATGGATCAAACAATACGAAATGGGCAGAGAGACCCATGGAAATTCCCACCAAAAGCCTTCTGGGCTTGGCAAGTTTACATGCAATGGAAACAAGAAAATAAAGGAGGACATTTATCCTTTGAAGATTTTTAGTTCGTCTAGGAAGCCAAAACCTAAAAAGGGGGTACTGTCATGACTTGTATTGAATGCTCAATTTCTCTAAGTCATTTTCAATTTCTTTTCTTTGTATTTTACATATGTGGTAGCCAAACACTTAGCTAAGACGGCGTCTATCTTATCTAGTCAGCGCTAAGATTAGATTAGATTAGATAACGGACCGATGACACAGCCACAATTACTAATCCGCAGTCAATGCGCAGTCGTGGCTGTCCTGTATGACTCACATGGAACTATTCATAGTGTAGGGTTCTACAGCCTTTAGGGTTGTAGGGGTTAGCGCACAGACCATGTTGTATTGTATATAAACCATGCAAGTAGCACCCAGAGTCCTCAGTCAAGTTCTCTTGGGTTTCCTTCCTACCCTCATCTCCTCTCACTCTAAGTCTTCTGTTGGGGCCCTAAGCTGTCACAGCAAGGGTAGTCCTGATACTAAGGGTCAAACTGGTGATAGCCGCATTGAGGGCTATACTTAGGGGGAGCACTTTACTCTTAGCCCCCTAAGATGCTCGGACTCTGAGCTCAGTCCTTGGAATACGAGGACTCAGTTCAGAGTCCGAGTTTTTTTTGTTTGCAAGTGAATTTGGCTGGAAACCCAGCCAAATTTGGCCTTGTAGTCCAAAGTCAGTCCTAATAGAGTCCGAGCCCAGTCTCGGACTGAGCTCGGAAATCCTAGGACTGATGGTGCTCAGAGTCCAAGTGGACTCTGAGCAGTTTCATCAACCACAGCATATATATACATATTGTGACACTGTGACACGAGCACAACGTGACGGCAGCGACGCACCGTTTACTGTTTACTGCTGCACATGACCCACACATGACTGCTGTACACTGTGCCCACCTCTCACCATTGTTGCCATTGCCAACATTGTGTTGCAACCACCATTGTCACCACTGTCTGTCACCACTACTGCCACCCCCACACTCATCACCACCCTCTGATGACCACCTGCCACCTCTCACACTGTCACCAATGGTCACTGTCACCACCCCCCACCACCACCATCACATCACCGCTGCCACCACCACCATGTCAATGCCGCCACCACCACCCGACCACCCTGCTGCATTGACAGACCCGCCCATTCACCTTGTTTGCCCACCCGCTCACGCCCATACATGCCCATTCACCTCTGTTCGCCCACCCTGCTCACACCCATACACACCAAACATCACCACCACCACCACCACCATGTCACCACTGCCACCACCACCATGTCAATGCCACCACCACACATGGTCACGGTCACCACCCCCACTGCCACTCGCCACTCCTGACGACCACCCTGCTGTGTCGACAGACCCACCCATTCACCTCTGTTTGCCCACCTTGCTCACGCCCATACACGCCAAACACCACCCTCACTGGGGCCCAGACAAATTGTTTGTCTGGGCCCCTGGTATGTTTTTTTTTTTTTCTCTCAGTTTTTTATGGCTAACTGTTTTTTCCGCCTAGTTATCTTTTAACCAACCCCTGACGATCCGCTCGCCCTCCCAGCCCCAGTTCCCAGTCACCTGCACCACCTGTCCACCCACCACTCCTGCCCCTGCCCACGCCCACTCCAAACGGATGGGACCTCGCACACTGTACTGCCATTTGCATCGCCACCATTCCCACCACCACCTTTCCCACCACTGGCCACAAACCACAGGGCCCAGACGAACCTGTTTGTCTGGGCCCTGTCATATGTTTTTACTTTTTTTTGTGAATTTTACAATGAGCTGAAAGGTTAATTAAAAACCAGTCCATCCATGCATGCCCCCTCCACCCACTCACACGCCAACTGCGGCCATCACACATCATGCATCAAAGCCCACCACCAACCACCCACCTCGCCACCACTGCCACCGCTGCCACCTCTTCACCACATCTCGACAACAACACCATGTGTCTGCCAGTGCCCCTGTGTTTCCTGTTACAGTTTCTTCTTTGTTTTGTCTTCCTGTCTCCATGTATTGTTTCATATCCATCATTTCTCCTTAACTGCGCATCGTACAGCCTGGATGCTATCTCCTTTCATAGCTACCTTCACATTTCCTTCTTAGGTAGTCATTGCCTCATTCCCTTTATGGTTTCCTTTGTTCCCTAATTATATATATAAACCCCATGTACTGTAGAGTAACTCCAGTTCCAACTTAGATGAGTTTTGCTCTCAACAATGATTGACTCCAACGTTTTTCTCTCTCATCATTCTCCAAGACCTTTGTCTAGTGGCTGGGAGCAGACCAAGGCTCTGCTTGTCACTGTTGACTCAGAACAAACCATGACAAGGGCATTGTCTGTAACACAAGTTGGAACTCAGGAACTGCTCAGTGCATTGTCACTAGCCAGACACCATTGATACCAGGAACTCCCAGATCAGACCCCCGAACAACTCTGTTTGTTACAAACAGAAGTACTACCTTAATCAAAGAGAAGTCTACTTTTCTATGACACACAAGGTCTGGTGCTACGTTTCAGGAACAAAGAGAAAGAACCTACCAGTCTCAGAAGAACTCTTTGAAGGAGAATACCAGGAAGGAGACCATAACAACAAATTACCAGGAGACATTTGGATTCACTGGTATAACAAAACAAACAAGGAAAACAATCAGTTATTCCTAACCCCAAATACTGAACCAGAACTCACTTGGTGGCATGAGTTTTGAGTTGACAAAAAACTTGGAGACTTTGCCTTCCTTGCACTTGATGAGCAGACAGTAACTGAGTGGAACAAATACAGAGAACAACAACAGATCGAGACAGATCTAGCCTTTGGGGATAAACCAAAACAAGGAAAAAGTTCAAAACAAGGCACAGAATCGAAACACGAACCCAAAACGCCAGAACCGAAACAGAAACTAAAGAAGGACATGTCAGACGACAAGGAAACATCCCCGAAGGGAATAAAGGGAATCTCCATTAAGGAATTCAAAGGACAGCGCTCTAAGGTGAAACACTTCATCAACACATTTGATGACATATTTGATCTTGATGAAGGGCGCTTTGAAACGTCAAAAAAGCAAATTAAATATGTTCTCCTTCACCTGGGGGAAGAACTAGACAATTGGAAAGCCAATCTTCAAGGAGAATTAGAGGTAGCAGAAGCAACCAAAGGAAAATCAGCAGGAAGCACATATGCACTCTCTTGGGATAACTATACCAGCTTCAGGCAACGATTCCTGAGCGACTGGGGAGAATCTGACAGTGCAGCCAGGACCCTGAATGATCTAGATAAAGTCAAAGTAGGTGGAGACATCGACATCCCTGCCTACATTCAGAAGTTCCGATCACTCATACACTCCACTGGAATTACAGGGTTCATGGCGCAACACATTTACTTCTGCAAAGGACTCCCTGCATCAGTAGCAGCAAAGATCATCGAAAATCCCGCAGTTGTCAGTATGGAAACAGCTTATAATGCTGCAGAACGCCTGCACAACGCTTGGGAAACCATGAAATTGATGAACTGATCTTCTGGATCAGGAGACACAAAGGGGTGTTTCAAATTTGACCGAAACCAGAAGCCCTCTGTATCCAGATCAAGGGGAATCAATGCTGTGAGCACAGGATGTCTTTCAGATACCCAAAAAGAGGAATACCAGAAGACTGGCAAGTGTTTCAGATGTGGAACACAGGGGCACATATCCAGGGACTGCCCAAACAAGGGAAACATCCAAACGTCATCCTACAAGTCCTCCTCCCCACAGAATCGCACAATCAGAGCAGTAGAGGAAACAACCTCAAACAAATCAACTGCCCAACGCATTAGGGCCCTGTTGAAAGAGCTCCCAGATGAAGAGCGCAAGAATACCCTCCAGGAACTTGAATCTGAGGGTTTTTAAGAAGGAGACGCCAGAAAGCAGTTGACACCTCCAGCACCATTGAACAGTTAGCACTCAACTCTGTAATTGTAAATTCCAATAATAACAAACAAATTTCCATTACTGTGCAAACGACCCATAAACCCGCTGAAATATCTGCTCTCATCGATTGTGGAGCAGAAGGAAACTTCATCAATGAACAAATATTGAAGACCTACCAAAAGAACTCCTGAAAAAACCAATTAGAGTCAAGAACGCCGACAGAACAATCAATCAGAATGGATTAATCACCCATTGCACTTGTCTTACCTACTCTATTGAAGGAAAAATGTACAACAACTGGTTATGGATCACCAATCTTGGAGATCAGGCAATAATCTTTGGAATACCATGGTTAGAACAACATAATCTGACTATTGATTGGCGAAAGAAAACCCTCCAAATGGACGATGATTTAGAAAATACCAAACCTATTTGGCACATGGCGTTAGATACATGACAATGGGGAGAAGACAAATATTGGATCAGGGTAAAAACATCAACATCACAGGTGCTTGAACATCAAGCAAAACGAGATGAAGTGCCCACTGTTTTACCTTTGGAATACACACCCTGGCAGGCCACCTTTGAAAAGAAAGCATCAGAGCACTTCCCATCTTCTCACCCATGGGATCATGCAATTGAACTAAAGGCAGGATTTACACCAAAGGTCAACAAAATCTACCTGTTATCACTGAAAGAACAGTCAACCCTCAATGAATGGATCAAGGAACAACTCAATAAAGGATACATTTGACCATCAAAATCACTGCAGGCATCACCATTTTTCTTTGTCTCTAAAAAAGAAAGCGGAACACTTCAACCTTGCCAGTACCTGAACAAGTGGACAATCAAGAACGCCTACCTGTTACCCTTGGTCTCTGATTTAATGACAAAATTAGAAGGCACAAATTACTTTACTAAACTTGATTTGCACTGGGGATACAACAATGTCAGAATCAAGGAAGGAGACAAATGGAAAGCAGCATTCATAACCAATTGAGGATTATACGAACCGAAGGTCATGTTCTTTGGTCTTTGCAACTCTCCATCGACATTCCAAACGATGATGAACAAATATTTCCAGGATATGATAAATGAAGGGTGGCTCATCATTTATATGGACGACATCTTGATCTGTGCAAAAACAAAAGAAGAAATGTGGGAGCATACAGAACACGTTGTGAATTGCCTACAAGAAAACAATTTATTCTTGAAACTTGAGAAATGCAAATTCTGCGTTCAAGAAGTCAAATTTCTTGGCATGATCATTACACCCAGACACATCCAAATGGATCCTGTTAAACTGGCAGGAATTCACGATTGGCCCACACCAACAACGGTTAAACAAGTCAGATCCTTCCTGGGATTCGGGAATTTCTATCAAAGATTTATTGGCAATTTCGCCACCATAGCGAAACCACTGACAGATCTAACAAAGAAAGGCTTACTTTTTGATTGGATGTCCACCTGTCAAACAGCATTTGAGGGGCTTAAAAACAAGTTCTCCTCCATGCCCGTTTTATGCATGCCCGACCCTGCCCAACCATTCATTCTTCAGATGGGCACCTTGAACAAAGCTACTGGAGCAGTGCTTAAACAAGCAGATACAACTGGAACGCTTCATCCATGTGGATTTATTTCACATGCCTTAACGCTTACAGAACAGAATTACCAGATTTATGATCAAGAATTACTCACAATCATTAAAGGACTGCAAGCATGGTGACATTTACTTCATGGATCACCACATCCCATAGTGGTTCACCACAATTTTTATTTTATCAGTCACCCCAACAATTAACTCCTTGACAAGCATGATGGTCCATGATGCTCTCGGAATTTGACTTGAAAATCGAACATGTACCCAGCACCAAAATGTTTGAAGCAGACGCTCTATCTTGTCGACCTGATCACATGAAAGATGATGATACTCTGGAGGATGTCACCATGTTACCAGACAATAAATTCATCCATCTCATTGCCACAGACCTCGCCCAGGAAATTAGGAACACTACATCACTTGATAGCTTTGGACGCACAATCATTGAAGTTATCAAAACTCAACATGCTCCACCAATTAAATCCAAACTCCAGGACTGGGCATTTGTTGATGGAATCATTTGTTATATTGATAGAGCATATATCCCTGATAATGGCATGCTCAGAACACAAATTGTCAAAACAGTCCATGAATCGCTCACCTCAGGACACCCAGGACAAATGAAAACCCTTGAACTTCTACAATGCGATTACTGGTGGCCAGGAATGTATAAACATGTCAAAGAATGGATTACAGGCTGCACCACCTGCCAACAGATGAAAGTAAATACTCATCCAAACACACTGGGCCCTCCTACCTATTGGATCCAAAGCGACTTGTCCTTTCCAACAAGTCACACTAGATTTTATTACAGATCTTCCCCATTGCAGATGGTTATGACTCAATTCTGGTCACAGTGGACCATGGTCTTACAAAGGGGGTAATTCTTACTCCTTGCAAGAAAACTATCGATGCATTAGGAACAGCCAATCTTTACATCTCTGAAATATTCAAATGCTTTGGACTACCTGATATCCTCATTTCGAATTGAGGACCACAGTTTTCAGCTAAAGTCTTCCAGGAAGTCAGAAAGATGCTAGGAATTGATCACAGAATGAGCACAGCCTATCATCCACAAACTGATGGAGAAACAGAATGTGTTAATCAAGAGTTAGAAGTATACCTTCGAATATTTTGCACAAATGAACCTCATAGATGGAAACAACTACTCCCAATCGCCGAATTTGGTCACAATAACCGACACCATGACTCAGTAAAGGCGTCCCTGTTTCAACTCATGTATGGAACAAACCCCATTGCACTACCAACTGCTGTGCAGAAAATGACAACACCTGCCGCTGAAGAATGCCTACAGCTATTACAAAAAGCTAGAGAAGAAGTGCTAGCACCACATGAATTGGCAAGACAGATGGTGGCACAATGAGTCAGGGACAAAGCAATCAAATTTGTATAGGGAGACAAAGTATGGCTCGAAAATAGAAACCTCAATATACCATATCAATCTAGGAAACTAGCGCCCAAATGAGAAGGACCCTTTATAGTCAAACAAGTCTTAGGACCAGTAACGTATAAGCTTAAACTACTGAAACAATGGCGCATTCATCCAGTCTTTCACACATCACTCCTTATGCCATACAGAGAAACTGAAACGCACAGACCGAACTACATGGCTCCACCCCCAGACCTTGTAAATGGACAAGAAGAGTTTGAAGTGGAGGGCAATTCTCACACATCAAAAACATGGAGCAGGATATCAATATTTGGTTAAATGGGAAGGATACGGCCCAAACGACAACTCCTGGGAACCCGAGCGCAATCTGAGTAATGCTGTGGACGTGCCCACAAGCATATAAACTCAGAAGATGGCTATGAAATCCCATGTCTTGATATCGCAACCACCAAACCCTCAAACAAAACATTCATTATATGAAAAGATACTGCTCCACCTGAGGACAATACTCTCCAAAACCTTATGAAAGTTTCAAAGGACAACTCATCACATTTCCCATTCCCTGTCCTCCAATCACCCCTTTAGAACCACCTTGATTAATCAACTTTATCCGAACCCTAGCAACCTGATTAATTGCTTACAAGACTCCCAGACTTTCTAATGGACACATGACGCACCCACAATGCCCAATTACACTACCTCCTGAAATACATGGATCTTACATTTGATCCAGAAGAACTACCATATTATCCAGATGCAATGTCACCCTACCTCCCATCGCCCAACAGACCTTTAAACCATACAAACGATGTATACACTAAGGCAGCCCTCTGCCAAGAAGACCCTGTGCTATTTGATTTTGCAGAACAGTTAGGAAACGCTAGCAAAGAAATGGAAATCTACAGATGGGTTGCTCCTCAACAACTCCCAGATGCAATCTCAAACCTCAATAGAGTGCTTGAGAGCCTTGAGTTCCTGGACGCATTCGACAGCACAGGCAGACCCACTATACCTAATTCACCCGAAAGTATTGCGCCACAAGATATCGCTCCTGAAACAAATACAGACCCTGAGACTGAAGTATCCACCACTACCAGGAACGAGCTAAGCGAATCAGAAGAATCTGATGAAGAACTCGAATATGTTCCCAGCATCAGGGCATCTATGACAACTTACCAGTCTACGGATGGAGAACTCCAAACTGTCAATTGGGATGATGAAGTATTCAATTGAACATAAAAGGATGCCTTTGACAATGTTGGATTCCCAATTTCATACACTCACACAATGTTCTTCTTTGTCACTGTTGCCTACATTGCCGCCCTCCTATTCGCCCTGCTGGTCACTGCCTGTGGCCACTATTATGTTGACACCATCTCCTTTGCCACCATTGCCCATGACCTCCCACTTGAGGTCTGTGTCTCCACCACAGTCACCATAGACGACTTCAACTTCGCCAACCTCCCTGCTCTTCACAAGCATCCTGAAGAACTCGCCACCACCCCAGCCTCCCCTATGCATATACCCATTGTCCAACCTCGCAACACTATGCTCAACAACGTCAGTGAGAACCTTGCTAACCTTGTCACATATTTCAACATGTTCTCTGAACCCCTCGATTTTGTCACCGCCCTCACTCTCACCACTGATCCCCACTCGCTCACCTACAACAAACGAGATGCAACACTCACTCAAGCCAAACAAATACAGAGAGCAATTCAAACGGTGCAATGGCGGATGGAAACGGCAGAGAAAGATGTTAAAAACATTGTTGAGTGGTTAGAATCTAGGCAGGATCATGGCTGGACAAATTCTTGGTAGAAGTTGGTGACTTCTCGCATATGAAGGGGGTAATGTTACAGTTTCTTCTTTGTTTTGTCTTCCTGTCTCAGTGGACTGTTTCATAACCATCATTTCTCCTTAACTGCGCATCGTACAGCTTGGATGCTATCTCCTTTTATGACTACCTTCACATTTCCTTTCTTAGGTAGTCATTGCCTCGTTCCCTTTATAGTTTCTTTTGTCCCTTGATCGTATATAAACCCCATGTACTGTAGAGTAAACTCCAGTTCCAACTTAGACAAGTCTTGCTCTCAACCTCGCTTGATATCAATGCTCTCTTCTATTGTCGCTCTTTAGACCTTTGTCATTGTTTGACTTAGCATCTGAACTCTTTGTCCAGTGGCTGGGAGCAGACCGAGACTCTGCTTGTCACTGTTGACTTAGAACGAACCACGATGAGGGCATCGTCCGTAACACAAATGGATCCTGTTAAACTGGCAGGAATTCGCAATTGGCCAATACCAACAATAGTTAAACAAGTCAGATCCTTCCTTGGATTCGGAAACTTCTACTGGAGATTTATTGGCAACTTCGCCGCCATAGCAAAACCATTAACAGACCTGACAAAAAAAAGGTTTACTCTTTGATTGGACAACTACTTGTCAAACAGCGTTTGAAGAACTCAAGCATAAGTTCTCCTCCATGCCTGTTCTATGCATGCCAGACCCTACCCAACCATTTATCCTTCAGACAGACACCTCAAACAAAGCTACTGGAGCAGTACTTAAACAACCAGATACAACCAGAACACTTCATCCATGCGGATTCATCTCCCATGCCTTGATGCTCACAGAACAGAATTACCAGATTTATGATTGAGAATTACTCGCAATCATTAAAGGACTACAGGCATGGCAACATTTACTCCATGGATCACCACATCCCATAATGGTTCACTGCAATCATAAAAATCTCTTATTCTATTGGTCACCTCAACAATTAACTCCTCAACAAGCACGATGGTCCATGATGCTCTCGGAATTTGACTTGAAAATCGAACATGTACCCAGCACCAAAATGTTTGAAGCAGACGCTTTATCCCATTGTCCTGATCACATGAAAGGCAATGATGCTCTGGAGGATGTCACCATGTTACCAGACAATAAATTCATCCGTCTCATCGCTACAAACCTTGCCCAGGAAATTAGGGATGCTACATCACTTGACAGCTTTGGGCACACAATCATTGAAGTTATCAAAACTCAACGTGCTCCACTGATCAAATCCAAACTCCAGGACTGGGCATTTGTTGACAGAATCATCCAATATATTGATAGAGCATACATCCCAGATAATGGCACACTCAGGACACAGATTGTCAAAACAGTTCACAAATCGCTCACCTCAGGACACCCAGGACACATGAAAACTCTTGAACTTTTACAATGCGATTATTGGTGGCCAGGAATGTATAAACATGTCAAAGAATGGATTACAGGCTGCGCTACTTGTCAACAGATGAAAGTGAATACTCATCCAAACACACCGGCTCTCCTACCTATTGGTTCAAAAGCAACTCGTCCTTTCGAACAAGTTACGCTGGATTTCATTATGGATCTTCCTATTACAGATGGATATGACTCGATTCTGGTCATGGTGGACCATGGTCTTACAAAGGGGGTAATTCTTACTCCTTGCAAGAAAACCATTGATGCTTTAGGAACAGCCAACCTTTACATTTCAGAAATATTCAAACGCTTTGGATTACCTGATATACTCATCTTGGATTGAGGACCACAGTTTTCAGCTAAGGTCTTCCAGGAAATCAGAAAGACGTTAGGAATCGATCACAGAATGAGCACAGCATATCATCCACAGACCAATGGAGAAACAGAACATGTTAATCAAGAATTAGAAGTATATCTTCGGATATTTTGCATGAACGAACCTCACAAATGGAAACAACTACTCCCAATAGCCAAATTTGCTCACAATAACTGACACCATGACTCAGTAAAGGCTTCCCCATTTCAACTCATGTATGGGACAAACCCTGTCGCGCTACCAACTGCCACTGAAGAATGCCTACAGCTATTACAAAAAGCTAGAGAAGAAGCACTAGCAGCACATGAATTAGCAAGACAGATGGTGGCACGACAAGTCAGAGACAAAGCAATCAAATTTGTACAAGGAGACAAAGTATGGCTTGAAAACAGAAACCTCAACATACCATATCAATCTAGGAAACTAGTGCCTAAACGAGAAGGACCCTTTATAGTTGAACAAGTCCTAGGACCAGTAACGTATAAGCTCAAACTACTGAAACAATGGTGCATTCATCCAGTCTTTCACACATCACTCCTTATGCCATATAGAGAAACTGAAACGCACAGACCGAACTACACCACGCCACCCCCTGATCTCGTAAATGGACAAGACGAGTTTGAAGTGGAATCGATTCTCACACATTGAAAACGCGGAGCAGGATATCAATATTTGATTAAATGGAAGGGATACGGCCTGAATAACAACTCCTGGTAACCCAAGTGCAATCTAAGTAATGCTGTGGATGTGTTACAAGCATATAAACTCAGAAGACAGCTATGAAATCCCATGTCTCAATATCACAACTGCCAAACCCTCAAACAAAACATTTGTTATACAAAGAAATACTGCTCCACCCAAGGACAATACTCTCCAAAACCTTATGAAAGCTTCAAAGGACAGATCATCACATTTCCCATTCCTCATCCTCTGATCAGCCCTTTAGAACTGCCTCAATTAATCAACTTCATCCGAACCCTAGCAACTTGATTAATTGCTTACAAGACTCCCAGACTTTTTAACAGACATACAACACACCCACAGGGACATGTTGAAATCCCATTCAATGCCCGATTACACTACCTTCCGAAATATATGGATCTTACATTTGATCCGGAAGAACTACCGTATTATCCAGATGCAATGTCACCCTACCTCCCATCGCCCAACAGACCTTTAAACCATACAAACAATGTATACACTAAGGCGGCCCTCCACCGAGAAGACCCTGCGCTATTTGATTTTGTGGAACAGTTAGGAAACGCTAGCAAAGAAATGGAAATCTACAGATGGGTTGTGTTACAATTTCTCATTTCTTTATTTTCTTTGATTATATAACGGACACAGCCACAGGAGGGTTAGGTCAGCAAGGCAAGGATGGCTGAGTCATCGGAGACATAAGGGAGAGGTCACATGATTGACTCATGGAGGACATGAGGCAAAAGGTATATAAGGAGGGGTTAGTAGGTAGTGTACCTTACTTAGCCTTACAATTGTTTGTGTCGTACCACACAGCAACTATCACTCTTGCTTCTCTTTCTCTCTCTCTTACTCAAACCTTGAGGTTGTGTGGAACTGATGTTCTAACATAATTGTAAGGCTTACTACCTCACTGTTTGACTCTTTAGTGACAAGCATGTCTTGCTCATCATTACACGAGGCGAACACCTTTATTACCTTTTCGTTGACATCACCCATGCTCTGGGCGACATTGACTCATTCTCTATCTTGGCGACAAACGACTGTGTTGACAGAGTACACCCTTGTTACGATACTGGACGTGTTCTACGATTTTTCTATATTTTTCTATATTTTATCTGGAGGCCTACGGACGCTTGGAAGGATACCAATACGCATAGGGGCTTGGGGGGATCCGTTATGGAAGGACCGGTTAGGTAAGCCATGGGTGGCTGTACGATGGTCTAGGCATAGGGGTCCAGGCGAGTTTGGCTATGGAGGGGTCTGGAACGTTGCTGCGCGTACACAGCCTTGGAGGCAGTGTAGTCTGTGCGCACAGACCAGGACCAAAGGTATATAAGGAGGGCGTATCCGTAGGTAGGAGTCCTAAGACTCTAGATAGTTTGCTCTAACCCAGCTTACTGGTCTATTGTGTCAATAAACTCTTTCTCTCTCCCTTACTCGTTGAGACCTGTGGTTGTGTTGGATTCGTCCTAACATAATCTAGAGTCTTTTCTACCACACCTCTCGCCATCGTTGACAACCACCCCGGGCATCTCTTGCTCGCTGTTGTGCGCATCCTTGACGAGTTCCCTCAAACCTGCGCGACGGACCTCGGTACACGTTACACCACGTGACTACTGAGCCGCTCTCGAGGATCACCTTCGACACCGACAACAGATAGACTCCTTGATCGTCATCAGGGACTACTACCGAAAAGGTTGCTGTCGACAAAAGATATTCGGACGAGAGTATCTCCGTGTGATTGAAAGTGCGGGCAGGCACTGGTCAACGGAATACACCGTTTATCTCGGAAAAGCTCAGGAACGAGCGAAAGCAGTCTAGTAGCGTGCCGTGTAGCAAGGAGAACAGTCTCGAGATACCAATCACGTATCGGATCTAACGATCTGAGCACGAGGACACTCGAGTGAAACCCCGGGCACCACGCTATTAGGTCATTTGGTGGAATAAAATCCAAGAATTGAGTGCGGGTGCGTTATTGACCGCATCATAGAATATTCGCATTAGGACGTGCGAGTATTGAAGAAGAGTCAACAGCCTTTTTACTTAAAAGGTCTAAGGCGACAACAGGGAAGCAACGATGGCTTCATTATTCAACTTCATCATCCCCCGCGCCGGCCTCACTCTCGTGCAGGTCGGAAAACGATTTGGAATCAAATGGGGCGCAGGAGTGCGCAGAAGAAATCACTCGGTCGGTCATAGTTTCTACCGACAACAGGCAGTGTGACGCCCACGTACGGGCTTACTACACATGGCGCAAGGCGCAGCATCGGGAGCGACGACTCCAACAACGTCAGTACAGGTTCCAGCTGTGGCAGCAGGAACAAGAAGCCCTCTGCATTCAGGAGGACGCCTGGGAAGAATTACTCAGGCAACACCGGGAAGAAATCCGGTATCAGAAACGGGTCGAGAAGGAGCTCGCCCAGATGGAGAAGGACAGGCAGACCCTGGAGGGGCTGCTTAACGACATGGATCCTGAATCAGAGATCCGCCAAAGATTGTTTGACACGCCGTCAAACATCCAGCTCTTATTGATGGGCTGGAACATCATCACTTTGCGACACAACGGTCTGGTTCTGTCGGCAAAAGAAAGAAATCGGCTGATGCACGCCGAAAACGGGAACATCAAAACCCGTAGCTATAATAGGGCGACCGCGGAGATCGCAAACCAAGAATGGCTGGATGGGAAACGACCCGATCCATATATGAAGGCACGTCTGAAAAGGAAAACGCCAACCAGGTACAACACGCCGTTCCTGGTATCCCCCGCTCATCATGAAGAGTGACCCTGGCACGCACCCCCTGCTGGGACTCGACAACTTCCTCAAACTCGTTGGGGAAGACATCACGTACACGGACACCTGGGTCAAAACATTGACCCGTCCAAAATTACCAAGCGCGCCCGTCACGGAAATCCAAGAGGAGAAACCATGGCGAAGGAGCGGGTACTGTTACATGTACCTGTTCAAAAAGGAATTTTACCACACGTTCGACTGGCCGGAGTGGCCGACAGTAACGCAGATCTTGTCCTGGGAACCGGAGATGCAGGACGAAACCGTCAAGTTTGGTCTCCAGGACCACCACAAAAATGACATGTTTCATGTCATTGAACGAGCCGCGCTACGCCTGCATGAAGACGAGTCCTATACTTGGAAGGACATGAAACTCATGGAAGGCCGCAGCAAGTACAATAAGTTCGCCCGATTTGGCGGACAAAAGGAATCAAAAAAGGGGAAGACACGAGCCTCCACCATTTCGTCCTGGGTCGCAGGACAACCATCAACGGCGCGCTCGACGTCAGCGCCCATGTCATATGCCCAAGCGGTAACTATCAAATCTGGACCTAGCAAGTCGCTAACCAGAACTGCAGGGGCAGACGCTAACTGGTACAATGGTACCATCCCTTGTGCAGCGGATTGGTTATCCGCGGACACTGAACCCAAGCAGGGCTTTAATGAGGAAAAACAACGGACGATCAACAATTGGAAACGGGAAGTCGAAAAGGAAATAGCGATTCCATACCCGTACCCACGTCCTGCTCACACAAAGCACACGTTACATCCAGATGTACCTGGATATTGTTACCTCATTTTGATAAAAAATCAGTTTTGGGATATGTACGAATGGCCGGCGTTTCCCCAGATTCAGGAAATCAATTCGTGGGATTACAACCTGTGCAACATCCACGGTCGTGTGAACATACGACGCACATATGGGTACAATGACTGTTACCATATTGAGCGCGTACCCAAAGGACCTAAAGGTTGGGATATGATTGCGTCATTGGTCCGTTCTGGACACGATCGGAAACACATGGGTGCTATAGATTGGGACGCAGGTGCGGACCGATATCTCAAAAGACCACGAACCGCCATGTTACATAACCGTATCCCCGGTTATTGTTACCTAATCCTGATCAAGCATAGGTATTGGGATGCGTTCAATTGGCCGGCATATCCTACAGTCGACAAAATCTTGTCTTGGCAACCAGCATACAGAGAAAGTACTGCTATTATTGAGTCAACAATAATGCCAGAACTTGAGCAAATTCACGTATCCTCTCGGGAACACGGGATGCATGGCTGGGAGGAAATGTACCGATTGCAAGGCAATGGATTTGGGCGATACACGGTGGGAGCATCTAGGAACGATAACCTGACGAGATTCCTTGGTCGAGAAATCCGTCGCATCAGGCTAAATCTACCTGGCAACCACCCAAACAGGCGATTCCAACAGCAGGTTCAAACTGTAACAAAGATCTTCGATCGTGTAACACCTGCTATCCCCGGATATTGTTACCTTGTTTTGTTCAAAGAGGAACTGTGGAGCGCATTTGAATGGCCCGCATTCCCAATGTCACATTGGGTAAACCAAGTCGACCCACAGTACCGATCAAACCAGTCTGTTAAGTTTAAAGTGGTGTGACACAACAAATGGGTTGGGTTCCATGTGCGAACCAGCGTTAATGGGACCAGTGGATGGCCGATGATCCAGGCAATCGTCAACGGGGATCTTGGGCATGTTGAAATAGGTTTTGGATGGACAAATACAATGACCGCGTACTTACAGTCAGCGATCTATCAGTATAACTACTACTTCGGGCCGAATGCAAACCCAAGACCGGAACCATTGACTGTAGCCGGAGGATCAACTCCGCAACAAGTAGCTGAAAGGGACGAAGCCATCCAAGAGTGGAATGAGGGAACTAATCAAATGGCGGCTCATATGGGAAACTTGATGCAGCAAGCAGTAACAGAATACCAAAACACCCGACCTCCCCTACCCAGCAGATCGCTGGTAAAATTAGAATTACCAGATCATTATGAAGGTGACCCAGCGCAAGTGGACGCATGGTGCCGAGCCATGGATGTGTACTTTGAATTAGCACACGAAACGGACTATGGCAGGCGCATCTATATTACGTTGGGACGAATCCGGAAGGGAAAAGGAGATCGGGCGGGAACCTGGGCGGCAGTCAAATTAAAGGAGCAGATTGATAGCGACACCGACTTCAATCAAAAAGTAGCGGAAGAAGGATGGTCATCAAGATTGACCTATCAGGAACGAAGAGAGGGACACTTTGTTCCTGCCTCGATAGGAGTAGCCGCTCACTATCAACGAAACCCCCAAAGCATTAAACCTCCCTTTTTGGGATGGGCAGATCTCAAACGGCAGATGCACGATTTCTTCATGTCTAAAGAAACCCGCGAGCACGCCGTTGAACAAATCCAGAAGCTCCAACAGGGGAGCCGGGCTGTTGAAGATTACATCATCGAATTCAAGGCCTTGTTACCTTTGACAGGATGGAATGCCAGTGCCGCCAAAGACCATTTCCAAAAAGGGTTAAATCCAAACCTAGGATTTGAATTGATCCGGGTCGGAGATCTCGATGCAGGCGATACCTTGGAACGGATCATGGAACGGGTCACGGAGTTGGCACGCGCATACCGAAGAGCGCGGGACGCGTATGGTGATCGACAAAAGAAGACACCATTTAAAGAAGACTACCAAAAGGCTCAACCAGTGGCGCGAACTTACAAACCGGCTCAGGCGTCGACATCTACCCACGACTCAAATGCTATGGATGTAGATAAGGTGAAACGTGCACCAGGTGCATGTTTTAACTGCGGAAAGAAGGGTCACTTTGCAAGGGAATGCAAAGAACCGAAGAAACATACATGGGCCGAGAAAGGAAAAGGCCATGTTAGAGAAATGAAGATCGAAGAGTTCACTGAGGAGCAGTGGAGAGAATGGGGAAAAGAAAAGGGTTTTGGCGACAGCCAGTAGGCACGCGCTCCGCGCTGCTGGCTAATAGAGTTTCTGTACCGGACAATGATTCTTGTGTAAAAGTACCAGAATTATTATATGAATGTTCTCCCCTCATTCACCGGATACGAAACTTGAGTGTGAGCGTAAAAACAAATCGGTTGACTCCATGGACCCCTGAGTGGGTGTTAAGACGAATTTGGCAGGAAAACAATGAAACTGCAGTTCGTTGCTTAAGGGAATGGGTACCGACTAAACGAGTCAACGAGGTCAATGCCAAGTTGGTAAATGACCTCAATAAACTATCGGAACAGGAAGCACTGTGGAACCTGACACAATTGCGTCAGCAGTTGGTACACGCAACAGGCAAGCAGGAAATAGATCTGCACTGTGTGTTAACAACCATGGACACGGGCGAAACAATTAATGTATTAGCATTAGTTGATTCAGGGTGTACTGGCTCCTGTATTAACGAGGAATTTGTGGAACGACACAAATTAAATAAACGACGGCTGATAAAGCCGTTACCAGTCTACAATGCGGATGGGTCCCGGAATTCAATGGGAAGCATTGAATACATGACACAATTCAAGCTGTGAATTGGGGATCATGAAGAAATAATTGAATGCAGCATGGCGCGCTTAGGGAAAACGGATCTGTTCCTAGGACATGATTGGCTGAAACATCATAACCCAGCCATTGATTGGAAACGAAAAGAGGTTCGATTCACAAGATGCCCAGGAACTTGTTGGACAGCATCCGAGGTGGAAGAACCCGAGGACGAGTCCGATTCAATGGAACAGTTACAGGAGGGTGAACGATTACTGGCCATTGACATTGGAGAACCAGAGCTACGACTACGCTCGGTAGCAACTAACATAGCGGCCAAAGAATCTGAAGCCGCTCAAAAGCGCACATTAGAGGAAGTAGTGCCCAAACACTACTTGGAACACCGAAAGGTCTTTGAGAAAGAGACCTTTGACGAACTACCACCACGACGGCCATGGGACCATGCCATTGAACTAATACCGGGATCTAAACCAGTGGATTGTAAGATTTATCCACTGAACCGGGATGAACAGGCACAGTTGGACGAATTCCTGAAGGAAAACTTGGAGTCAGGACGAATTCAACCGAGTAAATCTCCCATGGCGTCTCCCTTCTTCTTTGTAAAGAAAAAGGATGGTAAATTACGACCGGTACAAGACTACCGACGATTAAACGAGATGACGATCAAGAATCGCTATCCGTTACCACTTATCGGAGAACTAGTGGACAAGTTGTCTAAAGCCAAGATATTCTCTAAAATGGATATCCGTTGGGGATACAACAATGTTTGCATCAAACAAGGCGATGAGTGGAAGGCGGCGTTCAGAACGAATCGGGGGCTTTTCGAGCCATTAGTAATGTTTTTTGGATTAACCAATTCCCCGGCTACTTTCCAAACCATGATGAACGATATATTCCGGCAAGAAGTTGCGGAAGGATGGGTCGTCATTTACATGGACGATATTTTGGTGTTTTCATCTACACAGGACGAACACACCAAACATGTTAATCGGATACTGGCGAAGCTGGAAAACCACAAGCTATCCTTAAAGCCGGAAAAATGCTGGTTCGATCGACCAGAGATCGACTTCCTGGGATTAGTGATTAGCGAGGATTCAATCCGGATGGAGACCGGCAAAGTTAAAGCAATCGCGGAATGGCCGACACCTACCTGCAAACGAGAATTGCAGCAGTTCTTGGGTTTCGTAAACTTTTACTGACGTTTTGTGGAAGGATTTGCGGCAACAGCCAAGCCGTTGACAAAGTTGACAGGAAAGGATGACTGGCTGTGGACCGAATTACAGGACACCGCCTTTCAGGGACTGAAAGACCTTGTGGTGAGGGAGGTTGTACTCAAAATTCCCGATGACGAGGGTCAATTTCGCATCGAAGTGGATGCCTCGGATTTTGCAATTGGCGGAATTTTGTCACAGCAAGGAAAGGACGAATCTTGGAGACCGGTCGCGTTTATTTCAAAGGCCTTAAACGACGCTGAGCGAAACTATGAGATCTACGACAAGGAAATGCTGGCGGTCATGCATGCATTCTATGAATGGTCGCACTACCTCAAAGGCGCTAAGGAGATTGTGGAAGTATTGACGGATCATCAGAACCTGACGTATTTCCGGAAACCGCAGAATCTCAATCGATGACAGGCGCGATGGGTCACGGACCTACAGGAGTACAATTTTGTCATCAAGCATCGCTCAGGGAAGTCCAATTCCAAGGCAGATATCTTATCACGACGAACAGACCATCATCCGGGAGGCCCGGATAACGAGGGTGTCATCCTGCTCAAAGATGACTTATTCATTAGAGTTTACGACGACGATAGGGCTATTGAGGATATTATTAAGGATATCCGGAAAATTCCAAATCGACAATGGGAAACGCAGGTGCGAAAAGGGCTGGACGAAAATAATGAGGACTTTAAGGTTGCAAACGGACTGGTCGAGTGGAAGGGTAGAATTTATGTACCTGCAAACATCCATACTCGCGAATCATTGTTGGCAATTTACCATTCATGGGGACATCCGGGAATAGATAAAACTGTCGAATTGGTGACTAGGGATTTTTGGTGGCCGCAAATGCGCAAGGATATTCAGAATTACGTTGCTGGATGTGAAACCTGTCAAAAGGTTAAACCGGACAGACAGACTCGAGCAGCACCATTGCATCCTAACGAGGTACCAGAGGCACCATGGGAGATCATCTCAATGGACTTGATTGGACCGCTCCCGGAGTCGAAAGGAAATGACATGATCCTGGTTATTGTGGACTGGTGGAACAAGGGAGAGCATTAGCAGATGTTATCAATCAATTAAACACCGCTCTCCATCCACCTCGCGATCCAGTTCCAATGTTAAAAATGGAAATGCCAGAGGCCTATGAGGGAGATCCAAAGGAAATTGAGGCATGGTTGCGATCAATGGAAAGTTACTTCAATCTTGTAAAAGTAAAAGATCCAAAGCAGCAGATGATGATCATATTGCAAAGGGTGAAGAAGGGAATGGATAACCGAGCCAGTAACTGGGCTGCAGCAAAGACAATGGAACAGGCGGAATTTGAAGCAGAAATAGCAGTAAAGAACCCGCTTCCACAAATGCAAACACTAGTAACACGGTTAGGAAGGTTGTTAACATATCTGGAGTGCAGGGAAGGAGTGAGGGCCAAGAATGGAACATGGGAGATGGAGCTGTTTCAAAATCCACCACTGTTCGATAATTGGGAGGACCTAAAAATCAAAATGAAAGACTTCTTTTTGACAATGGAAACCCGTGACAATGCAACACAAAAAATCAGCACTCTGAAACAGGGTTCTCGAAAAGTAGAGGACTATATCATTGAATTCAGAAGTGTTGCAATGCTCACTGGATACAACGGAATTGCATTAGTTATGCATTTTCGTCAAGGTCTCAACCCAACGTTAGGACAGCGAGTGGTAGAAATTGGAATGCTGGACGGAGCAAGGAATATCAATGGATCTCAACCAGGAGATTTACAATGGTGGTATGATAGGGTGTTGGCAATTGAAAAGAGTTGGAGGGATGCACAGCAGTTGTATCTGAAAACAACAACAACACAGGGAGGAAGCAGGCCGGCGCACAACACACAAAACAGGCAAAATAAGCCTTGGCAGCAGAATCAACCGATTCAAAACCAAAACTCACCAGTGACGGCATCTACATCAAAAGATCCAAATGCGATGGATGTAGATTGTCAACACGCATCAATTACCTGTTACAACTGTGGAAAAGTTGGACACATGAAGTGGGATTGCAGGGCACCGCCAAAGGACAAAGGAAAACAAGTGGAGAAGCGATGGAACTTGGCAAGGGAATATGTCAGAGATTTGACAGAGGAGGAGAAGAAAGAAGTAGTGGAGGAGTTGGGTTTTCAGACCAACTTGTGAATAAGTGTTTCGATTCACAAGTTAAGGACATTGTAAAGCATGAGGATTCACATGTAAAATTACCTGAAATTTTATATGAATGTCGTTCACTGGTACATTGTCTGAGAAACGCACCCATAAGTGCAACCAAACAAAGATTGACTACATGGTCAAGTCCTTGGATGGTAAGATGCATTTGGGACCAACCGATGGAAGTAGCCATCAAAGATGTCAAAACATGGGTTAAGAAAAATCAAGAGGAGGAAGTAAACAAGACACTGATTCATGAATTAAATCAGATGTCAGAAAAAGAGGGACTGTGGTATTTAAACCACATGAGAACAAAACCATGTCTTGTTCGAACAACAGGACAAAGACAGATGGATGTAGGAGTCATAGTACAAACTAAGGACTCGCTACAAAACTTTGGGATAAAGGCATTAATTGACTCGGGATGTACGGCCTCATGTGTAAATAAAACATTTATTGAACAAAATGGAATAAATACACGAAGATTACCCAAATCTATCCCAGTTTTTAATGCCGACAGAACATGTAATGCAGGAGGAGACCTGGAAGAGATGGTGGAACTGAAACTACGAATTGGAGATCATTGGGAATCATTAGAATTTGGAGTTTCAGTGTTAGGCAAAGTGGACATGTTTTTAGGACATGATTGGTTAAAATATCACAATCTGGAGATTAACTGGAAAAATCAAACATTGAACTTTTCACGATGTCCAGGATCCTGTTGGAAGGGATCAACGGTAAACAAACCAGAGGAGGAAATAGATCAGAATGAATGGGAAGAAGGAGATCGCTTGTTAGCAGTTCATATTGGAGAAGAGGAATTACAACTTCAAGCTTTTCAATCTAAAGCAATGGAGATTGCCTCTCAAAATGAAACAAAGCACTCATTAGATGAGATTGTACCATCTCATTACCTATCACATTGAAAGGTCTTTGAGAAAACTACCTTTGATGAATTGCTGCCCCGACGACCTTGGGATCATGCAATCGAGTTAGTACCAGGATCAAACCCTTTAGATTGCAAAATATACCCATTAAATTGGGAGGAACAGAAAGTGTTAGAAGACTTTCTTACAGAAAATCTGGAGAGCGGACAAATAAGACCCAGCAAATCTCCAATGGCATCACCATTCTTTTTTGTTAAAAAGAAAGATGGTTCCTTAAGACCAGTACAGGACTATTGAAAACTTAATGAGATGACCATTAAAAATTGTTATCCATTACCTTTGATATCTGAATTGATAGATAAGCTGAGTAATGCAACGATTTTCTCAAAAATGGATATTCATTGGGGATACAACAATATTCGTATTAAGGATGGTGATGAATGGAAAGCAGCCTTTCAAACAAACAGAGGACTATTTGAACCGCTTGTAATGTTTTTTGGTCTCACAAATTCACCCGCTACATTCCAGACCATGATGAATGACTTGTTCCAGGAGGAACTCACTGAGGGATGGGTGGTTATTTACATGGATGACATATTAGTGTTCTCTCAATCAGAAGAACAACATAAGAAACATGTAAATCGAATCTTGGCAAAGCTGGAGGAAAACCAATTATCATTGAAACCCGAAAAATGTTACTTTGATAAAACTGAAATTGAATTTTTGGGTATGATAATTACCAAAGATTCAGTACAAATGGATCCAGCAAAAGTAAAAGCAGTAAAAGAATGGCCCGAACCCAAGAACAAACGAGAAGTACAACAGTTCTTGGGGGTTTGTTAATTTTTATTGATGATTTGTGAAGGGATTTGCAAAGGATGCAAAACTGTTAACAGAACTTACTGGAAAAAAGGATTGGGAGTGGGGTCCTTGACAAGTGGAGGCCATGAGAAAGTTAAAGGAAAGAATTGCAGAAGAAGTGGTATTAGCAATACCGGACAAGGGAGGACAGTTTCGAATTGAAACTGATGCATCGGATTTTGCATTAGGATCAATTTTATCTCAACAGCAAAATGGCATATGGAGACCAGTCGCATTTATTTCAAGAGCTTTAAATGAAGCTGAAAGAAATTATGAAATATATGACAAGGAGATGCTCGCTATCATGCACTCCTTATATGAATGGTCACAATACCTAAAAGGGGGTGAAAGAGATAATTGAGATCTTAACTGATCATCAAAATTTGACATATTTTCGTAAACCCCAAAACTTGAATTGCAGACAGGCACAATGGGTTATGGATCTACAAGAATATAATTTCGTAATTAAGCATTGGTCGGGAAAATCCAATTCAAAAGCAGATTTGTTGTTGAGAAGAGCAGGATACAAATGAGGAGAAAGAGATAATGAAGATGTAATATTATTAAAAGAGGAGTTGTTCATAAGATGGGATCGAAGTGAGATTGAAAAAAACTAGAAAAAGACATCAAAAAAGTAAATAAAAGACAATGGGATGAACAAGTAGAAAAAGGAATAAAAGAGAAAAAAGAAGGTTTTGAATATGATAAAGAGCAAAATGTAATAACATGGAAAGGGAGGGTTTACATACCAGCAGTAGTAAGACTAAGGGAGGAAGTAATACAGATACACCATGATCGAGGACATCCAGGAATAGCCAAGACGTTAGAATTGATAACTTGAGGATATTGGTGGCCGAATATGGGGGAGGATATTAAAAAATACATTCAAGGATGTAGAACCTGTCAAACTGTCAAACCTGACAGACAAAAGTGAGCGGCACCAGATACCAGACGCTCCATGGAAACATATATCAGTTGATCTGATTGGACCGTTACCCGAGTCAAAAGGATATAATGTGATCCTCACAGTAGTAGACCGATTCTCCAAGATGGCATATTTCTTACCTACAAATACTACAATAACATCATTAGGAGTCGCTACTCTATATCAAGATCATATTTTTAAAAATCATGGAGTACCAGAGAAGATCATCAGTGATCGGGGACCACAATTTGTATCCAAATTTATGAGAGAACTTTCAGGAGTATTGGGTATCAAAGGGAATCCATCCACAGCTTTTCACCCGCAAACTGATGGACAAACAGAAAGAGTAAATCAGATAGCAGAACAATTGCTATCTACATTTGTCAATGAAAATCAGGATGATTGGAGTGATTGGTTGGCAGTGGCACAATTTTGTTACAACAATTGGGAACACTTGGTGACAGGATATTCTCCATTTTATATGAATTATGGTTGTCATCCTAACAAAGGAATGGAAATCGACACAGGCAATATTACAGTGGAGGCAGTTACACAGTTTGCAGGAAGACAAGCTGAAATATGGAATCAGGCCAGAAACGTGCTCAAAAAAGCTCAAACGGCGATGGCATTACAGTATGATAAAAGAAAAAGAACATCTATATGTTACAAAAAAGATGATCTAGTTTACATAAATGCCAAACATTTGCCAACAGTGCGTCCAACCAAAAAGTTGGGAGAGAGGTTTTTAGGACCTTATAAAATCCTTGAAAAAGTAGGACTGGCGGCTTACTGAATTCTCATCCCTGCATCCTGGAAGGTGTACAACGTCTTTAATGAGTCACTTTTGAAACCATATCACACACCTTCTTTTCCAATACAGGCCAGCAAAAATGCAAGCCAAAAGAAGAAGCAGGAGAAAGAGAGTGACACTGGCGATTATGAGGTGGAAAAAATACTGGATAGCCGAATAAACCGTCGAGGACGAGGTCAGCTGGAGTATTTGGTAAAGTGGAAGAATTACCTGCTCAAAGAAGCTTTGTGGGTACCGGTGCAGAATTGCCACCATGCCAAGAGGTGTGTCGATGATTTTCATCGACTCAACCTGGGGGTGCCCAGGAGACTCCATGAACGAGGATTAGCATTCAAACCGTATTTAAACTATACACAGCCACCGGTATCTAAAAAACTATACGGGTGGGAAGACAGAAAGTTTGAACAAGAGTACTTGGGAAAATTGGAACAAAACTGGCAGAAGTGGAAAGGAAATCGTCATGAAGCGGAATGAACAGATCCTGATCGTGTGGAACCCGATCCTTGAAGAGGGGGTTATGTTACGATTTCTCATTTCTTTATTTTCCTTGATTATATAACGGACACAGCCACGGGAGGGTTAGGTCAGCAAGGCAAGGATGGCTGAGTCATCGGAGACATAAGGGAGAGGTCACATGATTGACTCATGGAGGACATGAGGCGAAAGGTATATAAGGAGGGGTTAGTAGGTAGTGTACCTTAGCCTTACAATTGTTTGTGTCATACCACACAGCAACTATCACTCTTGCTTCTCTTTCTCTCTCTCTTACTCAAACCTTGAGGTTGTGTGGAACTGACGTTCTAACAGGTTGCTCCTCAGCAACTTCCAGATGCAATCTCAAACCTCAATAGAGCGCTCAAGAGCCTTGAGTTCCTGGACGCATTTGACACCACAGGTGGACCCACTATACCTAATTCACCCAAAAGTATTGCACCACAAGAAATTGCCCCTGAAACAAATACAGACCCTGAAACTTACCAGGAACGAGCTAAGCAAATCAGAAGAATCTGATGAAGAACTTGAATATGTTCCCAGCATCAGAATGTCCACAACAACTTACCAATCCATGGATGGAGAGCTCCGGACAGTCAATTGGGATGACAAGGTGTTCAATTAAACATAAAAGCACTCTTAACAACGCAAACATCTTCCAACTCCATATGCTCAACCAACATGTCCTTCTTCATCACCGTCACCTACCTCATCGCCTTCTCTTTTGCCCTGCTGGTCACTGCTTGTGGCCACTACTATGTTGATGCTGCTGCCCTCGATTTCTCTTCCTTCGCCTCTGTTGCCCATCACCTCCCGCTCGAGGTGTTTGTTACCACCACCACCACCCTGGACAACTACAATTTCGCCGACCTCCCTGCGCTCCATGAGCATCCTGAAGAACTCAACAGGGCCATCGCCACCCCTGCCTCCCCCACACATATACCCATTGTCCAGACCCGTAACACTATGCTCGACAACGTCAGTGAAAACCTCGCCACCCTCATCACCTACTTTACTATGTTCTCTGAACCACTCGACTTCATCACTGCCCTCACCCTCACCACCGATCCTCACTTGCTCACATACAACAAACAAGATGCTATGCTCGCCCAAGCGAAACAACTACAGCAAGCCATCCAAACTGTACAATGGCAGATGGAAACAGCGGAAAAAGATGTCAAAAACGTCATTGAATGGTTGGAGTCTAGGCAGGATCATGGTTGGCACATTCTTGGTAGAAGTTGGTGACTTCTTGCATATGAAGGGGGTAATGTTACAGTTTCTTCTTCGTTTCGTCTTCCTGTCTCCATGTATTGTTTCATATCCATCATTTCTCCTTAACTGCGCATTGTACAGCCTGGACGCTATCTCCTTTCATAGCTACCTTCACATTTCCTTCTTAGGTAGTCATTGCCTCATTCCCTTTACGGTTTCCTTTGTTCCCTAATTATATATATAAACCCCATGTACTGTAGAGTAACTCCAGTTCCAACTTAGATGAGTTTTGCTCTCAACAACAATTGACTCCAACATTTTTCTCTCTCATCGTTCTCCAAGACCTTTGTCATCATTTGACTTAGCGTCTAGACCTTTGTCTAGTGGTTGGGAGCGGACTGAGGCTCTGCTTGTCACTGTTGACTCAGAACAAACCATGATGAGGGCATTGTCTGTAACATTTCCCATTTGCACCCATGCAACGCCATTTGCACCACCCCGATTCTGTTTGCGTGACATTAATAAATGTATTAATAGTTTTATTACAAATAGAATTGAACTGTTACACTTGAAATGAAAAATAAAATAAAATAAAAATCCACTTTTACACTACTTGGGGTGAGACTGGTTGAGACTAATCACCTGATCAATCATTGCCATATCAGGAAACCACCTATGATTCAATTTAGTTCTCATGGTCAAATTCAAAAGAATTGAAAAATGCCATGAAATGAAATAAATTCTGAGACAAGTTGAACAATAGCTGATGTTAAGATATTTGACCAGCTCCACATTCAGCTAATCTGTAGCTGCAAAGCCATATCTGCTCCCTATGTCTTCTCAACTGCTCACTCTTGCATATCACATTTTAAATTAGTGTTACTATTTAAACCAATTGAGTCAAAACATTTATTTAAACTGCACATCTTGTCTACCTGTATGCCCACCTGTTGTTACAGTTTCTTTTCCCCTTCATTGGCGGATGTTCTATTATTACTCCATGACTGTGCATTGTTGAGAGTACACATCACAACACTCACATCACAAACTGCTTTATGACCACACACTTGACATGCATGGTCATTATACTGCTTTACACCTTTCACAAGCCTCTCTGACTCTCCCATTAAGCTGACCACCCTGCTATGTGTAAATACCATCCAGTGTTGTACACTCACCTCAGTCCAAGTACATGAGACTGAGGTGAGTATCCTGTTTACCCTACTAAATGATTCACACTTACTTATGACCATAGAATATATTATAGGTACATTATTACAGTCAGTCCAAGTACACAAGACTGAGAATATATTATAGTTCAACATGCATATTCTATATTGGATGCTATCTCCTTTTTGTAATTACCTTCCCATTTCCTTTCTCAGGTAGCTACAGCTTTATTTCCTCTTATAGTTTCCATTGTTCTCCAATGATATATAAACCCCATGTACAGTAGAATAACCTCAGTTCCAACTTGGACAAGTGTTGCTCTCAACCTTGCTTGATCTCAATGCTCTCATCTTCTTCATTGTCTTCAGGACCTTTGTCATCATTTGACCTAGCATCTAGAACCTTTGTCCAGTGACTGGGAGTGGACCAAGACTCTGCTTGTTGCTGTTGACTTAGAACAAACCACAATGAAGGCATTGTCCATAACACCTGTCACATGCCTGCCACCCATCAAACCTTGTCTCTCAACTATCTATACATAGGGAACAAGTAGGAATGTGGTCAGGTGTGGGAACATGGAGGAGGTGTGGACAATTTGGACAGATGTGTGGTAACATGGTAGGAAGATGTTTGTACAAGATGAGAATGTACACACCTCCCATGGAATAGAACAGGAACTGAACAGATCAAGGGGACCCATCAAGCACAGCTCAGATAAATAACTGGCATTGACACAGTAGACCAGTGACCTGGGTGAAAGGAAACTATCTAGAGGTGTGTGGGAATGTGAACAGGTGTGTGGGAACATGAATAGGTATGTGGGAATGTGAATGGGTTTGTGGGAATGTGAACAGGTATGCAGGAACAGGAACTGGTGTGTGGGAATGTGTGTGGGAATGTAAACAGGTGTGTGGGAATGTGAACAGGTATGTGGGAACATGAATAGGTATGTGGGAATGTGAATGGGTTTGTGGGAATGTGAACAGGTATGCAGGAACAGGAACTGGCATGTGGGAATGTGTGTGGGAATGTAAACTGGTGTGTGGGAATGTGGACAACTGTGTGGGAATGTGGACAACTGTGTGGGAACATGTTGGATATGTGTGGGAAAAGGTGAGAATGTGTCTGAGTTCAGTCATAGTTCAGCTAGGACTGAGCTAGGACTGAGCTAGGACTGAGTTCAATCCTAGTTCAGTCCTAGTTCAACTAGGACTCAGACTGGGCTCGGACTGAACTCAGAGTCTACTTGGAGTCCTAGGACTTTTATATTCAACTCGGAGTGAGCTCAGACTGGACTTGGAGTCCTTGGACTCAGCTCGGATTCCACTTGGACAAGGGGGGGAGAGTAAATTGCTGGGTTGGTTCTGTCTGCAAAAGAGTGGAATTGACTAATGCACACACTTAATGGCAACATCATGAAGCTGCAACAGTACAAAACTAATTCAAGCTCATCACAATACTCACCCTATGATAAGACAAAGTGGGTATATATGATCCACAAAGCTGAACCGGTCACGCCTAAGGATTACAAGGGACTGGGAATGCTTAATCATAAAACGTTGAGCTTGGATTATTTCCTTCCTGCTTGTGGTGAGGAAATGTTGAAGGAGCAGATGTGGTGCATTGCAAAATGGGCAAACAAGGTGGAGGCCAAACTACCTGGCAAACCTGGTCATTATAAATGAACAGCATTGGAACCATGGAGACAAAAAGGATACTGCTACATGTATCTTTTTTATCCAAAGTTTTATGCCAAGTATCAATGGCCAAGTTACCCAACCATGGCGGAAGTAGTGTCATGGGCTCATATTTTAAGAAAACCCTATGTCAGTTGAAGAATGGAGATAAGGATGGTGTTTATCACATCTATCCTGGTGACAAAATTCTACTTGAAGAGAACTGAATGATACAAGTAGAATTGACATACAACTGGGAAGCTCAATGGACTTATGTGCAGGTGGTTCAGTCAAATCACTTTCAGGGAGCTGGTAGACAGGTCACATGTCAGTTCATGACCAATTGGTTTGGCAAACCATTGGGCAATTGGTTCAATGAAGAACTGAAGGAGGAAATGCGAATGAGGCTAGAGACAGTACACCCATCCAGCTACATTGATATTACAATGTGGAATCAACAGGTACAACACACTAGTAAAAAAGTGTTGCCACCTAGAGAATTCAGCATGTACAGACTGGAGACACCCAGACTGTGCTACCTTTGGTTATTCAAAAAACAGTACTGGAGCGCATTTGCATGGCCCACAAATCCATCATGGGGGAGAGATAGTGGCGTATGAGAAGGATATGAGAGATCCTGACACAATGGCAAAAGTAACCTTCAATGCAAGGGAGGTGAAATTCCACATAGAATGCAGTGCATGGGGAGTGGGAGTGGATGAGATTTTGGAGAAGTATGGGGGGGCTAACTCAGTCCAACAACATTATTTGGTTGGGTTCAATATCACAAACACAATCATACAGGCAATGGTGGGACTCATCATGGTAGCCATTGGAATCTTCAGACATGCAGCTAGTGCAACAGCATGGAATGCACGAGGTCTTTACACTTAGCCACATATCCTGGCGGACTCCAATCAGAGTCTGGTTGGAGTCTGGTTGGACTGTCTAGGACTTGAGGTCAGTGTGACACATTTCCATCTCATGTCTGATCAGAGTCTGATCAGACTCTGGTCGGATTCTAGGGAGTCTGATAGGAGTCTGAGCTCGGAGTCCTCAGACTGCTGATTTTTTGGGTATTTTTTGGGTATTGTTCCACATTTATCTGATATTTTTTCAATCATAAGCAAAATCAACCAATGAAAAGTGCTGTACATACCATGAATCAAACTCTCAGTCATGCATAAGTGTGACATGAGCCAAATAAACTGCTGTGCTATGCAGCCAGTTGGAATGTGGCTGCCTAACAGCACTATAGGCATTACATTGCCACCTGCCTGTTTTGGACTAGTTGTGGATGGTATAGTGATGGGACCAAATGTATGTATAGCACTTGCACAACATGTGAGCATCACTGATTGTTTTTCAGCATTGTGCATATGATAAGTGTGAAGATATGGACTGTGCAAGACAAAAGCTGACAGGAACACTGGCATGCTTGCAACATCAAGAGCAATGGAGAAGACATGCTGAGAGTCATTCACAGCAGGCACTGAGAGGTGCAAAGAGAGCATTGAGGCATCCTGGAGAGAACCTGCCTTGGCTTCCACAGGTCAACAGAATCAACAGCCTCATGATCAGGCTACTCCTGTGAGACAACAGCAGAAGAATTACTTTAATCTCCAAGGTTTTATTGTGTTGAGACTGTATGTGCACCATGTGGAGTGGTCATTGCATGGACCAAGTTTGCCAAATCAGAGTCACCAACATGAATACTGGATTACCTGGAAGAGATTTACCCAACAGAAGAGTCCAGACCATCATATGTGTGCATAGACAAGGCATGTATTCTGTTGAGATCATGCATCAGTAGGGGTCAATGGGACATATGGAAGAATACCACCCATTTCATTGTTGACTTGTACCATTACAAGAATCACAGCAAGAATGATATGCTATGCCAAACATGGTGCAATCCTGCACCACTTGATGGTTCAGCACCAAATCTTGTTGTTTCTGGAAGGGACAAGCATGGCCAGCTTTATTATAAGCGTGCCTTCAATACACAGGCATGTGAGCAATTGAATGCTTGGATAGGGGGGTTTGAGTCAATTTTGAAGAGAATGGTGCCAGCTAACTTTAACTGGTTAATGCATACCATGCTATTTTATCACACAAGGAATGTGATTGAGAAGCAGAAGCAGGGTGAGAAAAGTGTGGAGAGAGAGATAGTGATAGTGAAAATGAGTGATTGAGTTGTAACATACATACTTTGTAACATTAATTAGGTTGTCAGTTGTTCTGATCAGACTGGGTAAATTTCTTCTCTACAAGTTAATTATTTAGTTTGTCAATCAGAGTCTGATTGGAGTCTGATTGGAGTCTGACCAGAGTCTGACCAGACAGGGCAAATTTCTTCTCTGCAGTTAATTATTCAGTTTGTCAGTCAGAGTCCAATCAGAGTCTGATTGGAGTCTGATCGGAGTCCAATAGGATATGTGGGGGAGTGTAAAGTACTGGAATGCACAAACTCCCATTGAACAAGCGGAGCAAGGGAGGGTGTTAGCAGATGTAATCAATCAGATTAACGCTGTGCTTCATCCACCTCGCAACCTGGTTCCAGCATTAAAAATGGAAATGCCAGAGGCTTACAAAGGAGATCCCAAGGAGATTGCGGCATGGCTAAGATCAATGGAGAGCTACTTTGATCTGGTAAAAGTAAAAGACCCAAAGCATCGGATGATGATTATGTTGCAGAGAGTTAGAAAAGGGATGGACAACCGCACAGGTAACTGGGCAGCAGCAAAAACAACAGAGCAAGCAGAGTTCAAGGCAGAGATAGCATCAAAGAGTCCACTGCCAAACATAAGAGCCCTAGTGGAACAACTGGGAAGGATGGTTTCATACAAAGAGAGTCAAAACAGAATAAGGGCAGCAGATGGAACATGGGTGATGGAACCATTTCAAAATCCACCACCGTTCAACCATTGGGACAATGTAAAAAAGAAGATGAAGGACTTCTTTTTGACAACTGAAACTCGAGATAATGCGACACGCAAAATTAAACAGGGTTCTCGAAAAGTCGAGGATTACATTATTGAGTTCCAAAGTGTTGCAATGCTCACAGGGTATAACGGAATTGCACTGGTTATGCATTTCCGCCAAGGTCTTAATCCAGTGTTGGGAAGACAAGTAGTGGAGATTGGAATGTTAGACAGCAAAAGAAGCATTGACAGATCTCAGACAGGAGATCTACAATGGTGGTATGATTGGGCACTGGCCATTGAGAAAAGCTGGAGGGATGCACAGCAGTTGTATCCAAAAGCAACAACAATGCAGGGTGGAAACAGGTCAACACAGAATACACAGAATAGGCAAAGTAAGCCTTGGCAGCAAAACAGACTGGTTCCAAATCAGAACTCACTGGCAACAGCATCTACATCAAAAGATCCAAACACAATGGATGTGGACCGTTGACAAGTGTCAATCACCTGTTATAACTGTGGAAAGGTGGGACACATGAAGCATGATTGCAGGGCACTGCCAAAGGATAAAGGGAAGCAGGTGGAGAAAAGATGTAACTCAGCAAGGGAATATGTCAGAGATCTGACAGAGGAAGAGAAGAAAGAAGTAGCAGAGGAGTTGGGTTTTCAGACCAACTTGTGAATAAGCATTTCGATTCACAAGTTATGGACATTGTAAAGTATGAGGATTCACATGTAAAATTACCTGAGATTTTATATGAATGTTGTTCACTGGTACATTGTCTGAGAAACACACCTATAAGTGCAACTAAACAAAGATTGACCACATGGTCAAGTCCTTGGATGGTAAGACACATTTGGGATCAACCAATGGAAGTAGCCATCAAAGATGTCGAAACATGGGATAAGAGGAAGAAGTGGACAAGACATTGATTCAAGAACTAAATCAGGTGTCAGAAAAAGATGCATTGTGGTATTTAAACCACATGCAAACAAAACCACATCTTGTTAGAACAACAGGACAAAGACAAATGGATGTAGGAGTCATAGTACAAACGAAGGACTCTTTACAAAATTTTGAAATAAAAGCATTAATTGACTCAGGATGCACAGCATCATGTGTTATTGAACAAAATGGAATAAACACACAAAGACTACCCAAATCCATTCCAGTCTTCAATGCAGATGGAACATGCAATGCAGGGGGAGACCTAGAAGAAATGGTAGAACTAAAGCTGAGAATTGGGGATCACTGGGAATCTCTAGAATTCGGAGTATCAGCATTGGGCAAAACAGACATGTTTTTAGGACATGATTGGTTAAAATATCATAATCCAGAAATCAACTGGAAGAATCAATCATTGGACTTTTCACAATGTCCAGGGTCTTGTTGGAAGGGATCAACAGTTAATGAACCAGAAGAAGAAATTGACCAAAATGAATGGGAAGAGGGAGATCACTTATTAGCAGTTCATATTAGACAGGAGGAATTATGACTATGAGCTTTTCAATCCAAAGCTACAGAAATTGCCTCCCAGAATAAAATTAAGCAGTCATTAGAAGAGATTGTACCATCTCATTACCTACCCCATTGAAAGGTCTTTGAAAAAACCACTTTTGATGAATTACCACCATGACAACCATGGGATCATGCAATTGAATGAGTACCAGGATCAAATCCTTTGGATTGCAAAATTTACCCATTAAATAGGGAGGAATAGAAGGTCTTAGAGGACTTTCTCACTGAAAATCTGGAAAGTGGACAAATAAGGCCCAGCAAATCTCCAATGGCATCACCATTCTTTTTTGTTAAGAAAAAAGACAGTTCTTTAAGACCAGTGCAGGATTATCACAAACTTAATGAGATGACCATTAAAATTTGTTATCTGTTACCTTTGATATCAGAATTGATAGATAAGTTGAGCAATGCAACAATCTTCTCTAAAATGGATATCTGTTGGGGATACAATAATATCTGCATTAAGGATGGGGATGAATGGAAAGCAGCTTTTTGAACAAATTGTGGATTATTTGAACCACTTGTAATGTTCTTTGGGCTCACAAATTCACCTGCTACATTCCAAACCATGATGAATGACTTGTTTCAGGAGGAACTCACTGAGGAATGGGTGGTTATTTACATGGATGACATATTGGTGTTCTCTCAATCAAAGGAGCAGCACAAGAAACATGTAAACTGGATTTTAGCAAAGCTGGAAGAAAACCAATTATCATTGAAACCTGAAAAATGTTACTTTGATAAAACAGAAATTGAATTCTTGGGCATAATAATCACCAAGGATTCAGTACAAATGGATCCAGCAAAGGTGAAAGCAGTAAAAGAATGGCTGGAACCTAAGAACAAACGAGAAGTGCAACAGTTCTTAGGATTTGTTAATTTCTATCAACAATTTGTAAAAGGATTTGCAAAAGATGCAAAGCCTTTAATGGAGTTGACAGGGAAAAAGGATTGGGAATGGGGACCTCAACAAGTGGAAGTGATGAGAAGGTTGAAGGAAAGAATAGCGGAAGAAGTGGTATTGGCAATACTGGATGAAGGAGGACAGTTCCAAATTGAGACTGATGCATCGGATTTTGCATTAGGATCAATCTTATCTCAACAGCAAAATGGAGACCAGTTGCGTTTATTTCAAGAGCTTTAAATGAAGCTGAAAGAAATTATGAAATATACAATAAAGAAATGCTCGCTATTATGCATTCTTTATATGAATGGTTGCAATACCTAAAAGGGGCAAAAGAGATAATAGAGATCTTAACCAATCACCAAAATTTAACGTATTTCCATAAACCACAAAATTTAAATTGTAGACAAGCACAATGGGTCATGGATTTACAGGAATATAATTTCATGATCAAACATAGATCCGGGAAATCAAATTCCAAGGCAGACCTGCTGTCTAGAAGAGCAGGATATGAACGAGGAGAGAGGGATAATGAAGACATAATATTATTAAAAGAAGAATTGTTTATAAGATGGGACAGGAGTGAAATTGAAATAGAAAAATTGGAAAAAGATATCAAAAAAGTAAATAAAAGACAATGGGATGAACAAGTAGAAAAAGGATTAAAAGAAAAGAAAGAAGGCTTTGAATATGATAGAGAACAAAATTTAATAATGTGGAAAGGAAGGGTTTACATACCAGTGGTAATAAGATTAAGGGGAGGAAATAATACAAATATGTCATGATCGAGGACATCCAGGAATAGCAAAAACACTGGAGTTAATAACACAAGGATATTGGTGGCCAAATATGGGAGAGGACATCAAGAAATGCATTCAAGGATGTAGGACTTGTCAGACTGTTAAACCTGATAGACAAAAGCAAGCAGTGCCATTAAATCCACATACAATACCAGACATCCCATGGAAACACATATCAGTTGATTTGATTGGACCATTACCCGAATCAAAAGGACACAATGTGATCTTAACAGTAGTAGACCGATTCTCAAAAATGGCATATTTTATAGCTACAAATACCACCATAACCTCATTGGGAGTTGCTACATTGTATCAAGATCATATCTTCAAAAATCATGGGGTACCGGACAAAATTATCAGTGATCAAGGACCACAGTTTGTGTCAAAATTTATGAAAGAACTCTATGGGATATTAGGAATCAAAGGAAACCCATCTACAGTGTTTCATCCACAGACCAATGGACAAATGGAAAGGGTGAATCAAATAGTGGAACAGTTGCTATCCACCTTTGTTAATGAAAATCAGGATGATTGGAGTGATTGGCTGGCAGTAGCCCAATTCTGTTACAATGACTGGGAACACTCAGCAATGGGATATTCCCCATTTTACATGAACTATGGTCATCATCCAAATAAAGGAACAGAGATCAGTACCAATCATACTACAGTGGAAGCGGTCACACAATTTGCGGGAAGACAAGCAGCAGTTTGGAATCAAGCCAGAAATGCCCTTAAAAAGGCTCAAGAAGCAATGGCATTACAATATGACAAAAAAAAAAGACATCTATATTGTACAAAAAAGATGATTTAGTCTATATAAATGCCAAACATTTGCCAACTGTCCACCTGACCAAGAAACTAGGGGAGAGGTTTTTAGGACCTTACAAGATTCTTGAAAAAGTGGGACCAGTGGCTTACCGAATTCTCATCCCTGCATCCTGGAAAGTTTACAATGTCTTCAACAAGTCGCTCTTAAAACCATATCATGCACCTTCTTTTCCGATACAGGCCAGCAAAAACACAGGCCAAAAGAAGCAGGAGGAAGAGAGCTCCACCAGTGACTATGAAGTGGAAAAAATACTAGATAGTTGAATAAACCAAAAAGGACATGGTCAGCTGGAATATTTGGTAAAGTGGAGAAATTACCCACTCAAAGAAGCTTCTTGGGAACTGGCACGGAATTGCAACCATGCCAAGAGGAGTATTGATGATTTCCATCAATCCCATCTGGGGGTGCCCAGGAGACTCCATGGGTGAGGATTAGCATTCAAACCATATTTAAACTACACACAGCCACCAGTGTCTAAAAACCTATATGGGTGGGAAGACGGAAAATTTGAACAGGACTACTTGGAAAAACTCAAACAAGATTGGCAGAAGTGGAAAGGAAATCATCAGGAAGCAGAATGAACAGATCCTGATCATGTGGAACCTGATCCTTGAAGAGGGGGTTATGTTACAATTTCTCATTTTCTTTATTTCTTTGATTAGATAAGGACACAGCCACAGGAGGGGTTATGTCAGCAAGGGAAGGATGACTGAGTCATTGGAAGACAGGAGGTAAGAGTCACATGATTGACTCATGGAGAACATGAGGCAAAAGGTATATAAGGAGGGGTTAATAGGTAGTGTACCTTAGCCTTATGATTGTTTCTGTCATACACAGTACAACTATCACTCTCTCCTCTCTCATCTCAAACCTTGAGGTTATAGTTGGAACGACCTTCTAACAAATGGCATGGTTGTGGTGCAGTTCAGTTGTTGCAGGCTGGAATGGTGCCATCAGGGTGTGTAGGGGTATGGTTCAGTTGTCAGCAGGTGCAATGGCATGGTTGGGGTGCAGGTCAGTTGTTGCAGGCCAAAATGGTGCCATCAGGGTGTGTAGGGGTATGGTTCAGTTGTCCATGGTTGGGAGAGGCAGGGTGCAGGCCAGGCATCAAAGTGGGAGTGTTGGGTTGCATGCAGTAGAGCTTGGATTGAGCTCAGACTCTGAGTATCTTAGGTGGGGGAGAGTAAAGTGCTCATTACATCCTGGTAAGCTTATGCCAACTTGTGATCCTTATGTACACAGGGACTGTATGCATGACCAACTGGCACCACACATCTCAACTTATATATTTATGTCCTGGTAATCTTATGCCAACTTTTTGACCTTACAAACATATGTCCTGACTCTATTATTAATATTTTCTCATCTGAAGGCCTTGCACACATACAGACTTGTTGTATTATCAAGACTTATCTCAACCTCTGACCTTGTAACCTGAGCACCTTTCACACTCAATGTGCCTTATTCAACTGGCCTGGCATTATGGAAATCTGACCCTGTCTACTGTGACCTGACAAAATTATGCTCTTTACCACTTGAGTCCTGCAGGGGTCTGACACAATCTTAAGGGCTTATATAAGATCATCAGAGAATTCCCAGGTTTGCTGATGTATGGGTTATGACAGAGTCCACTGTAGTCTGTTATGACTCTTTATAGACTGTGTGTGCACAGCACTATTCCTGGCTGATGCATGATGGCTTGATCCCTGATGTACTGATGTACTGATGTCAAGTCTTGATGCCATCAAGGGTGCAATTTGCCTTCTTAATCTGGTTGTCCTTCCTAATGGAGTAGTGGCCTCCTTGTCCCATCCTCTAGGGAGTGCTCTCATGCACTAATCCACACAAAGTGTCCCTCTAGTGTTTCCTAAGGCTTTTGGCCTGTATAAAGACTGTGGTAGTGGTCCCAGACCACTAGTAGATGAAATGAAGTTTTTGAGTTTGTAACACTATTGCAATGAGGGGTGGCCATTGTTTATATGGCTTAAGCAAGAAATGTTGAATGCCAACTACCTTGGACAAAAATTGTACACTATCTGTAATCAACTACACAGCCTACACTTCATAGCACTTATCCCACATGGCACCATGAACCATCATGCTCAAGTCCAATTGAACTACTGGGTGTGGAATGATCATTTGCATACAAGGAAGCAACAAAGGCCTTCGATAGGCTGGTGGCAGCCACATTAACAAGCGCCCCTGAGGTCCAGTGAGCCAACCACTAGAATGGAGGATTATGTGATGCCTCCAGTCCATTTGAAACTCTGGTGTATTTTCAAAAAGCTGAGAAGGATCATGTAATGCATGTTCTTGTGCAAAAGAAAACTTGATAACATTGTTAGCCATGTTCAGGGCAGACAATTTGAAATCCAGGTCAACAAAACTTGGTCCTGCTTTATCCTGTAAAAATGGAAAGGTATCAATCCAATTATTTCCTGTGAGCAGATTACCCACTAGCATCTCAGTATCAGCATCCCTAATGTATAAAGTATGATCTGCAGAACCTGATGCAATCCTCTTTCCATCTGGTGAAAAGGCAACAGAACTGACACTGGAAGTGTGCCCTTTGAGAGGACTGCCCACTTGCATCCCAGTGTCAGCATCCCAGATACACACAGTTTGATCTACAGAACCTGATGCAATCCTCTTTCCATCTGGTGAAAAGGCAACTGAAGTGACATGGAAAGTGTGTCCTTTGAGAGGACTGCCCACTTGCATCCCAGTGTCAGCATCCCATATACACACAGTTCGATCCCAAGAACCTGATGCAATCCTCTTTCCATCTGGTGAAAAGGCAACAGAACTGACATAGTCAGTGTGTCCTTTGAGAGGACTGCCCACTTGCATCCCAGTGTCAGCATCCCAGATACACATAGTTTGATCATCAGAACCTGATGCAATCCTCTTTCCATCTGGTGAAAAGGCAACTGAACTGACACTGGATGTGTGTCCTTTGAGAGGACTGCCCACTTGCATCCCAGTGTCAGCATCCCATATACACACAGTTTGATCCCAAGAACCTGATGCAATCCTCTTTCCATCTAGTGAAAAGGCAACTGAAGTGACATGGGAAATGTGTCCTTTGAGAGGACTGCCCACTTGCATCCCAGTGTCAGCATCCCAGATACACACAGTCTGATCTGCAGAACCTGATGCAATCCTCTTTCCATCTGGTGAAAAGGCAACAGAACTGACACTGGAAGTGTGCCCTTTGAGAGGACTGCCCACTTGCATCCCAGTGTCAGCATCCCAGATACACACAGTTTGATCTGCAGAACCTGATGCAATTCTCTTTCCATCTGGTGAAAAGGCAACTGAACTGACATAGTCAGTGTGTCCTTTGAGAGGACTGCCCACTTGCATCCCAGTGTCAGCATCCCAGATGCGCACAGTTTGATCCCAAGAACCTGATGCAATCCTCTTTCCATCTGGTGAAAAGGCAACTGAAGTGACATGGGAAGTGCGTCCTTTGAGAGGACTGCCAACTTGCATCCCAGTGTCAGCATCCCATATACACACAGTTTGATCCCAAGAACCTGATGCAATCCTCTTTCCATCTGGTGAAAAGGCAACTGAAGTGACATTGGAAGTGTGTCCTTTGAGAGGACCGCCCACTTGCATCCCAGTGTCAGCATCCCACATACACACAGTTTGATCTTCAGAACCTGATGCAATCATCCCAGTGTCAGCATCCCAGATACGCACAGTTTGATCTTTAGAACCTGATGCAATCCTCTTTCCATCTGGTGAAAAGGCAACTGAAGTGACATGGGAAGTGTGTCCTTTGAGAGGACTGCCCACTTGCATCCCAGTGTCAGCATCCCAGATACACACAGTTTGATCCCCAGAACCTGATGCAATCCTCTTTCCATCTGGTGAAAAGGCAACTGAACTGACACTGGAAGTGTGTCCTTTGAGATGACTGCCCACTTGCATCCCAGTGTCAGCATCCCAGATACACACAGTTCGATCTGCAGAACCTGATGCAATTCTCTTTCCATCTGGTGAAAAGGCAACAGAACTGACACTGGAAGTGTGCCCTTTGAGAGGACTGCCCACTTGCATCCCAGTGTCAGCATCCCATATACACACAGTTCGATCCCAAGAACCTGATGCAATCCTCTTTCCATCTGGTGAAAAGGCAACAGAACTGACATTGGAAGTGTGCCCTTTGAGAGGACTGCCCACTTGCATCCCAGTGTCAGCATCCCATATACACACAGTTCGATCCCAAGAACCTGATGCAATCCTCTTTCCATCTGGTGAAAAGGCAACAGAACTAACACTGGAAGTGTGTCCTTTGAGAGGACTGCCCACTTGCATCCCAGTGTCAGCATCCCAGATACACACAGTTTGATCCCAAGAACCTGATGCAATCCTCTTTCCATCTGGTGAAAAGGCAACAGAACTAACACTGGAAGTGTGTCCTTTGAGAGGACTGCCCACTTGCATCCCAGTGTCAGCATCCCAGATACACACAGTTTGATCCCAAGAACCTGATGCAATCCTCTTTCCATCTGGTGAAAAGGCAACTGAAGTGACATTGGAAGTGTGTCCTTTGAGAGGACTGCCCACTTGCATCCCAGTGTCAGCATCCCAGATACACACAGTTTGATCTTCAGAACCTGATGCAATCCTCTTTCCATCTGGTGAAAAGGCAACAGAACTGACATTGGACATGTGTCCTTTGAGAGGACTGCCCACTTGCATCCCAGTGCCAGCATCCCAGATACACACAGTTTGATCTTTAGAACCTGATGCAATCCTCTTTCCATCTGGTGAAAAGGCAACTGAAGTGACATGGGAAGTGTGTCCTTTGAGAGGACTGCCCACTTGCATCCCAGTGTCAGCATCCCAGATACACACAGTTTGATCCCCAGAACCTGATGCAATCCTCTTTCCATCTGGCGAAAAGGCAACTGAAGTGATATTGTAAGTGTGTCCTCTGATTAATAACTGCTGCTGTGGCCACTCTCCTGCTTGACCAGATGCAATTCTTGGTATCTTGAATTTTGGAACTAAACACCTTCTAAGGATACTGTTCCTTGGCAAAAAGGGTAGTGCAGATAGATATAAATGTGGAGTACTCTTTGACATCATTCCCCCAAACATTCTGCAAAATTTTATACCATCCATTGCTGCTTCTACTCCTTCATCATAACCATTTCCCTATGATACATTGTGTTTAACCTTTCATTAGTAAGGCAATGAATTTGCCCACCTGAAGCCAGCCTGCAACATCACTTAACATGACTGGAGCCAATTGTATCCAATTCAGCAACCCAAGCACTTCAAGCCAAAATAACATTCTCTCATTCAATATAAATGTTGATATTTGGCTTCCTAAGCTTTCCTGATATGGTGCTAATTTGATATGGTGAGCCCAATAATGGCATGAATATGACAAATATGGCTTGATATTGTCTTTAATATCTTGTCCCAACTGTGCAATCTCAGAATTATGGACATATGAGCTTTTTAGTCTGCATATGTTAAAGCAAAGATGCTTCTGCATCACATCAAGGCAGGCGTGCCCAAGGTCCAGATGAATATTGTCAAGATCAACAAAATAAATCCCACTCCTCTCTTGTGCAGTAAGAAATTCATAGAATGTTGAGTGAAGTGCACAGACAGGTGTTGATTGATCAGATATGCCACTGAGAAGTGATCCCAAATGTTGTAGAACTGTTGCAACCACATAACCAACATGTCCCTTGTACATGCTGCTATGCAAAATGTCCAAAGTGTCCATTGAAAGTGGTTCTTGTGTTGACAATACCAATCGCAGGACAGAGTGGAAGCGGCCAAGGTCAATAGGTTTGGGACCATCTCCTATGATACTTTGTAGAATGATCATGTACATGTCGTCCAGGAGTGCTCCACCCTTGGCAGCATGATCAATAAGTAATTGGAATCGCTCTATCTCTGTTAAAAATCCATCCATACTGTCAATGTAATTGCATGCAAGCCGAGCCCATTCAAACAACCCATCTGACTTTTGCATTAGTTGGGTAAATGTTGCATCATCAAAGTCATTCAAATCTCTCAACTGATGAGAGATGTACAACTGGATGTCATATTCTGTGCATGATTTAGATATTTGATCCATGGACTTGTGTTGGATGCCAGCTGTACCACTGAATGCCCTGCTGATGTCATGAAGGGCCTCGAAGTAACAAGGATGCGAAAATTTGATGGTAATTCTTTGGCATCCCCAAGGATTGAAAGGATATCACGACGTGAGAATCTATCACCACTCTCATCCAGTGCATCAATGACAATGACAACATGTTTGCTCATGTCCCTCACAAGGCAGGTGACAGGTGCTGCAATTAGCTTGTGCCACTGTTGAGTAATGTCGGGAGTGCTGGCAAGTGCTGGCTTGCTTGTGACAAGTTTGATTAAATGATCCTTCATGCCCGGAATGCAAGCAGCCAAGTCATGTGCAACAGTGGTGAAAAGTTTTTGGTAACGTGTGGTAATTTGTTGGTTGAAGCAGAAGCATGACCCAATGCCATTGACCTCATCTATCCACCAACGGGCAATGGTGTGGGCAATTGCAGACTTGCCAGTACCAGCAAGACCTGAAAGCCAAAGAACACGTGGAGCAGTTGTGTCAGCAGCAGTAACCCAGGCCTTGATTTCACCCAGGATATCAACCCTCGTGCCATTGAAACAAGCCTTTCTTGCATCAATGCCAGCTCCTTCAGCATAAGCCATCATGCTAAGTGAATGATCTGACAATGCAAGCTCAGAGTGATGTTGATATTCACTGATGATGCCCACCATCCATGTAGTTAGTTGTAGTAACATTAACGTCTCTCCCTGCGGAGTTGATCTGGGTGTCTTTAATCACAACTCCACTCGCTCCCTGCAAATAGTGAGCGACGGAAGATGTACCTTGCTGCTTAGGCACAGTCAATTCCACGCAATTTAATTAGGGCTTGAGGTACCTTGGCAGGAACACAATCTTCTGGCTCAGTCAGCTGCACTACAGGGATCGCAACCTCGCTCTTAAACACATGACTCGAATCAGTTACACTCTTTTCTAATCCTTGATTGACCTGCCGTCATTGGTGAGAACGTGTGCACGAACATTAAAACGATATGGCGAGCACACCTTTATGGATGCTCGGGAATGTTTATCCAACGAAGGTACGCCGCTCGCAGTATCCTGTAATGCCAATCATATATTTGAATCTGCTGCGATGTTGACGTGAAATGACAACACACTCGTGCGTCGATCGGCGACCCCCCTATGTTAATGCCTCCACCCAGAGCACTTGCATCTTGTAAGGAAACATGGGTTGACTTGTCCGCCTTGGATCTCGTTTCTTGACCGCCAACCTGACACTAAATATGAGAGCGGTGCTAAACGAAAAATGTATCCGAACATACACCGCTGAAGTAGGCATCGCCAACGGCAGGGTGGTGACCTTCAGGGTATGGATCCGTCTTCAATGGGGTTACTATTGCAAAACTTGCTCTTTTGTTATTATATGACGCACCACGACAGGCTTTACGCATGCATCGCCTCCTGCCTCTGCCTGTACAGGAGTAGAAGGCCTCGGAGAACGATTGGCCTTAAGTACATTGAGAAGACCGTGTTTGAACTTTCGATATAGGCCCTGGTTCGGCGATCGAGATTCCTCAGCGTCCTATGGTATCCAGAGACTTAATAAGCCAAAACAACACTGTAGCCATGGAATTTGCACATGCCGAAGTCAATTCGCGGACAGTTCTATCCATGTCTCCATCAATATTGCGGTTTTGTTTCGATTTGTTCCTGACCATTGTGAACGTATGAATGCGAATTGCTGTGGCAGCGGAGCTTCAATGTTCGACTGGTGTTTCCCGGCCGATTTTCCTCTTGGGTCACCATCAGCCGGGCATGGTACGTATCCAGTTAGCATTGGTTGCACATAAGTTGGATCATCTATCCGTGCAGCATATACTGTCCAGTTCCTCTTCACCATTGTTAGTTTTCCACAGGTGGGTACTTCGAGTCACCTTCGTCGCCTACTCAGCTGCATACTGAAGCGAGATATGCGTAAGTCCCCGAATGAGCAATATAGTGAAAGTATCAGGTCTAGAAGCTCCATTTGGCATTTGCTGCTCATCGAGCGGAAGGAGCGAGTTGAATAAAAGTAGCACGTGTGGTCGGCTCGGCCCGACGGCTCGTTTGATGACCGTATTCGCTCATGTTATCATTCCCACCTGAAATATTCTTGACCATCTTTGAGTTCGCGACTTGCGCCCATGGCGTCCTCAATCCAGACCCTCTCGACATGAATTTTCAGCTTTTCATCACACACGACCGCCAGAGCGCTCTCAGACGTTCTCTAGTACTTTTCTCACGTCAGGCATCTGCACCCTCGCTCATGTTTGCTAGCGGGCAAAGCTCGCCCTGCTCCGCGTCTGCAGGGCCTGGAGAGAGCTGGCGACCCCATTACTGTATGAAAACATCGTCATTGGACAGGGCAGATATCTGCCATCCATTTGCAGCGTGCTCGAGGCATCGCGCCGCCACTCAGGCGATAATTGTCCTCTAGGCCAATGGACCAAACGTCTAGACATCGCGTTACGTGACTCGTCGCGTCCAGCTGACGAGGAATTGGCACTTCTCGCCGATATCGTCCGATGCCTCTCCGATCTGGAAATTGTGACGTTTTCCCTGTCGTCCGTGCAATACACTCTACATGATTATTCACCTGGCGTCATCTTGACGGCTCTGGTAACGACTTGCGCCCATTCCCTCAAATTCATTCACTGGTTTCGTGAAACTTTGGTACCCGATGCGCAGGACTTGGCTGCCCTGCTCAGAAAGGCTCCAAACCTCCGCTCCTTCCGCACACCCCTCGTCCCTGTCAAGGACTATGAGCAAGACAATGACGAGTTTACTCATACATCCATCACGGCAATTCACGCTGAATGTGGAATCCCAGGCTTGGATTTCCCCATACCTCCCCAGCGCATGAAACTCCCTTCTCTCCGCCAGCTGTCATTTTCTCTTCCGCTTTTTGCCCCGGATACGCGTTGGAGAAATTTCCTCGAAATGCATGGCAGTCATTTGCAGCACATACAAGTCTTGATTCATTCGGCAAGCAGCCTACAGCCAGACTTGATATGTATCGCAGCATCGTGTCCCAGCCTGATCAGGCTCGACTTTGTCTTTTCATATTGGTCCCACACACCATTCCCAGTCACGCTACCACCAACAGTACAACATCTTGGCATTTTTTGCGCTCAGGGACAGGTTCCAAGCTACCAACTCTTCTTCTCCCGTTTAGACAAGATCGAGCATGGAGTCAACTTCAAGTATATACAGTTCTCGGGCAAGCGAAATGTTGTGGACATTTTCAAGCATAGGCAACAATTCATCACAGGAACGACACGACTTAGAGGTAGCGGAATTAGATTTCTAGATCACAGAGGAATATACTTGGCATGACTCACCCGATTGACTTCCCCGCAATCCGGGTTATGGCGGTGCAATCGCTACTAGTACTATTAAAGGTTAGTACATGATGATGTCGCCCGAGCGCCACCGAGAGGCCCGTTCCCCGTGATCCAGGTTGACTTGTCCTCCCGTTTAGACAAGATCGAGCCTACAGTCGACTTCAAGTATATACAGTTCTCGGGCAATCGAAATGTTGTGGACATTTACAAGACGATTGATACGATAGGAGTAGTGGGATTAAAATTGAGGCTTGTCGATCGAGCGCCACCGAGAGACCCGATCGCACCGCCATAACGCGGATGGAATCGGTCCCTTGATTTCCTAGCACTATTAAAGGTCGGTGCATGGTTCTGCAAACACATTGTGACTTGTCCATCTACCATGTCCAAGCCCCAGACTGATCTTCGCGATGTGCTCGATACCGAGATCAAGTTCGTCGACACTTTATTTGCAATGCCTTTCTCGTTAACTGACTACACAGGGAATGGCACTTCCGTGAGTTGCGCCCACCAAGGTTGGTTTACCGTGTAAAGCTGAGAGATGGTGGATGAGACATCTACTTCCACCACAACAACGCTCAAGAGCATCAGGCCGCACTTGAACTGCGTGATGCTGTTTTACAGCTCAGGCGTGACGGTGCGTTTGTCGCGGTTCCCTTTCATACCGTCCACACGGAAGCTTTCGGACCCCATCCAACCGGTAAGCGCAGAAAGCTGGTCTTGGGACTCGGTACAATTTATGCATAGGCTCCTTTGAAATTTGGGCTCCCGCGGAATCGTTTGCGTCCGTGTTTTCCTACTTGAGCAAGAACAAAGGTCAATTGAGGTGAGATAATTTTGACCCGCGGGACTCATTGAGGCCAACTAAACAAATTCGGATGAAGCGTCCTCGTTCATCCCCTGACGCGTGAAATAGTAAGCATGGCATTCCTAGTTTTGCGGATATTCTGATTTCCTTTCGATTCTTTAGCTCGAGTTACGTGACGTCTAGCTACAGCCTACCGTGTCTGACACAATAATACAGAGACCATGTAGATCATCACGCATGGATAGGACCTTCCTACCCATTGAATCTTTCTGTGTTGCCTCCGCGAGTCGAGGAAGTTCCTCTGCAGTACCCAAGCCTCAGTACGTTTCATTCCATGTTCTAGTATTTGACCTGATGGCGTGGATTAAAGAGCTTGGATATTCATCGACGGTGCCGAAGATGTCGTTGGAGGAAAGGTTGAAATCGGGTGACAACATCGAAGCATTGGTTAAAGGAGAGAAAGGTGCAGCGGAAGCCCCGCCGAGAACGGCGTGATTTGTCGTATTATAATGTGTATCAATTTACACAATTGGAATTATCTGCCAAAGCGAAGACTGAACCATTATTGGTTCTTCGGCAATGGCGGGACGGATATCCATAACGACCATGAGTTTTGAACAGGCATCTTCAATGCTTCCGGTGCGGGACTCTAGTTGTAACCTGTCGAGAGATACTAGTAAGCGTAGCTCGATGACGTACCACAATATGGGTACTTCCTCTATAACGCTTCGAAAATAAAATTTGCTACCGATCAAGCTATCAAGCTTCAAGCTTCAAGCTTCAAGAGTTAAATCTCAAGATCTTACCATGACTAATCAGAGCGTGATGCCTTTGCCATAGTTATCATCACGTACGTGCTGCTAGTGTCAGAGCCTTGCCGGTGTCAATCATGTCGTCCACAAGTCAGTTGAAACTTGAGGCATGAGTCCGCCCACCATCAAAGAAGACGATGTGGATCTCCACATCCCAAGTACCGAGTCTGTAAATAAGCATTTCAGACACCTCAGTCGTAGAATAATTACAGATTCCATTAGTCTCACCTCTGAGCCGAGTTGTAGTTCATTGGTTCCCGACCACTCAACGACGTACAAGGAGTGCCTATAACGTCCTTCAAGGCTGTGCAACTTGTCCATTTGAACTCGGCACCCTGCGCCGTTTCCATGTCTCGTCCTAGCTCCCTCAGTCTCCATTCAGTCCCATCTTGTCTCCTACCTCCAAAACCCCTTGTCGACTTCCTCCCCGATTCGTTGTGCGTTCTGTCAAGAAAAACTGATTGATGTTGTCATTGGACTGGACACACTGGAAACAGGCTGATTATCATCCTAGCAACGGTAGTGAGACATGAGTACTTAAAAGCCGTCCAAAAGCTGAGGGCGAGCAAGGCTGGACCTTACTTTCACTTTCACATTACAACTACCAATGCGTTTCGCTGTGCTTACCGCCCTCTTTATTTTCCTGTCTGCTGTCTGTGCATTTCCGGTGCCACATGTCAAGGCACGCGACAATCATGAAGCAGATTTAGCCATCTTCGTACTATAACCCCTATCATCCTTGGTTTTAGCAAGTGTTGATTATTTAATTTAAAAGCGATGGCCATCGTCCATTCAAGAATCTGCCGGAGTTCATTTTTCGGTATACTTTACTTTCTTTGCACTGGCAGCCTGTTCACTTTTCTTAGAAACGCGTTAACGGGGTTGTGCATCTGAAAAAGGACTGGGAAACTGCACGTGACGCATCAGGGTCACAGGAAGGTCACGAGTTCCCATATAAGACCGATCTCATCATTGGCAGAAAAGCACCTACGGAACATGCCTTCAAGACAGTGCAGTGGATCATTGCAAATGTTCAACTGACAATGCCGTCACATAGATTCCTTGACACTTATGTAGAGACTCCATACGTATACTATACTTATAGAAAGCCATGATCCACCTCTGGTAAATACGTATGTTGTTTGCACTCAATATACAAGTTCTTGGGCCTTTCGTCGCCACAACGGCCCCTGGCACCGATGTTATTAAGTTCATGTTAATGCAGTGAGTCGAGCAATGTGCAGAAATAGCAGGACGGAGCAGCCTGTAAATGCTCGAGATTGCGCTTCCACCGGCTGTTGAAAACGTGTTTCATCTTCCTAGTATGTATTATCACCCGCTCCGTATCAAAAGAGCTCCAGTCATGGTTAGTGAAGCAGCTTGGACGGATGTGGCCTAGAAAGTCGATCTCATCTATGACAAATGGTCATATAGACATTCCATTCTGTAAGTTGGTGTGAACTGACCTCCGACCTGCCATGCGAAGCAGTGGCTACCCACTAAACCCATCGGATAGCGCCGTTAATGGCACGGGTGTACCCTGTTTTATCTCGCCGCGAGTCAGGCGAACGTTTGGTAGCGGCCGGTATATTGGGCATCATCGACGTTCACATAATTGTCAAGAGGCAAACGTCGTCAGCAGTGGTTGATGTGGCTGCCGAATATGCAAAGCACTGGAGACATACGCCAACTCCAGGGGAGGCTCCGTCGCATTCCGAGTCAGCGACCTTCAAAGGGAGACACAGCGCTCGGATGCAAGTCGTCCTTGTTTCCTTGAGAAGTCTTAAGTAGGCAGCCTTACTTTGTCTACGAACCAAGGATGGCACAGCCTCGTCGTGCGCCTTGGTGCATATATCGCTGGCAGTTGACCAGAAAAATCGTTGGGACAGCGGTAACTAGAGCTACATTCTAACTTCCCTCAGGAAGAACCTGTTAAATCTATGTTGGTCAGCGATGAGAGCTTCCAGGTTTCGATAGAAACCGCGGTTCCTGTTTGTTAGAGAGCAGCGAATACATAATATCGTCAGGCTAATACTTATCTGTGAAAGGACGAGCCTTATGACTTGACTTATTTCCCCCAGGTGTGATCGAATGTGATGATTGGGCAGGATGAGCGCTCTGTGCGACAAATAGTTGTTGGAGGTTCCCGTGGTTTCAACTTGATTCAATCCTTTCCGTAAGTTGGCAACCATAGTGATGTCGTTCCGATGAATCTGATCCTCAAGAAGTAGGTAATATGGTTGTGAAGTACATCCGCCGCCGTATCGTGGAGCGAGGAAAGGCGGAGTAAGCAGAATTATAGAATATGGGAGTAAGCTTCCGTCACTGCAAAGCCGACGGCTTCCCACATAATTCACCCGGTCTTGCTATACCTTGCGACGGACCCGGAACACAGGCACGATTCTCACGCTCGCTTGGTACCATGCTTCGATTCATCCTGGCACTGGCAAGCTTTGACGGTCTGATACACTTTGACTTTTATCCGACGAGTTTCACATATTGACATTGCGAAAGTCACCCGTTAAACCGGCCTACAGATGTCTAGTTTGATTTCTATCAAGTTAGCTACTTAGAGTTCGCCTCACTTCAGCCACGAAATGACGTCGTAACGTCATCTTCCCAGTCTAGATAGATAGAAGCACCTGTCACCAGACTACGTGCTCACGAAATGGGCGACTTGCGTAACGATGATCGATATGATATCGCAGGGGTTGGTAAACTTGCTCTGTTCATCGATCAATATCCAAACTCAATGGATAGATAGCCCTGTAAATGCATAATCGCCGTGTTGAATAGATGTTCAACCTGGATGCCTCTCCCATCATGCATACTACTCCCCATAATGCATAGGATTCGACCAAGCAAGACCGGTTTTTAGTACGATGTCGGGTGATGCGTCACAGCATTGAGTTTACGTCTACTGGAGTAAAGCATTGCCACGGGAACCACCCATATCGTTATGTCGTGACTGAGTAATTTTAAAACTGTGTTTGCTCCCGTCGCCCCTGAAAGCTGAGGAGTGTTGGGAACCAGGTGATTGGTGAAGATTCTGCCCAGTTCGCAACTTGGTTGCTTCCAGCTGTCATCCTATGCTATGCACTGCAGTTAGTTTGATGTCGAGGTCCTCGAGCCGAACAAGGTCATATGTGGCTGTGCTTGATCAGTATCCAGTTTCGAGCTCGGGCATCTTGGTGGTTCAGATCAACATAATCCAAAACATATATCCAGGTTTGGGCTGTTCGGCTCGCGTTTCACGCACGAAGTCGACCTGTGCATATTGGGATTCCTGTGGGCTAACAGCTTCACAACGTGTGCATAGATGGAGACCAACCATATTTAGCAGGTAAGCTGAATGTTTTATTTTGGATTCATCAATCTCTCTCACCATCATGACTCTGTGCCTATCACGTTTCGCCAATACCCTCTACGGGCCAGTATCACTATAAAAACGTCCTTGGATCCCACAGATGCTCTATCTCCGTATTTTTACTCGTCCATACCCAAAGACGGACCTAAACCATGGCGAGGTTTAGTGTTGCCATCTTCTTAACCCTCTCCGCGCTCAACAGTTGGAGGACGGCCGCGGGCGCGTCGTTATCTGCGTCAAGAGCCATACCATTCGATCCTGGGTTTGACATATTCCAAGTCGCGCAGCTCGCAGAAGCTCTTCCATCGCATTCATGGGAGTATGGAACAGCATCCGAGGCGCTGCTCGAACTGCACGAACGGGATGTCTCCGTGTTTGGAGACCACCCGTTCCCTCCCCCGGTACTGTCTGCCGATGACAGTAGGTCCCTCGCGTATGCATCGACCAAGTTCAACCTTTCGACGGGGTCGAATACGTTGGTTTATGGAGACGGAGCGGTGGGCGATCCTGCCAGTCTTGGGATTAGCGCGTATCTGTTGGGGATGACGAACGCAACGTTGGCAGCGGCTGCAAAGAGGGAACTTGATTACGTTTTGAACCAAGCTCCAAGGTTTTGGAACGGTGCGATTTCTCAGCGGTATAATTATCCTGAGCTATGGTGCGTCTTGTCGTGTTCTTAGTTTGATTGACCGTTTATGGGGGATAGGGCTGATTTCATGTACATGGCACCGCCGTTCATCGCGTATTACGGCGCCGCCACCGATAATTTTGATATACTTCAGCAAGCTGTCGATCAGTGTAGATTGCAACGAGCTATTCTATTAGCGAACGATACGTACGTATCGGGGGCGTGGACACATATCCTGGGCCCGGCGAGCACCGACCCTGGTGTTTGGTCGACGGGAAACGGATGGGCAGCGGCGGGGATGACGCGCGTCTTGGCTACTGTGCTAAAGGCGCCCGTCGCGAAAGCAAACCGACGGTGGCGAGATGATGCGGCCCAGGAACTAAGCTATTATATTCAGGAGATTCTGGATGCGGCGATGAATTCAGATCTGGACGACTTTTTGTTACGGAATTACTGGAATGATTATCTTAATTCGGACGGCCATGGATATGGGGAGACTTCGGGCACAAGTTTACTGGCGGCGGTTGCGTATCGAATGGCGGCGATGCCGGAATGGGTGTTGCCGGAATGGAAGGCGCTCGATTACGCGAGTTGGGGGGACTGGGTTAGGAGGACGCTCGGGGGAACAGATGAGTCTGGAAATCCGCATGTGACATCGAACGGAACGGTGACGCCGTCGGTGAATCCACTGAATTGGGGCGACAAGACGCCGTACACGGCCGGAAGTCCGGAGGGACAGAATTTTGTGGTGTTGATGTATGCGGCCTGGAGAGATTGCGTGTATGCTGATGTCTGCGAGCGATGGCCCGATATACAATAAAAATATTATTGTTGCGCAACTTGTCGTGTGATGCGCCGTGGGAACTTTGGGGACAAGTGCCATTATGCATCTTAAAACGCCCAACCCAACCATCTTTTGTTCGGTCCCTCTTCTCCCTTCTTCCCTTCATCATGTCCTCCAAAGGTACGCACAGATCCCCTATATCTGCCTCAGCTCATTCCTTTCGCAGCAATCCGTGAATATGATGCCAAGCTTCTCCTCGCCTATTGGTTAGAAAGGGCACCAGCTGTCGCCCCCCATGCGCAGGTCAAGACAAATTTCAACTATCCCGCTCCCAAAGTGGCTCAAGTGTCCTGGGATTCGGAGACGAACACCATCACTCCCGATTCCAAGCTTCCGAGTTGGGTTTTCACCACCAAACTCGTCGCCAAGCCCGATCAGCTCATCAAGCGTCGTGGAAAGGCCGGTCTTCTCGCTCTCAACAAGACGTGGGACGAGGCAAAGGCATGGATCTCGCAGCGTGCAGGGAAACCTCAAAAAGTACGTGTTTCTTGTAAGGTCCTACATTTTACGTCCATATGGTCGCGACATATGTTCTTCTATCGCCGATCGCTTCTTTACCCTCTTCCTAATCTCATCACATCTATATTACTTCGACACGTGTTTTCCGGCAGGCGTTGTATGCGCGCAATATCAACCACGTGTTTTTAATCTCGTCTGACATTTTCCCTAGGTCGAAGCCGTCACTGGAACCCTTAACAACTTCATTATCGAACCCTTCCTTCCTCATCCCTCCACCACCGAATACTATGTTTGCATTACGTCTGCGCGTGAGGGTGACAACATCCTCTTCACACACGAGGGCGGCGTCGACATTGGTGATGTCGATGCAAAGGCTCTCGTCCTTAATATTCCGTGACGCAGCCCTTCCATCTCGGGAGACAATAGCGGATACCCTGCTGAAGCATGTTCCTGCAGAAAAGAAAGAAACGCTCGTCGATTTCCTTATTCGCCTCTACAGCGTCTATGTCGACCTCCATTTCGCTTATCTCGAAATTAACCCCCTGGTTGTCCTTGACGCCGTCAACGGTGGCGAGCCCCAAGTATGCTACCTCGATATGGCTGCCAAGCTCGATCAAACCGCTGAAAGCATCTGCGGACCCAAATGGGCGATCGCTCGTGACCTGACAGTATACGCCCAAAACGAAACCACCGAGATCAAGACTGCCTCGTCTGGAAAGGGTCCTGTTACCGCTGATCGTGGACCACCTATGGTACGTATTTTGAGCGCATATATATACCATATTGATGTACGCGTTTAGGTTTGGCCTGCTCCTTTTGGTCGCGACCTGACCAAAGAAGAAGCGTACATTCAAAAGCTTGACGCATCGACAGGTGCATCTCTGAAGCTCACAGTCTTGAACGCAGAGGGTCGGGTATGGACGATGGTTGCTGGTGGCGGTGCTAGTGTCGTCTACTCTGACGCCATTGCTGCACACGGTTTCGCCCATGAGCTAGCAAACTATGGCGAGTATTCTGGTGCTCCGAGTGAAGGTCAAACATACGATTATGCCAAGACAATTAGTATGTGCCCTTGATTTCATTCATGCGACAAACGCTAATCCCCTCTTAGTCGACCTGATGACACGCGGGACTCCTCGACCCGATGGCAAGATTCTCATCATCGGTGGTGGAATCGCCAACTTTACAAACGTAGCGGCAACGTTCAAGGGCATTATTCGCGCTCTGAAAGAGTACAAGACCCAGCTGATCGCCCACTCGGTCAAGATCTTTGTCAGACGTGGTGGTCCCAACTACCAGGAGGGCCTCAAGGCGATGCGTCTGCTTGGCGAGAGCCTTGGTGTCCCAATCAGGGTGTTTGGTCCGGATACGCATATTACGACATCATCCCGCTCGCTCTTGACGTCAAAGTCAAGAAGAACAAGGATTTGGGTCTTAGGTCTGTGCAAGCGGAATCGCCCCCTCCACGAGTGGCAACGATCGAAGAGCCGTCTGAGAAGACGAGCATCGGAGCAATCCATGCTGACGGAGAGCGCACCCAGCCGTCGGATCAGATAGTCCACTTCCAAACTTCTGCTGGCACTGCCAGGCCTTCTTTCCGTCCATTTGACGAAAAGACTCGCTCGTTCGTTTACGGACTGCAACCCCGCGCGATTCAAGGAATGCTTGACTTTGATTATTCTTGCGGTCGTGCTACTCCTTCTGTTGCTGCAATGATCTATCCATTCGGTGGCCATCACATCCAAAAGTTCTACTGGGGAACTAAGGAGACTCTTCTTCCGGTCTATACAAGCGTAAAGGACGCTGTCGCCAAGCACCCCGACGTTGACGCAATCGTCAACTTTGCGAGTAGCCGTAGCGTCTACAGCAGCACCCTCGAGTGCTTAAGTTATCCTCAGATCAAGGCCATTGCCTTGATCGCCGAGGGTGTTCCCGAGCGACACGCTCGCGAAATTCTCTGGAAAGCGGTAGAGAAGAACGTGCTTATCATTGGTCCTGCTACCGTCGGTGGTATTAAGCCTGGCTGCTTCAGAATCGGAAACTCTGGAGGGTACGTAAGCTACCTGAGCAATATATTATTTCTGACACTATCTGTACAGCATGATGGACAACATCATTGCGTCGAAACTTTACCGCCCTGGTTCCGTCGGCTACGTGTCCAAGTCGGGCGGTATGTCCAATGAACTCAACAATATCTTGTCCCTCGTCACCGATGGTACATACGAGGGTATCGCCATCGGTGGTGACCGCTATCCTGGTACCAGCTTCATCGACCACCTCCTACGCTACGAGCGGGATCCCGATTGCAAGATGCTCGTTCTTCTCGGTGAGGTCGGCGGCATCGAAGAATATCGGTCATCGATGCAGTCAAGAAGGGCATTATCAAGAAGCCATCGTTGCTTGGCGATTGGCACCTGCGCCAAGATGTTCACGACTGAAGTGCAATTCGGTCATGCGGGCAGTATGGCCAACAGCGACATGGAGACTGCCGATGCCAAGAACCGCGCAATGAGGGAGGCAGTTTTATTGTTCCGACACGTTTGAGGAGTTGCCGCAAGCTTTGAAGGAGACGTACGAACATCTCGTCCGGAGCGGCAAGATTAAACGAAGGTGGAGAGAGATCCTCCTACCATTCGATGGACTACAAGTGGGCTCAAGTGCGTGACGTGGTTGAACCGAAGCGCGTATGCTAATCCCTTCCAGGAACTCGGCCTCATTAGGAAACCGGCTGCGTTCATCTCAACTATTTCGGACGAGCGTGGACAAGAGTTGTTGTATGCTGGTATGCGGATTTCAGATGTCTTTAAGGAGGATATTGGTGTTGGAGGAGTCGTCAGCTTGTTGTGGTTCAAGCGACGTCAGTGCCATTCCGTCCCTTGCAAGACTTTTTGACTGATCGACATGTTTAGGCTACCACCATGGCGACCAAGTTTATCGAGATGGTGTTGATGCTGACCGCCGATCATGGTCCAGCCGTTTCTGGCGCAATGAACACAATCGTGGCCACCCGAGCTGGGAAAGACTTGATTTCGTCGCTCGCCTCAGGTCTGTTGACGATCGGCAGCCGTTTCGGTGGTGCCTCGACGAAGCCAAGCATGTTCTCAGAGCTCGCGACACAGGCTTGACGCGCGCGAGTTTGTCGACAGTTGCAGAAAAGCGAACAAATTGAGTGCGACTGAATTACCTTATCTTCTCTTTGATTTACTTACCGTTAATTAGTCAGTGGAATTGGGCATAAGATTAAGAGTGTCAACAACCCTGATCTTCGTGTCATGCTCGTCAAAGAATACGTCAGAAGCATTTCCCCAGCCATAGCTTGCTAGACTATGCACTTGCGTCGAAAAGGTTACGACGACGAAGAAGGACACGGTAAGTCAAACACTCTGTGGTGATCTAGACTAACGTAATACAGCTGATTCTCAACGTTGACGGTGCATCGCCGTTTGCTTCGTCGACTTGTTGCTTGACAGCGGCGCTTTCACACCAGAGGAAGCTGATGAGTACATCAAGGTCAGTAGCGCATTTCTCTTGGTGGTGTTCGTCCCGCTGATTGATGGAAAGATTGGAACTTTGAATGGCTTGTTCGTCTCGACGGAGCATCGGCTTCATCGGTCACCACCTTGACCAGAAGCGTCTCCGTGCGCCGCTGTACCGCCACCCGGCTGACGACATCTTTATCAACATGGCTGAAGTTTCTCATCCACGCGTATTGGCAAGATGCAATGAGTAAGCGCTTGCGTATATTTCGTTCTGATCTGGTTGTTCTGCCCTTCATAAAAATGTGATGTAGTTGGAAGTTGTGAAAAGTGAAAGAATGTTGTAGATTGCTTATAATACTGAAATTTCTTGTTGACGTATATGTCAAGATCTCGCTACTGTGTATTGAGAGTATAGTGTGCTGCAGTGCACTACTAGAGGCTCAACATAGAATGACGTACTCATTGGATACTTAGTGTACAGTAAAAGTAAAGTTTTCATGTGGATTTGATATTGACAAGATCAGCAGCTGGCATTATGCCTGAAAACATACACATATCTGTAAATTAATCTTTCTGCCACTTTTCCGACTCCTTATGTTTCCTGTGTAGTCATAGACAGAAAGGGCTTCCAGCCGAAACTGGTTGTTATCATCCATTTCTTATCCAACTTGTTTTTGATAGCCGTCTCGTTCATCCCGCCATGCAGTGGTGCACAGCCGTACCAGAACCCACGCACTGGTTAGGTTGTGGTTTGCGTCGAGAGTTTTCCTTTCTTAACACACTTTGTGCAGTCACACCCTGTTGCGGGCTTTTGCGTATGGCATAGCATATTGGTTCTATTTTACTATTTGGGAACCGAGGCAGACAAATTCTGCGTTAGAGAGGAGTATTGTTAACTGTCGTTGCTACGACTAGAAAGCAATAACCTATGCTAAGTGGTACTGTTGTATGTTAGCAAACTGACGCGTCAGGTAACGCGCCGTCGTGACTGTGACATTGGTTCGTGCGCCACTCCCCCATGTCCGAGGCAGCACTACCTCTACCCTCGGAGCTCCGGCTGTTCTGTTTGCCAGTTTGGAGCGTGGAAACAGAAACGGATTCTAGTTTTCATGTGGATATAGTCTACATGATGAGAAGGGTTTCCCACCACCGCGAGCATCTCAAGCGTGAAATCAAAAAGAAAATGAGGACATAATGACGTTACTTTCAACTCATTGTCTCTACAAAGTCTCTATGATCGATGACGATGCCCCCGTCGGATACTTATCCAAGAAGGTGGAAAGAGAACAGGAAGGAAACTCAAACTTGTCGAACACTAGGCTAATCAAGAAAGTTTTCCAACACAACCAGACTATGACAACTATCATATACTGTGTGGATTTCCCCGGCCGCTGTGAGTATGGCTTCTCTTTGGCTTTGGCTAGGATGACTCAAGATCACTTGCATGTAGCGATACCGGAAATTACCCTCAAATTATGGTGCATTATTCAAGGCCCAGCAGGCGCCATTCGCAATGACACATTCCATATATCAATCAATGGAAATGCTGATGTTCACGATCTTAAGCAAACCATCAAGCAGGCAAAGATGCATACACTTGATTACATTGATGCTAGCAATCTCGTTCTTTTCAACGTCTCTTCCCTTTCGATCTTGATTGATGTCACATTCGATGAACGCTTAACAGAAGAGAACAGGAAAAATGCTTTGTTGCCCAATGCGTCAATCCGGGACTTATTCCCGGTCCAACCGGATCTAAACAATATCATATACTCGTGGATTCCCCTGGCCATCGTGAGTAGGACTGCCATTCAGCTTGGTCCATGATGACTCAAGGTCAGTGGTAGTATAAGCGATACCTGATTACTGGTGTATTCTAAGCCAAACAGGCGAAGATGCATTCCCTATATCAATCAACGGAAATTCCGACGTTCACGCTCTAAGCAAACATTAAGGAGGCAATTCCGAATACCCTGGGTCACCTCGATTCTCGCGTCCTTCGGCTTTTCGATGTCTCATCTCTATCGATCATGATGGATGAGTCTTTCGATGAACACATCAAGCGTGTTCACCTGGGTAGTATGCGACGCTTGAACCCGGCAGAGTATATTTCGAAGATTTTTGGATCATTCAATGACAACCGGTTGCATGTCATCGTCCGATTTCCGAGTGGTGAGTCTGATTGGCTCTTGGCTATGTGGTGTTTGCTCATCTGTTTGATACAGATCCTGTTCCTGCAGTAGAGGGAGATTCAGAACGAAGAGATACCGTCGCTGCATTGGATAACCGTCCGTTTTTGTTTTGTTTTTTTTTTGACCATTTT